>JAOTAX010000008.1:30099408-30122494 GCA_025629825.1 Erythroxylum guanchezii | reverse complement strand
AAAAATGAACTTAGACGATCATACCAAGCACGAGGTGCTTGTTTTAATCCATACAAAGCTTTATGAAGTCTATAGACGTAATCTAGTTTATCAGAATCTTCAAAACTAGGAGGCTGCTTTATATAAACTTCTCATCTATAAAACCATTCAAAACGACACTTTTCACATCCATTTGAAACAGTTTTATATCATGACAAACCACATATGCAAGCAAATCCTAATAGCTTCTAATCTAGCTATAGGAGCATAGGTTTCATCATAGTCTATTCCTTCTTGTTGATTATAGCCTTGAGCTACTAATCTAGCTTTGTTACGGTGTACTCTTCCTGATTCATCTAGTTTATTTTTGAATACCTACCTGGTTCTTGTGATTGACTTATTGGATGGTCTAAGAACTAAAGACCAAACTTTATTCCTCGTAAATTGATTTAACTCCTCTTGTATGGCTAAAATCCAAGCTTTATCCTAAAGAGCTTCATCAATTTTCTTAGCTTCTTTTTCATAAATAAAAGCTAGATTTGCCTCTCTTCTAAATTTAGACCTAGTTCTCACACCTTCTGAAGTTTCGCCTATAATCAAGTTTTCTGGGTGAGAGGCTTTATACTTCCAGTCTTTTCTAAGACTAAGGTTTTCAGAAATATTTTTTACCTTATTAAGTGGAACATCTGATGGTGACATGTCTATGTTATCAACTAAGGGAGCAGATAGAGTTTCATCATCAAAATCGTTTCTTCTATCTGGATGTGAATCATCATCAAACTTGACATGCATAGGTTCTTCAACAGAAATAGAAACAAGATTATAAACTCTATAAGCTTTAGAAGACAAAGAATATCCTAGAAAAATTCCTGAATTGATCTTAGAATCAAATTTATCCAATATTTCTTTTGTATTCAATATAGTACATTTGCAACCAAACGAATAGAAGTAAAAGATATTTGGCTTCCTTCCTTTCCATAACCCATGTGGAGTTTTATTTAAGAGAGGTCGCAAAAGTATTCTATTTTGAATATAACAAGCTATATTTATAGCTTCTGCCTAGAAATACTTAGGAAGATTCATTTCACATAGCATAGTCCTTGCCATTTCCTGAGTCGTCATGTTCTTTCTTTCTACAACTCCATTCTATTGTGGAGTTCTAGGAGCAAAGAAATTATGGAAGATTCCATTTTCTTCACAAAACATTATGAATTTTTCATTTTCAAATTCTCCACCATGATCACTCCTAATTCCAGCGACAAAAATTCCTTTTCCATTTTGTAACTTTCTGGATAGACCTTTAAAGCACATAAGAGATTCATCTTTATGTGATAAAAATAATATCCAACAAAATCTAGTGAAGTCATCAACAATTATAAGACCATACTTCTTTCCGCTAAGACTTAGTGTTCTAGTTGGACCAAACAAATCTATATGTAATAACTCTAGAGGTCTAGACGAAGTTACAACATTTTTAGAAGAAAAAGATATTTTAACTTGTTTTCCTTTTTGACAACTCTCACAAAAGAAATCTTTGTTAAAACTTATTTTTAGTAATCTTCTTACCAAATCATGTCTAACCAACTTGGAAATATGTTTAAAGTTAACACGACCTAGCTTTTTATGCCAAATAAGTTTTTCCCCATCTGTTGATATAAAACATGAAATATTTGACTTTGCAAATCTTCTAAGTTAATCTTATAAAGATTGTTTCATCTCTTGGTGGAGAAGAATACGGAACCGTCTATGTTTTTGACTACATAAAAATTTTGATTAAAGGATACTTCAAAGCCAGAGTCACATAATTGACTTATACTAATCGAATTATGCTTTAAACCTTCAACTAGCAGAACAATATCAATAGACGTAAATGAATCTTTACCAACTTTGCCGATTCCAACTATTTTTCCCTACTGGTTGTCTCTAAAAGTTAATGATCCCCCTTGCTTATTTTGGAGGTCTAGGAACATAGACCTTCTTCCCGTCATATGTCGCGAGCATTTACCGTCTAAGTACCATTGGTGCTAGTTACTTTTTCCAAGAAAGGAGATCTACAGTATATATTATGTCTTTCTTAGGTACCTATATTTTCTTGGGTCCTTTAAGGTTAATCTTATGATTATTCCTCGAATAATAATAAGAAAGTTGTTTCTTTTTCTTTCTGTTAGCAACAAAACTCTTATTTTGACGAACATTACTATTAGTAAACACTAAACCACTCTTATCATTTGGGTGTCTATATTTTCCAATCATATCGTTCATCTTTTTTGTGCTTTCAGCAAATGTTGATAAATCTATTGAAAGACTATTAATCCTTTGTTTCAATTGATTAATCTCCTCAGATCGTTCTACAGTTACTTTCTTTTTCATATCATCTACTTGTTTCTAAAGGCAGACATTTTCTTTTTCTAACACCTCCATGTTCTTCACATTTTCAGCAAATTTCTTTTTTAAAACCCTATATTGCTTTAATATAGCATGTGAATCTTCTAACAATTCTAAATACGCATCTTGAAGTTCATTAAAATTAGAAGTTACCTCATCATCACATTCCTTTTCAGCTACTAAACGTATATTTGCTTATACTGATGCTTCTGAATCGGAATCAGATTCGGACGAATCCAAATCTTCCTAAGTTGCCATTATGCTCTTTTTGTTTTCTTTACTTTTCTTCTGTTTTCTTTTGAGCAACGGAGATTCAGACTTGTAGTGTCCTGGTTTGTTGCACTCATAGTAGGCGATAGAAGTTTTCTTATTCTTGACTTCGTCGTTGCTATTTTTCTTAAAATAAAACTCTTTATTTCCCTTTGCTTTCTTTTTCCACATCCTTCTAATCTTTCTTGAAATGAAGGATAGTTCATCATCATCTTCACTTAAATCTTGATTAGATTCACTGGCATCATTATTCTTGATTTCTTCAATCTTTAATGCTTTTGAAGATGTACTTCTATTTCTTTAGTTCTTTTGATTTTTCTGGCCAGCCTTTAATGCTATAGATTTATCTCTTCTAGGTTATCTTATGCATCAAGCTCTACTTCATGCATCTTCAAAGATCCAAGCAATTCATCTAGCTTCAACTTGCTTAAGTCCTTGGCTTCTTGTGTTGCTATAACTTTGGGTCTCCATCTTTTAGGAAGACTTTTGAGAATCTTTCTGGCATGATCTTGATTTTTGTAGATTCTCCTAAGAGCTTTAAGTCCATTAACGATAGTTTGAAATTGTCCAAACATCTGATCAATAGACTCATCTCCTTTCATCTTGAACAGCTCATACTGATGTACAAGAATATTAATCTTGGACTCTTTCACTTAATTTGTGCCTTCATGTGCCATGGATAATGTGTCCCACATTTCCTTTGCAATTTCGTATCCATGAACCTTATCATATTCACTTCTGCTTAGGGCACAACTTAGAAAGAACTTGGCCTTTTAGTTTAACTGAAATCGAGCTTTCTGATCAGCTGACCATTCATTACGAGAAATGATATTGCCTTTATTGTCTATTGGTGTATATGAACCATTCTCGATGATATCCCAAAGATCAATATGTGTGGATTTTATAAAGAGTTGCATCCTGTCCTTCCAATAATGATAATCCTCACTATTGAATGCAGGAGGTCTTGTGACCGAGGCACCTTCAGCTATAAAAACATGTGATTCAACCATAGATCTTTGTCCTCATTTTGTAAAGGTGGTTCTTGGAAACCAAGTTCTGATACCAACTGAAGTAAATCACTTGTGAATATAGGAATCACGTAAAGTATATAAAATACACAAGAAAGGGGGGTTTGAATTGTGTAATCTTTTCGAAAATATTAATCTTTTGAGATTTCTTGAATATCTTTTACAAATATCAGATAAATACACAAGCACTTTACTAAATTTGATAAGTATTGAAATCGCAAGTAATTTTATCTACTCATCTAACAACAAGAAAATTAAAGTGTAAGGGTTAGAGAATAGACGTCGTAATTTTATACTGTTTCACCCCAAACTTTGGGCTACATCCAGTCCTCAGAGTTTGTCTGAGATTTCACTATACTCTTCAACTTTACAACAATTCTTTCTACCTTTCCATAGCCTCTTCAGGTCTCTTTCACAAAGTATTCTTTCTGTTATCTTAGCCTCTCTAAGCTCTAGCCTTTTTTTCTCTCTCTAAGAAAGATATTTTTTAGCTTTACGTTACAGTTGTATTCGCTCTCTTGTTTTGCACTCTAAATACAGAATTTCTCTAAGTATTGTACAATCAGAATTTTCTCTCTTGTAAAAATATTATTTTAGTTTTCAACTAGAACTAGTACTTATAGCCTAAGTCTCCAACTGTATTTTGAGGAAACTGCTTCTTGACTCTTCTAGAAATCATTATTTAGTTGAGTCCTGTAACTAACTCCAACTAACTAACTATCTGACGTTCTAGAGTATCTTCCTTTTTGTATCATCCAATATTGTCGCTTCGCCTAGTATTACGCTTCGTCTGTTGTTGCGCTTCGTCTGATATCACGTTTCGTCTGTTATTGTGCTTTGTCTGATATCTCACTTCATCTATTATTATGCTTCGTCTATTGTTGTGCTTCATCTGTTGTTGCGCTTCGTTTGATATTGCGCTTCGTCTTTTATCACGCTTCGTTTGTTGTTGCGCTTCATCTGTTATTGATGTATCATTTATGATGATGTGTATCGTTTATTACTAATGTATCGTTTGGGATGACTAAGTGTTACTTATATTTTTCTGCACACTTAACATACTTATCAAAACAGTTCATACATTTCTAAGATTATTATTATTTGGTTGTCACCAAAATTGATAGAAGTGAAGTCTTCTTGACTTAACAATTAAGGCTAGGAGCATTAAACGGGTGTTGAGATTTTAAAGTTACCTTAATTCCCTACATGGTAATAGGCTAAGAGAGGAATTCAGCCTTCTGAGTAGAAAAGCAACCTTGCAAATTTTGTTTAAGTAGAGTTATAGAAGAATGAGCTCCAGTAGGCTTATTCACCAATTCAAAAAATTTGATAAAGCACCTTTAATCAATTCAACTTGTGAATTTAGTCTTAAGTCATTAAACTCCAACGAAACAATTCTACTTGAAGCCCTTCTAGCAATGATAGTTTTATGGAAGAAAGAGGTATTTCTATCCCCTTTCTTCAACCATTCCAGTCTTTACCTCTGCTTCATAAGTGAATAATCATACTATAATGCCTTGGAAAAATTGAGTAAAACATCTTTCTCCAATTCATGCAGCTGACTTGATCCAGGGTTATTATAGATTTATTGTTAAATGGAATCCAAGTGACCCTTTGCAGTGTTTAGTATGTGATGTGTATTACCAATGTTGTCTTTAAAATTGATCTTCAATTACATTTTGATGTTGTTTAACTTCCTAGATAAGATGTACTGTTTATTGCCAAGTATCCTTGCTCTCAATGCTTTCCAAATAACATCTTCAAATCCTGCCACATTAAGTAAGAGGTCATTGAATCTGAATGGTTTTCTAGTATTAAATGCATCAGTCTGAGTTATAATTGGAATATGGCCAGATAAGTTGCTACAAGAAGAGTTGGAAAAGCAATTAGGGAATTTCAACATCCATTAAGTATTTGCTATACTTCAATCCAACTTTTTCATGATGGTATTCACACTTTGTTGTCTATTAGTCTAAGTAAAGAAGTTATCCCTAGCTGGAATCACCTAAACATAGATTCTTAGATTTGAACATGGCGATATCACTAATCTATGACCTTCAACCTCTTTAAATTTAAGAATAGAATTAAAGTCGTAAGTAATAATCCATAGACTGATAATTGAAGTTAAGGTATCCTTAATTTGATTCCAAAGAAATACTCTTTGATAAGAGCTATTGTGGGTATACACAAAGGAGATATAAACAGGTTGAGTATAATACCTAGCTGAGATCTTTAGGTGAATCATCTAGTCAGAAACAATTCTAGGACAAACTGAAACAACATTGGAATCATATAGAATTGTTATCCTGCCATTAGGACGAGCATTGTGATTTGTAATTTCACTCCATTGAGTTGGAAAATATTTAAGCAAATTGTCACTATTTTCTCTTATTCTTGTCTACAAAATACCAACCACCTACACCTTATTCTGCAAAACTATATTTCTTATAAGGAGCATTTTAGTGGGGGAATTTGATCCTCTCACATTACAAGCTAAAATATTCATTTGATAGGCTCCAAGGATGGAGTCTTTTTCTTTCTATTTGATCCTCTCATCAAGACAATTTCAAAGTCCTAGTTGCCATTGTCTTGTTGAGTCACTCTTGCAACTAGGCTTTCAGTGGTATTTAGCTCAGAGGTATAAAATGGCTTTTCAGATGGGTCCATTGTAGACACTGGCTGTTCAGAAATCTTCTTGGTACAGGTTGTAGTTAAGAATATAGCCTTTCCTTCTTCATTTTCAACAACAATTTCAGTACTGACTGTATTACTATATGAGTTAGAGACTTGAATACCAGTACTGATCACCCCATTCAAAGAATCATTTCTATCTTGGCCTAGTTGACTATTAGTTATATCCTAATATTGGTCAATTCCTATGAGCTCTTGATAATTTCCAATCACAAAGACCCTTCCTATTGGCTTCTAGGATTTCTTCGCAGCAGGTTGAGGTTTCCAGGCATAGGATATCCTCAACTGATCTTCAACAGGTTCAACTCCTCGTTGAGCCTAATGAAAGGGATTGACTTAGGTAAATCAGTCATTCACAGTATGCATATTCTTACAAAATTGACTCTCTTAATTTTAGCACAATCGAAATTGGTTTTCCAGTAAAGCTAGCAAGAAGACTAAGGCCGCTTGTTGTCCAGTACTCCAGAGGAACATCATAGATACATATCCAAATAGGGATATTTTCTTGTTTGACTACTCCAAATCTAAAGTAGCAGAGGTTTGTCATAGATGCTAAGGTCCAACTTGGATAACCTTCCTTGCATCTTCAACACTTGCAAACTTAAAGATAAAAACGTCCTCAATGTTCATAAAAACTTCCTGTAGTCCATGTTGCTTCTAATTATGAAGAGCCCATTGTTTCATCACTGGAAAGCTACCTCTTTATCCAGGAAAAAATCAAGAATGGTAGAGTTTTAGCTGCTTGCTCCAACCTTCAGAATATCCAAGGGTTGAGATACAATCCTTTGATCATACACCTCACTAGGAGGAAAATAATTCATTTTCAATTCTAGTCTAGGGTCTCTAGCCACTTGCACCCAAGAAATGCTTATGGAAAGATCCGAGTCTGAATTTTGACTAGGAGCAGAGGAAATGCCAAAGAAATTCAGGAGGGGAGAAGCTTCTGTAGACTCAGAAATTTTAGAATTCAAAGGTGGGAAGTTATTGTCCATTGGAACTAAGGAAAAATGTATGCTGCAGAGCCAAAGTCTTAGAAAGATTGCTTCTGGAGTGAACATAATATAGCAATGAGGTCGAAGCAAAGCAGCAAGCAAGGGAATGCAGCGAAGAAAGAAACAGGGAAATGAGTGCAACAGGTGGAGTTTGACAGGATAATAACCAGGAACAAGGAAAGTAAATGAGGATAGTAGGAGGGGAACCAAATGGGGAACAAGGTTGCAGTGATAAGAAGTCTGAAGAAGCTCATAAGAGAAGCATTGTCGGAGAAGGAGCATGAACAGTGAAAATCGAGTTGTACATGCACTGTAGCCAGAGAGAGAACATTTTATATACCTCGGTAAATCATTACAAAATTACGTAAATTATATATAAGACGATAAGTTTTATGTAATTTTGTAAGTTTTATTTTAAAAATATTACGTAAGAATAAATGTGACATTAAGAGCTTTAAATTTATTAAAAATTGGTATTTTAGTAATATTTATATTAAGTGTTATTGTTGTTATTATAAAAAATTATAATAGTTGGTATTTTAGAATATGTAATTTTTTAAAAATATTTTGAAACATTAATATTTGAAATATATTTCGATGTTCAACTTATGGTTAAAAACGTAATTTTGCCTTCGTTTATGATATTTGGAAAGCCGTCGTCCTCTTTCGTTGGTTTGTTATCTATACCGTTCCGTTTGCTTCATTCTGCTGGATGATTTTTGAAACTGTATGTATATATAGTTCAATAAACTGGAAAAATTAGAGAGATGGGTGAACTACTGAATCTACCCCATGTGACTCTATCGTTCAACAAGCATAGACTGTATGGTTTCTCTCCCAAAGAGTTCAACTTGTTCCTGTCCGATTCATGTTCCTATGGTGGAAGGACAAGTAGTAGCAAACTTCCAATATTTCGCCCCTTTCAGTCATCCCTGCAAGGTTAATGTGATATCCTTAATTGAGACTTATATAATAAAGGGCATGAATTTGCTTTGATGTACTTGGATCCTTGGCAGGTGGCTTAGATGTTATGGGTCATACTCGCAGCTCAATGGAGTCTAAGGTTTCATTTCTTTTACTGTTTGTTTCCCTTCATCTTTTTCGGCGTTGTTTATGGAGGTGGCTTAACGATGATTGGTCACCTGTTGCCTTTTTTTGAACAGTTTGTAGCGGCTACTATTTCTTGATGACTAAACTTCATATGCTTTAGATAGAAGGATTATAAATCTTGCTTACATACTTAGAAGAACATATTTGTTGGCTAGCAGCTTGGTACAATGGTTGGACAGCTTAGATTCTTATAAGTGTCCTTCTTCAGAAAAACCTGTCGTCATTAGTCCATTTCTGTAATTTTGCGGCAAGCATAATTGCTGTTGGCAAACACTAATCACACCCTAATAGCTAATTGTTTAAATAAATTAGATTATTAACTCTTAAAAGGTCTTAGTTCGACTAATTACAATTTTGTAAATCCAGTTCCTGTTTGTAAGCTGGCTGTGATATTAATGTAATCCTCAATTTCCAATTGGGTTTTGCCCATAGGCCATTGAATATGTTGAAGGAGAACCAGACGCCCTCCCGCCTATACAAACCCTGAGACTATTTCCCAAAGAAAAACTTTTGGAGAAGGTTGTCATGGTCAGGTTTGATTCCAACATTTTACTTAGGGATGAATTGGACCAGCACTCTCGGTCAGTTTTTAGTGCAGTCTACACAATCAAGTATTTACATGAAGCTGGAGCCATAATTGTCCTTGCAAGCAACTGGAGGAAAACTAAATCAAAACTTCTTGATGCTCAGTCTGTTGCAAGTATGAATGATAAATGGTTCTATGTACTTGACTTGTAAAGCTAGAAAATTCATCTAAACAAGTTAAAGCTTGAATTGTTATGATCTGTGAATCTATCTCGGAAAGTGGGGCATTATCTGGAAGATAAATTGAGAAAATATTAGGATGCATTCTTGGAAGATTGATTTCTGATTATTTCATGACAACCTTTTTGTTTCAGATATGTTATCATCTCTTCTCCAACTCAAAGTTCTAGCAGTAGATAGCATATCTTGTATGCCATTGAAGATGCAAGTGCTTGAGAAAGCAGACATTTTTCTTCTTGAGAATCTTTCTGAGTCTAAAGAGGAAGTAGCTAACTGTCCGAAGTTTGCTGAGGTTTTGGCATCAGGGGTCGATATTTTCATTAACGATTCCTTTTCTTCATCCCATAAAGTTCTCGCATCAACAGTTGGTGTGCCTCGCTTTTGTTCTACTAGTCTGGCAGGTTTTTACTTTGAAGAGACCCTGTGCCAACTAAAGAAAGCTGTGAAGACCAAAAAGAAACCATACATGGCAATTGTATGCTTCTACCTTTGACTAAATGTTACTACTACCTGTTGCTATTTTGTTCTGTCATTTACTTTTTACTTTGTGCTTTAATCTATGCAGATTGGAGGAGGTAATCTATTTGAAAAAGAAGATGCATTACAGTGTTTAGCTTCCACATGCAATGGACTGATCTTTGTCGGAATGATGTCCCTTCAAATCTTGTATGCATTAGGGCATTATGTCCCTCCAAATCTGTTAGAACCTGGGGCAGATGAACCAGCTATCAACATAATTCAGTTAGCATGTGATAAAAAAATTCCTATTTTCTATCCAAAAGATTTTTGGTGTGTGAATGATCACCAACCAACACAAATGGAAATCACTTCTGCACATGGTATGAAGGATGGTGAGTTTCTAACCCTGTTCATGATGTTTTTGCTATTATAGATCATTTTGCTTTGGATCATAGTAAGCAGACAAATTTGTTCACTCCTAAAGCTATTGAAATGTACACAGTTCTATGTGAGTGGTAGGGCTCTATGGGTAGATTTTCTTTAGAGGGTAAAGTGTTGCGTCCAATATAACCTTAGAACCATTCTTTACTTCTTCTGAATGTTGTGTGGATGTGGTGATATGTACATATATGTACCTATAGAATATAAAATAGGGATGCTTCAGTTTGTATTAAAGTTGATGGATTTGCTTCAACTCTAAACACAGTTGCTCTCTGCAACTCTAAATTTTCTCACTCTTCCTTTTGTCCTTGTCCCATATGTCAATTTGGCTCTATAATTAATTGCTGTTACCAACACCAATTGCAATAGCAAGCGGTGAAGGTAATTTTTCAATTTAACAACTCTATTTGGTAAAAGGAGTAGATAATTGCCACCCGTTCTTTTAGTATATAAATATTGATCACCATTTCGTATATGAAATCAGTTATGGAAATAGAATATCCACCCTTCCCTTTCATCTAGGTTGGCGACCTATCGATCTTGGACCTCTTTCACTTGATGAATTAGATTCTTTGCTGACACAATGCAAGGTAAGTGCAAAATTTTTGGATAATCTTGTGTCTAGATCTATATTGATTTTCTTTGTCTTAGTTTGACAATTGGGTGGTTCGTTATCCGACACTTGGATGGTCAATAATCTTACAAGTGATGTACTAAATTTGGAGTTACTGCACATAGCTGCAAAGTTTGATTTGTTGCAGGTTTTCACCGCACTAAAATTCTACAGTGAGCTAGAAAACTTTTACATTTTGAAATTGTTTCCAATTTGTTTTAACTTACATCTCATACCAAACATTAATATGCATAGTTAATTATGTTGTTTGATTTGCTATGACAAGGCAGTTATCTTCATAACTTTTGAAGAAAGAAAATTGTTTTGAGGAGCATGCTGTTCTACGTTTGCAGGATCTAAATTTTTCACCTCTTTGACCTTCTCAATCTCTGATCTAAATTGATGTTCCTTTACTTCATTGATTGCAGAAAATCATATCTTTTGGCCCAATGAGATTCAAATTCTCAAGTCAGTATCCGATTGGGGTATCTAGGTTGGCTAAAACCCTGGATGAATTAAGTCAAAAAGGTTGTGATATAACAATTGTGGGGAATGCGGCCTGCAATGCCATAGCAAAGGAGTCTGCTGTTCTCTCATCATATCATATGATTGAGAATGCAGCAGTTGTATGGGAGTTTTTCAGAGGGAGGAGGCTTCCTGGGATCATGGCCTTAGATAGAGTATCTATCTACTTTCACTTTTGGCACTGCAAGAAATTTTTTGAGGAATTTGAAATGAATAAAGTGGCTCTTTTGTTACCATATAGATGTTACAACTATCAAAATTAATTTTACATTTCAATAGGATTTCCATTGACATAGAGCAGGAGTCTATATATTTACCAATCCCTGTCAATTGGTGCAATTTGATTAAAATTGTTGCTTAATGTGATTTTGCATACTTCCAATTCTTGCTTTATGGGTCAATTGATACTGTATTCTAGCTTTTTTCTTATTATTACTTTTCTTTTTATCGTTCATTGAATCCTTTTGCAGGCATACCCATTCAAGATTGATTGGGGTTCTGTCTATGAAGATACGACACAGCCATTGGTAGTTGATATAGGAAGCGGTATGCACTCGTTTCCTTTTTGCTCATACTGGAGCAGTGCATTTGATGTGCTCATATTTGTTACAACTTACAACAAGTTTCTGTCTGAGTTTGAGGAAAAATAATGTCAAATATTTTTTATTGTTATCAAATCTTCTAAGAAGTTGAGATTAAATTAAGGATAGAATACTTTTCTTTGGGGGAATGCAAGAAAAGGTTTTAATTTTGAAACAGTTCCTCTGAGGTAATTCATTTTTGGATGACAAGCCAAGCTTTATTTTCTTGAACATGAAAATAGGTGGAAGGGAGGAGAAAATCTGTGACAGTGTTCTGACTTTTGATGTGGTATTGCAGGTAATGGGTTATTTCTTCTGGGAATGGCCAAAAGAAGAAAGGATTTGAATTTTCTTGGTTTAGAGATAAATAAGAAGGTTTCATACTTTCCTTGCCTAGTTCGTAGTTTTCTGTGCATCTTAAAAGAGCAATTCCTCTTTCACCAAGCTTTTGACTGCTTTGGATTACACTTTCTTCTTTCAGCTTGTGAGCCGCTGTCTGGACTCCATTGATCAATATGGCATTGGAAATGGGTACCTTACCTTATTATTACTTTTGCTAATCAACTCTGACTTATTTTTGAATATTTGATTCTACCTTTCTCGACAAACTCGGACATCACTTTGTCTTCAAATAGAAGCATGCAGTTTTCTTGAATGATTATTTTAGTGCAGAAACATTTAGATTACGTCATAGATGTACAAATGTTTGGGAGAGACTAACTATTCCCACATTTGCTCGTCTCCCAAAACAAAGGCTGTTGATCGGCACTTGTGAAATCTCTTTTCCATATGCAATTTAATGACCTATGGCAGTAATGACATCGTATTGATTAACTTGATTTTATTATTGTGGAAGCTCTTGCATATCATTTTGTGGTTTATGATTATTGAAATTTTCACGGCTTAGTTACTGCAGCTTTTTATTTCCTTGCTATAAGCTTCTTTTAACCTTGCATGTTAGGTACTTCATTGCAACAAATGCAACATCAACATTCTATTCTCTAGTTTCTAGTTACCCCGGAAAGCTGCAAATTGTATCAATACAGGTACAATATTCTGTTGTACAGTTCTTGCATTTTAGTTCTCATACTTTTTGTGTAGCTACCCCACCCTAGTAATACGAGAGACAATAAATAGGAATGTTTTCGTGATAGGTGTGGCCATGGAGGTAATAGGATCTACGATTCAAAAGTTAACCTGCATTTAGTAACAGAATGAATTGGCAAGTGCTATATAGTTCCCATCATGAGTCCTCTAATATCCTAGTGTACTTCAAAAGGTAAAAATCAGTTTCCCCTTTATGCTGTTCAGTGTCCAAACCCAGACTTCAAAAACCCAAAGCATAGATGGAGAATGCTGCAAAGGTCACTGGCTGAAGCTGTGATAGATCTACTTGCACCTGATGGGAAGGTAACAGAAGCTTAAACCTAGTTTTGGTGGATTACCTAACGTGTTTCCAGTAGAAGCTGCATTTTCAGGGTTGCTAGGTTTGTCTACTAACATTTCCAGTTATTGTTTTCTTTTTCCTCTAGGTCTTTCTTCAAACTGATGTACTCGGAGTTGCTTTGAGAATGGTGAAACTTTTTCTCAAATACGGTAAGGATAAGCTGATTCAAGAAGTTTGGCTTCAAGAGAACCCATTTGGAGTTCGGTCAGATTGGGAACAACATGTTATAGATCGTGGGGACCCTATGTATCGGGTAATGCTTATGAAATAAACTTATTGGATTATTAGTAGACAATTACCTCTTTCCTCAAAAAGTTTTTGAAAGTGATCGGATTATAATAAAAATTGGAAAAAGTTTAAGGTTAAAGTGGTATTAATTCATCATAAAATTAATATAGTAAATAAAAAAATTATAAGAATAAATAAAATAAAATATAAAATAAATAATTTTATTGAAATGATTATAGTTAAATAAATTAGTAATATATTAAATAAATTATAAATTTAATAAATTATAAATTAGCAAACCTTACAAATACCACCATATGTATACTCTAAAGATGGCTTCTCATTTGAATTGAAAATTTTTAACTATATAAGTGGAGTTACAATCTTCATAAAAATCAAACAAATATCCTAAAATTTATTATTCAAAATAATAGTATAAATCTTTTTTCCTTTCACGTCTTTCGATAACTTAAAAATTGTTTGCCATCAATATATTTTGAAGTACTTATTTATAGTCATAAACACTTATCAAAGTTACAAATATAGTTGTAGACTGAGTAATTGGGAGATACACAATCTTAACCTAATTTTTTTGCTTTCTTAATCAAGATAAAAATGTACAATGATTAAACATAAAAATTGTAATCTTAGATATATAGAAAGCAAAATTAAAAATATGGCCATGCAACCAATTAAAATGAGATTTGTACAATGAGTTGCGCTTAAAAACCAATAAATATGTTTATACTTTGATTATATGAGCACTTTTTATTGTATTAGAAGCATTGATAAAAGTTTTTCTAACATTATAACAAACTAAAAGATTAAATATAATTCTTTATCTTTGATCAATCCACCTATCTACAATAATAGGGCATCACTTTTTTTTTTTGGAAAATCGAATAAATTGTATTAACTTTATAAAAAACTAGTACAAAACATTACAATGATTTCCCAGTTATAACTTAAAGTAGTTATTAACTAATTACGAAAGGACGAGAGTTATAAACTTAGAAGAAGAACATTTTAAGAAAAATTATTACTCATACTCAAAGGTTCAATTTGTTTTTGATTTCAGAGGTAAGTGCTCCACCTTTTTAGCTATGATGGTAGCTCTAATCTAATTCAAGATTCTATCAACAACTCCCTTTTTATCTTCTCCATTGTCCTTATACAATCTAGTATTTCTTTCTTTCCACAATGAGTAAATGGTGGTTAAGAATGTAGCTTTTAGGAGAATGGCATTTGCTTGACCAGGTCTTGTGAGGGAGATGAAATTACAAGGTTTGCTCCCATTCATGTGTATGAAATCTCAAGTCTAAAATGTGTTGAATTCTATCCGATATGACTTTAGAATAATTACAAGTGAAGAAAAGATGGTTTCTATCTTCTTCCACCTCCTTACATAAAACACAAATTGAATCATGATGTCCAAACCATCTATTTTTCATCCTTAGCCTATTTCTGATTGCTAACCATGTAATTATAGAGGCTTTTAAGTTGGGTGGATTTTTCCATAGAAAGTAGTACTAGGGCACTTCAGGAGAAATTTTGTTAAAGATAGTATGGCGGGAAGAATTAGTAAGCTTTCCTTGCGTGCTTGGGCTTTAGATTCTGTAGTCTTCATTGAAACTATCCCTGAAGTCTGGTAAGAATTCCCTTAAAGCCAAAAAGCCTCTGAAATTACCTTACCATTCACCATTATGAATGAGAGTTGAAACTTTCGTGTTGGTAGGTAATTGATTACTCAGCTGAGCTAACTTTGGTTTGTGAATAAGAGGACTAGCTTTTGACCAATTGTCGAACCATAGCCAATTATTTTCCCTATTCCCCACCTTATGTCTGATACATGGGTATAAGAAGCTTCTCAAGTTCAATAATTGATTAAATATTTGATATGTGCCTAATTGATTATACATTTACTCCATAACACTTAGTAATTAATGCTATGAAATATTTAAGAAACTCATTCTGGTTCATATTTGGTTGTAGGTGCAATTTGGAAGTTGAAGAACTGAAATGAGTTAAAAATACATTCTTTGAGCCAACCTCTTAACGTTTAAACTCATTTGTCTCTATAGAATAAGAAGGAAATGGATTAGGGTGAAGAAGGGATAAGAAAATGCAAGAAAATGAACATTTTAACATGACCTGTAAGATGCATGGCTATGTATCTACTTAAACAGCCATGTATCTTAAGGTTTGCAATTTTTTTGGTTTGCATAGCCGTATATCTACTTACACGATCGCACATCTTTACAAATTTTTAGTTTGCATGACATCTTCATAAATCCCTAATTTTCATATAAATAAACATTAGAGTGGCCAAAAGAGGGGTGAATCGTTTTTGGGACATGAAGGGAGGTAGAGTACATAATTGTGATCTATGGAGGGCTAATCTTTCTTTTTCAAATTCATAGGGGATATTGAAGCCGAAGAACACATTTAGGCATCTTGTATTGTTGATCTTCTTTTATATATATTTTTTATGTTATTCTTTGCTTATCATTTTGGGTATTCATGTATGGAAGATTAATATTCTCGTTCTTAATAGAATGTTTATGTATGAACCCACTACTAGAATATGGAATACAATACGTAATAGTTGTATTTTGAATTCATTTGTGGTAAAATAATGGTGACAAATCACCATTAATAGCATAACATAAGTTAAATGACCCGAGCTTGTATAGTAGTTGCCTAGATTAGTTTCTTTTCTTAGCTCATATTGCGACTGTCCTATTAAATCTAAAAAGCTTATTCTAGGTTATTAGATAGCTAGATTTAGTTAAAGAGCTTATTTTAATTAAACAAGACCTAAGGAAAAGCCGGAGTTAACCGAGCTTATTGTTAACCTATGATTAATAGTTTCTAAGAGAGATATGAAATCAAAAACACGATTAAGAGTGCTTATGTGTGTGTGGGCTAAGATTGATCCGAGGACCAAATTCCAAACTTATTCATCAATTTTATCATTTTGCGCTATTTGATGTAAATTGCTTTCATTAGTTTAATTTACTTTATTTTGTTATTCGAAACCAACCAAATCCCCTATATTCTAAACATTGATTACTTTCTTTACAAAAGCTTTACACACTCTCTGTAGATACGATCCATACTCACCACGACTATAAAATTTAGTTGTGCAGAGTTAGGTTTATTTTTTGGTGCATTAGACATGCATCAAGAATTTTGGCATCGTTGCCAAGGAGTGTGGTACTTTAGTTTTTGCTTTTGATTTCAATTGGTGTTTTTTAAAAAATTTTTACATTTATTTCTTGATCTTTTCATTTTTGTTACTGTTTGTGTATAGAAACACTGCACGAAGGGATGTCCTTATTGGAGTATATCAATGCTATTGGCTGAAAAATTTCCCATAACTGATATTCCCAATCCTATAACTTGGGTTAGAGAGACCATGTGAACCTTAGTTATAGAGGAGATTACCAGCAAAACTACTTCCTAGATAGGCCATAAGGTGCCCACTAATTCCCGCATAGACAAGAAACCTCTTATTCTAACTCAGTTACATCTCTGGAAGATTTAATTACGACTATTACTATTAATACTCAACAATTTCATCAAGATGTGAAACAATTCCAACAAGATGCAAGGTCTAGATTTCTAAACTTGGTAAGCCAAATGGGTCAGATGGTGGTAACTATCAAGCGCCTAGAGTCACAAAGTAGAGAGAAGCAACCATCTCAACCCCAAGGAGAATCCAATGAACATTAGCGCAATAACCTTAGGGAGTGGAAAGGAGCTTGAGAATGCTGAGAAGACTACTTAAAGGATTGCTTATAAAAAAGAAGTTACGAAGGAACTTAAAGAAAAAAGGGATATATCATTGAACTCAAAGTTAAATATTGAGTTCCTAATTGTTGTTAAGACTAACCCTTCACCTTTTTCTAGCAAGTTGGAGAAGTTGAACAAGGAGGAAAATGGTTAAGGGATATTAGAGATATTTCAAGAGTGCAGGGAATTAGTAAAGATTAAGAGTTTGAAGATAGGGAAGACACTAAATATGAGTGGTCATCAACTTAGGCCCTATCTCGAAGAACCTTAACTGCAAAAGGTATAAATGAAGACCATAAATTTGTCACATAGGAGGAAAGCATGGAGTCGAGCCAACGACACAAAACAAAAATGTTATTTAGGAGGCAACCCAAGGAAAGCTTGTTTCTTTTCATTTACATTTTCGTATTTGTTGTTTTTTGTTGAATGCTCCATTTCTTACATTTGATGTTACATTGGATATAATGTAAGTTTTAAGTATAGGGGTGGGGATCTTAGTTATCATTTTTTAAAGTTTATGTATTGCTCATGTGTTTTTCTTAGGCTAAAAAACAAACAAACTATTTATCTTTTCTATTGCTTTTAGGACTATATAGTCATAATTAGAAAATGAATTGACTAGAAAAATTCATTGCAACTTAAGCATTTACTTTTAGTCTTGTGATTGATCAATATACATTATCTTTAGAAGAGCAGTGACTAGTGGTAGACACAAGCTAGTAAGATTTTGAGCCTTATAGATTGACACATCCATATTAGTCTCATTGTCTTTTGTTTATGTGTGACCTTGATGACATGCACATCCTTACTTTGCTTTGATTTTCTATTCAAGAGCACTTTTTTTTTATAATTGAGAAAATTTAAATTAACAAAAAAATATGTACATCAAGATATTGCCAAAGAAACAGTTTAATAAGCAAATAACAAACATAATTCGTACTAACTTCCGTTAATATTCTAACCCCTAATTTGGGGCGTTACAGCTAACACCAACTAAAGATACTTACAGCAGCATGAGGAGTCCTAATCCTCATTTTTATCACATGTGTTAATATGGAAATGATATAGACATTATTTGTTTCATAAGCTATATTAACTAAATAGCCTACCTATTGATATGATTTTTCCTTTCGATAGGCCCATATTTTTGTGCTAACCACATTATACATCTTAAACCTAACCAATTGTCCTATCCATACCTTAAAGCTAGTGATGCATTTGTTGATTATTGATAATTGTGGATGCACAAGAGTTTAAGTGTGGGAGTGTGCATATATATATGGGTTAGTTATAATTGTAGGAATGCCATCTCATATCTTATAAAAAAACTTCAATGTTGATGTAGCTTCTTTCAATTTTATAAAAAACAAAAGCAAAAGAAAAATAAAAAGAATCAAAGAAAATATATATGTTTAAATAAAAGAATCAAGAAGCAAATGTAGTTGTTTTGCAAAGTTATTCATACTTAGTTTCTTCTCCTAAAGTTGTATGAAATGTGTGATTTGAATATGATGCATTTGAGGTAGATGTTGTTTTGAAAGATCACCACTTATAGTTATAATGTATTGTTTATCATCAATTGTATGAGTGATTCCTTCTAATTCCTTGAGCTTCATGAGGGTTATGGTGTGAAAGCTTGAATCTAAAATGTGAAACATAGTTTTTGCATTTATCATAGCTAATGGTACCTAGTTTTGAGTAAATGTTGGTTTTTGCGCTAGATGTTATATTGAATGTTTTTCTTTCTTCACTAACTTTGATGGCTTTTGTGCTATATTACCTGAGTACATCTCACCTTAATGTTAATGGACATTTTATATTAATTTTAGATACATAATTTACTAGACTCTTGTCCATTTAATATTTAAATTGCACTAATTAAAAATTATTTGTTTTAATTTTAGGCACATATTGAATTTGGAAGGTTCAAAAGCATCAAGCAAGAAAAACCCTAGAAAGCATTAACGAGTGCATGTTTTTGCATGCAAGAATGCGATTGAATGGACAAGATGGTCAGAGACAAAAACGACACAGCAATATGGACAAAGGAGAAAATGATAGCTAGCGTGAAGTGTGGCTTTGGCGTGGTTTGAGTGGTTTTTGAATATAGAGGCATGCGTGAAAGTGTGGACTAGTAGTGCATGGGTTTGTGGAGAAAGATAGCAAAAACAGAAGGAAACAAAGGGAGTGCAGCACAAGTAATGGACGTTCAAGCAATAATACATAAGAGACAGGAATATTGCTGGCGGCGTTGAAGAGGCCGGCGCAGAAAGTGAAGAAAAAAAAGCTGATTGAACGTGATTATAGGCGTGAATGAGTGAGTTGAAAAGATTGAATAAAAAGAAATAAAACAGAAGCTGGTAGGTGGGCGAGAGGAACAAAAACGGCTCCTCCATCACTCATGTGGGGGACCATCCATTAAACACTCCACTCACAAGTTAGCAGCTGTTGGAGACAAAGAGGGACATTGGACTCCACTCACATTGCACTATTATTAAAAAAATCCTCCATTTACAACATTAGAGGACATCTTGCTGCTGGTGTGAAGAAAACGTGAGTTGCTTGTGAAGAGGAGGAACGTGAGCTGCTGGTTAAGAGAAGCAACTTTAGCTGTTGGTGGAGAGGTGCATTGTTGAGCAGCAGGTGGCGTGAATTGAGGCAGCTGGTGGAGGAGATAAAAAACGTTAGCAAAGGACACTCCTCTCCACTAACGTTACACACTGATCAACTCTAGTTTGATCTTTAGATTATTCCTTTGGAAACCGAATCAAAAAAATTAATTCCAAGGATTGCAATGTAGGATGCAACCTCGGGTCGTCTCACTTTATCAGAACCTAGCGCAAATGATCTAAGCAAGCCTAATTGTCAAAAATGCAAATTAAGTTGATAAGAGGGGGTGGGGGTGGGGGGGGGTTGGATCATTAGTAAAACTTTAACTAAATTGACTAATTGAAAGAAAAGTGTAGAAAAGTATTCTTTTGGCTTTTTGGGAAACAAAATTAAAATCTCAAGTAATGATCAAATTGATAAATCCTCTTGAAAACGATGCTTTGGCTATCACAGTTCAAAACAAATCTTTTTGGGAGCAAAAATCACCATGTTTCCGAATGATGAACCTTAAAGAACTCTTTAAGTCTAAGGTTTTAATCAATGAACTCCATTTATTAAAACCTTGTTAAATGCATCTTAGTGTGTGTTAATGGATGAGCTAATGCAAGTGGTCAATATGGATCAAGCTTAATCTCAGTATCAAACACAACTAGGTAGATAAAAGAGAGTTAATACAATCACCACAAGGACATATTGAAACTTCATATATTAAGCATCCAAATTCTACATAAGCAAATCTATAAAACAAACATTGTTCAGTACTTGATTAAACTCTAATCAAGCTAATCTAACTACAAGGCCATAAACCCTAACTCAGAAGTGCATAACAATGTAGTTAAATTTGACAATATAAAATAACTCCCCTTTGAAGCCCATCGAACTCAAGCCATCGCTACATCTTCAAAAGGAATCGGTGTTCTAGCCAAACATAACTTCGGGAACCCTCACAACTGTAAAGATATCAAGACTATCGATGGCGGCGATAGTAGATGGTGATGGCGAGGATGAAAAATGGATGGAATAAACAGACGAAGATCGAGAGTGAGAGGTGGATGGTGTTATGTGTGTCGGCCGAGGTGTCTTCCTCTTTTTTTTGGTGATTTTTGACCGACTCCCTTATAACCTAATTTGGTAGGTTTTAACGAGATAGATGTGGGTTGGGTCAAACAGTGAGAGAATTTTTCAAATTTAGTCCGGGTTTCTAACAGTTCGCCGCGGCGACAGGTAAGTTTCGCCGCGACGGACGCTTGCTGGATCCTTCGCCATAGCGAATTAATTAATTCATGCCACGGTGAGCTTTTCCTTCATGTTTTCGCCGCGGTGGCAGGTTTGGTTTGCCGCGGTGAACATCCTGTAGCTCATGTCCTCATGTTGACTCCATTTCAGCCCATTGACTCCTTTTTCCTTGAAGCTCCTACAATCAAAATAGCAATTTGCAGTATCAATTATCATTAGAAAAGTTAATAATGTAATTAATGTCAATTTGTAACAATTTTTACTATCAGATTGCATAAAATAGAAGCACACACTCAAGGACTAATTTAAACACAAAATCAAAAGTTAAGAGTCAAAAAGTATCTTAAAAGCCATGAAAGTGTAGCCAATTTATATGATAAACTTGGGCTCAATCAAATTCCCCCCCACTTAGACCTTTGTACTCCTAGACAAAGTTTATAAGAGTTAAAGAGACACAAGTGTAAAAGAAAAATTCTGACCATGCTCAAAACAATAATAGGAAATTAGCAAAAATCACTTTCTTAGAAATCAATCAAAGCAAACTAAAAGAGTGCTAAGAAAATAAATACTAAAAGTAGTTAATCTAAGAGATTGAACAAAAGAGATTTCACTCAAGGTAAAGTATTTGCTCTCATCTCATTTGTGTTTAGGGATATTTTCACTATAAATCTGCTTAATCCATTCTCTACCATAAACTTGTGACAGTCCTAGTTCTCCACTACAAGAACTATAATTTTGAAAATCAAAAGGACTTGTCAGATGAAATGGATGGAATGAATGAAGAAAGAAAGAGTATGAATACATGCACTACAATTATGAAATGGATGTCAACAGTTAAACAATATTGACATAATAATGACACTTTTTTTTAACATAAGTATAACGTATACATATATATTTGATACTGCTTGTACCTTTTGTTTTTCTTTCTTTTCTTTTTGTTTTTTTTCATATATCTAAAAGAAAATGTAAAATAAACTATTGACATTATATAAAGATGTATGCATGTGCTCATAAATAATGGCTCAAGGAGTTACCAATGGATAAGTATTTGTGGGACTATGTTTGCGTCAAAAGGTTTAGAAAGAATGCCTTTATCATATTAACAAAATTCTAGTTCATAAAGCTTTGATTAAGAATTGACATAAGTTCTAAAGAGATATGAAATAAGCAGATACACACAAGAATTGAAGAAAAATTTAGGCCCAAATATCCTTCCAATAAGGGTAATATCTCAATGAATAATCTCAAGTCTTAAAAACCTAAAGTGCCACTTGTTAGCATTCCTTCACTTACTCTGTGTTGAAAACATCGAAAGTAAAATTAGCCAATACCGACTATCATTAAAAGAGTGGGAGCTATTTTCAAAAACTTAAGTATCACTTTGAAACTTATAAATTCTTTGAGAAGCAAGAGGTACAATAGTCGAGTGTGGAAAATTGCTGAATTGAGGCAAAATTTTTCAAAAATCATTTCTGCAAAGGTATATCGCCGCGGCGAAACTAACGTATGCCATGGCAAACTGGATAATTCACCAACTTG
Organism: Erythroxylum guanchezii; assembly: GCA_025629825.1. Classification (NCBI taxonomy): domain Eukaryota; kingdom Viridiplantae; phylum Streptophyta; class Magnoliopsida; order Malpighiales; family Erythroxylaceae; genus Erythroxylum; species Erythroxylum guanchezii. The sequence continues at coordinate 30,099,797 of JAOTAX010000008.1, read as the reverse complement.
GCTGCGGTGAAGAAGTAGTTCCCTGCGGCGAAAGACAGCAGAACTGAATTTTTCACAATCACCAAGTTTAAAAATTTGTAACATTATGCATGATTGACTAACACCAACATATAAATGGTCAAAATGGGGCACAACAAGAGTAACAAAAGAGGAAAAAAAAACTCCTCCACACTTAAACAATACATTGTCTTCAATGAAAAAGAAGCAAAATTTAAGAACTATGAGCATTTCAGGGCAAAAAGAGAGAGAGGACTTAATTAGAATCTAAAGCTACTAAAGAAAGTAAAACCACAGCTATCTTCCTACTAGGGCGGTTTCTCCCCCACACTTGTTTAGGAAAGCAAGACATTAAACATTGCATCACTAGCCACAAACCTAAAGTAAATAAA
>JAOTAX010000008.1:30020693-30052736 GCA_025629825.1 Erythroxylum guanchezii | reverse complement strand
CATAATGAGTCAACTACCATATTGAGTGCATCAACTCTTCTCATTTGATTCTTCATCCTTTTCTTAATCTCATTCATGCATAAAATCCCATTTTATACGCATTGCTAACTTTCTCCATACTACATATCATTTTATTCATCTCATGAAAGGTCATTTATGTTGATTTCATTTCCTTTTTACTATTTCCTCATCTCTGTCTCATTTTCCTATTGTCATCATTTTCATCTTCCATATTCATATCCTCAATCAATTCAAAATTATTGATGCATAATCAATATGAAATTTTGATCTCAATTCCACAAATATCTTCTTACGGTGGATCATAGCTCTTGTCGTATTAATCGAACAACCACTTCAGTTCCAATTTCCTCTTCTTAAGATCACAACAAACTTATGCTTTCATTGCATTATGCTTATATACTTTAATCTCATTATTTATACCTATATCCCTATATTCATCAAACAATCCACGACAATACATTCACATCTAGATCACATTCAGGGATATATCACCACAGTGCAATATTGGTGTCATATTCAATAATGCATCCCCCAATACAAATACGTTGAATCATTATCTGTCATATTTACCCATAAACTATTTCTCATTTTTATTTATCCACAACTTTCATTTTCTCATATCATGAAAGAGCATCATTTTTTGTCACTAATTCTATCGGCTCAAACTCTTAACAATTACTCATGCACGTGACTTATACACATGCGACTCAAACTAAGGATCAGTCGCTACTGTCTACTATGACATGACTAAAATGTATGTAACTTGGCACATATTTTGAAAATTGCCCATGTAAGATCCTAATTCTAAGCTCTAATACCACAACTATAGGACCCCATTTTCGGAGCCCAACTATCCTACGTCATAAAGCGTGAGCGGGTTTCCTTGTAGGATTATTTCAATGAACCCTCATTAGCCATCATCCCACAAGGGTGGCATGCCCCACTAGTCAAACACCAAAATCACACATTGACTCTTCAGAAAAATTGTAGCTCTATTTCTCTAGTTTATTTTGAAACAAGAACCATCTCATTTGGAGCTCTACAAATCAAGATATCATCAAAATACCGAAGTATATTCATAACCAAGCCATGCTCTTCCAACTGATCCCTCATTTTCTTTCCATCAATATTTTTTAAATCATCACCAAAGGCTACAAATGGTTAGGGAAAGATAGATAAATGCCTTAGGAAACTATTGGTTCAAGAATCACTTCATTTAGAGGTCAGATGATGAAGTTATGGCCAAAAGAATCAAACATGGTTTTGTCCTCAATCACACAACAACTATTTCGGGACAATTGGCATAACTTTCACTAGGGATATCAGATTAAGGTTTTCTTTAGACAGTTTTGAAGAGGACTTCCAGATCTACAACTTTTTTTAAGAATTCAAAGTGAGATTTTGTTATTTGGAGGGTCAAAACACAAGCTGTGTCAAATCACATGGGCAAACCGTGTAACCCACGAGTCTGGCAATTTTTCTGTATTAGGAATACACAACCAGTGTGAATATACACGGCCTGATCGTGTAACCTTCAGGTTTAACGAAAATTTTCACTCTCCAAGACCCCTGCACTGGATCCTACACCCATTCTAACATCCCTTTTTCTAATAATCTCCTCAAATTTACCTCTTCTAGTGCAATATCACTTCATTCATTATATAGTTGTTCCGTATATACATCCTCTACAACATCCTAACTTGTAATGGTCATAACTTTTGACTCCAATATCCAAAAATCATATACTTTATACCTTTGGAAAGCTAGAAAGATAAGCTACAACTTTAATGAAGACAACTTTGACTAATTCTACCTAGATCGATGCAGTTATTCCTTTGAGTTCAGAACACAATTCCTAACCCTATGAAAAAACTTGAAAATTATCCCAACTTAACTTCCTCTAGTGCAACATCATTCATAACAATTCAACTACCAATTTTTATTTCATTAAACTCTCTAATCTCTACTCATTTGATTCATCACCTGCATCTAATTCTCATCATCCAGAAACTTCTATCTTTTATTTCCATAACCTCTCACTTATAAGTAATAACCATTCATGTTCAAAGTTTATCAACTCAAGTGGATTACTTATTCAAATATATCTAAATTCAACTCACATCATTCATACACAATTCATATTTCATTAACAACAAAAATAAGAATTTTACAACGCTTTAGTGGGCATTTCAAGCCACCTTACATCATAATCCAAAAATACAAACTTTACAAGAACAATAATTTCTCAAAATGTGACTAAAACTTTGTTTTACAATATCTACCTTCAAAAACAAAATATACAAGTTGGAGTGATACCTTGACTCTCAACTTGATCACTCGATATCTTGCTCATAGCCTGAAGATGGGAAGGAATCGCGGGGAGGGGGTGAGCTTAAAGCTCGTGGGTAACAGTTTTCTAATTGGTAACAAGCAAAACCATTGAAAACATTCATGATTAAAGCAAATTCATATGAAATCTATGAAACATCTATTCTTTAAATTATCAACATATCAACCAATTCGCAAACCACATAATTCATATATTCATCAAACTTGTCCACAAAGCATAAACGCATAAACACATCAGAATAGTTTGGGTAGGTCCATAACAGAACATACTAACACATTTCCCATACGGGTTTTGTGTAGTCGTAAACAGAACGTACTATTACAATCTCACAAAATAGTTTTGTGTAGCCATGAACTTAGGGCAGTACGTGAAGGAGTTCCATGCCACTAGTAGGCAACGGGAAAAGCCTTTAGTCAAAGTGCACTTGACAGACAGAATAGACCACCACAAACCCACATAACATGTAATTCATGACATAAAAACCAATTGCCCAAATGACGTATTTCAAAAACTTGTTTTTCATGAACATGCAATATTTCATAGGCATTTCCATCATCATTTCACAATTCATCAACTAAGTTCCTATACCAAGCATATAGCCATTTCTCAAGTCATTCAAAAGCAACAAATACAATAATTATGAAGCAATTAGAAATCATTCCCATATCAGCTCAAAATTCATTCACAAAAATTCACATACAAAAACATGAATTTTTCGAAAACCCTTTCATTTAGCAATTCACAATTCATCATCAAAATTTCATACACCAAACATGTAGTAATTTTTCAAATCAATCAAAAGCAATAAAAGTAACATTTAATTGAAATCCTTTTATTTTCTTGATTTAGAAAAAGAAACCTTAATAGATCATTACCCAATTATAAACATGAAACCTACCTTGATTTCCTTGCTTAACTTTGCTCAAATTGCCTCTATTCCTCTTGCTCCTCTTGCCTCTCTTGATTTCCTTTATCAAAGACAAAACTTCCATTCAATGGGAATTTAAATTGGAGAACCCATAAGACATATTCACTAAAATTAATCCTAGAAAGCTTAAACCCATATATTTCCTAAGCTCCATGAATTAAAATCTTTCCAAAAATCCAACAAATCAAAAATACTCTTATCTTGATTCTTCACCAATGAAGAGTTTCTTGGCTTGAATGAAAGCTCTCCTCTTCCTCTACCTTTTTCTCTTCTTGAACAGCCTCAAAATCTCTCTTGAAGACTTATAAAAATTGAACCCTAGCTCACTTGCTTCTTTTCTCTCCTTCCTCTCTTTTTCATGCTTCTCTCTTCCTTCCTTTTTCTTATTCACGTCTTTTTTTTTTTTTTGCTTCTTCAATTGCAAGACACTCTTTTCTTCTTCCTTTTATATTATTAATGATTGTACAATGTCCACTTTGCCCTTCATTTAAAGCCTTATGTCTTTTAAGCTTAAGTGACTTGTCAATTTTACCCTTGATACCATCTTACTACCTTAATTCAATTTAACCCATGTCATATAATCTTACTCACATTAACATGCTAAATTTATTTAAATTATGCTTAATAAATAAATAAATGAATTAGGAGCTAACATTTTTCTTAGACTATATAAAGGTTTCCACGAGCCATAAAAAAAGGGATAAATAGAACAAGTAGCCTTTGATACCGATTTTACTAGATAGAGGTTCACAATAACTCTAAAGAATAACGTGCCTAGCAACCTAATCTACTCACTAATTCGACTAGGAATTTTGTCAAACTACTTCAGGAGCTCAAATTCTCCACACTAATTGAATAGTTTAATCCTTCCAGTACATAGCCAAATTCTTATGCCTACAAATCCAAACAATTTCCTTGGAAGCAAGCTACACAATTTCACGAGAAATCACCCAACAAGCCATTCATATTTTCTTCAAAAAATAAAGTTCTAATTTTTTCAATCAACCTATGCTGCCCCATGTCTAATTCAATTGTAAAAGAGACAAGGATTTAATAATAATGAAGATTGATTTATCAACTTGAAGGTAATTTAGTCTAATGCTACTTATAATACTGTAATAAAATAACACGATATAAAGGTAGAGTGGATTGGTTCCATGGTTTTTCCCCTTCTCAACTATCTTTAATTTAAAGGGCAAGTTCGGGCTCTAAGTTCAAATCTAACAACTATCTTTAATTTGAAGCGTATGTTCGGCCCCAAGTTCAAATCCAAGAACAACCCGAATAACTTCAGTCCCTCAGGCCCAAGAAACCGAACAGCAATTTGACGTGTTTGCAAAGAAATACCATCCCTCTCGTTAGTTTACCAGTCCCGTAAACACCAATAAATGTAAGTGGAATCTGCCGAATCAGATCAAACCTTCCTAGGAACAAAACTGAGTGATTCATTCTTGAGCTAAGCCTATTTGGATCTAGAGAAAGATAGAAAGAGAGGTGAACGAGAGAGCAGATGGCGATGGTAGGAGTGGAATCGAAGCAAGCGGATAGCAGCGTAGTTGGTTTGAGGGGTGAGTCGTGTTCAGCGAAAACGGCAGCCAAGCAAGGGGAAGGTCTTAGACAGTACTATCTCCAACACATTCACGAGCACCAACTCCTTGTCCGCCAAAAGACCCACAATCTCAATCGCCTCGAAGCCCAGCGTAATGACCTCAATTCCCGAGGTCTTTTCCCCCCTAACCCTAATTTCTTTTCCACTTACCTTTATGGTTTAGCTTACCTTACTACTCATCATGTATATAACCAATTAGTTGATTGGACTTTTAATATTGATCTGGGGCAGTGAGAATGCTCAGGGAAGAACTTCAGCTGCTTCAAGAGCCTGGGTCTTATGTTGGCGAAGTTGTCAAAGTTATGGGCAAAAATAAAGTCTTAGTTAAGGTAATGTTCATTGTACACCAGTGCTTCTTCCTGACATCCAGATGTTAAACGTTTCAAGTTTTCTGTTGTTCCATGGGTGTGTGCGTCTCTCATATTTCCAGCCCCAGTTCTTCTCTTCCATGCTATCCTTATCAACTGCGTAAATTTCAATCCATCATTAAGAAACTATGGGAATAAAGAAAGTGAAGGAAAGGAAATTGAGAGAGAGAGAGACGTTGTTGAGAAGATAACTTTTTTCTCCTAATTTGTTTGAATTGATGAAAATTGATTAAGGGAAGTTGATATTATTTCACAATATTATTGATATTTAACCCAAAAAGTTTATCGAGTCATCATTATAATTTATAGTCTACTTATAGCTTCATTTGATAACATAACCTGGTGATAATAAGGTTATTTGAGTAACAAGTAATCAGGTTACCAATTTTCTCCTACCTTCTTGGATTGATTTCCGGTGGGTCCTGAAGAAAATTATCTCGGAATTTTCTTTGCACTCTAACTTCTTTCATTCCCTAACACAAAAATGGTGGAGCCTAAACTCATTTTCTTGACACTCAGTTTTAATCCATCCATGCATAGTGTTTAAGTGACACATGATGCGCTTTTCATTTTAGTCTTTAGAGTTCAAAGTTCAGGCTTATATGATATTGTGGTCAGCTTCATATCCATTATATAGTACCAGACTGCAAGATTCCAAGCCACACCTCTATTTATCAAGTGCAATGTTTTGTTACTTGCAGGTTCATCCAGAAGGAAAATACGTTGTTGATATTGATAAGAACATCGATATCACGAAGATTACACCATCAACAAGGGTTGCCCTTCGTAATGACAGCTATGTTCTTCACTTAATCTTGCCCAGCAAAGTGGATCCCTTGGTCAACCTTATGAAAGTTGAGAAGGTTCCAGACTCTACATATGACATGATCGGTGGTCTTGACCAGCAAATTAAAGAGATAAAGGAGGTTTGCTTATTCTAGTAATTGTGAGATGATCTTGATTCTTGATCTGATTTATGTTTTTGCATATAATTCCAATTTTATTTCTTCTTTTGATTAATTTCAGGTCATTGAACTTCCAATTAAACATCCTGAGTTGTTTGAAAGTCTGGGTATTGCTCAACCAAAGGTACCCAAGATGTCATTTGCTTTTGTAGCTCATTTATTCATGTTTCATGGTTGGTTTGCCCACTGATTCTAACTCTGTCATTATAGGGGGTTCTACTTTATGGGCCACCTGGCACAGGAAAAACTCTGTTGGCTAGGGCTGTTGCACATCATACTGACTGCACTTTCATTAGGGTTTCGGGTTCTGAATTGGTCCAGAAATACATTGGAGAAGGCTCCAGGATGGTCAGAGAGCTTTTTGTTATGGCAAGGTTTGTGTTCTTTGTGGGAGAATCAGATTCTTGTCGTCGGTGTCATTCTGTCTTCCCCTTTCTTTTGTAATGATGACTTTGTTCTCGGCTTTTGTTTTATTAGACCATATGGGTACTGTGTTTATCATCTTCTATTTTTCGGCATAAAGGATAAATCATGAAAGGGGATTTTAAGGCATTATTATGTTATTATGTTGTCACTCATTTGATGCTGTAGAGGATATTAGGACTCCATTCTAACTAGTGCCAGTTGGTACAGCCAAAGGGAGCATTTTCCTTCTTGTTATTGGTTTATGATAAGAACATCTAATTAATTGTTGAACTTGGTGCTGCAAAATGCTCTGTGATACAGAAAAACAAGTTATTAGTTTACATTTCCTTATTAGAAAAGGAAATTATTTTAGTTGTCCACTTGTCCTAGTAGTTTAAGCTTCAAGTTGTTAAGGAATAATAAGAATCCTTATTAATAGGATTCTATTCTTATTTCGTAAGTTTAGTGGGTTTCCTATTCCATTGGGATTAGGTTTCAACACCTTTTCTCTATATATGTTATGTTTTCATCATTTAAGGAATGAGAACAGACCATTTATTAAGTGTGAAACACCTTTTCGTAATGTGCTTCTTAGATATTTTGGAGTGATTTCTAACCTCTAGAAGTAATTCAAATAATTTTTGTTTTGTTTCAAATATTAAGTGTGATTCCTAGTGCTTTATACAAACTTTAGGTGTGATTCCTAGACCTATCCTTTATTTCAATTTCTTATATTTTTTTAATTTCCAGCCCTAAATTCAAATTCCAGCGGCCCCTATTTCATTTTATAGCATTCTTCTTTCTGTTCTACATAACACTAGTTCTGGTTTTGTTGGCATTTAAGATCATTGCGATCCTCTGTTCCCTTAAGTTAAAATTGAGAATTTTCTTTCTTAGATACTTTCTTTTCGTTTGCATGTCCAAATATTTATTTTGTCAATGCCATTGGCTTTATTTTAGGGAGCATGCTCCATCAATCATTTTCATGGACGAAATTGATAGTATTGGATCTTCTCGAATGGAGTCTGGGAGTGGCAATGGTGATAGTGAGGTGCAGCGGACTATGCTGGAGCTTCTCAATCAGTTGGATGGGTTTGAAGCATCAAACAAGATCAAGGTACTGTGTGACCTTCACAAGAAAATAGAGATGTGAATACTAAGTGCCACCATTCTGCATTTTATATCTCACTTGTTACTTCTCTTGTCTTTGACCTTTTTCTTTTGTCGAACAGGTCTTGATGGCAACAAACCGTATTGATATCCTTGATCAAGCTCTTCTAAGGCCTGGAAGAATTGACAGGAAGATTGAATTCCCAAATCCTAATGAAGAGGTGTGTACCCTTATCTATAATTTGTTTCTTTTTTCTTCAATAATTAAAGAGTGACTGACATATTTAATGTAATGCAGTCACGCCTGGATATCTTGAAAATCCATTCAAGAAAAATGAACTTAATGCGAGGCATTGATTTGAAGAAAATTGCAGAGAAGATGAATGGCGCATCTGGTGCTGAGCTCAAGGTACTTCTCTTTCAGTATCAATACTCTTACCATCAACATAAAACTTTTTGCTGGTTTATACTATTTTACCTTTTATCCCATTGGTTCATGTCCTGTAATTACACACCATGTGTGCCAAATGTTGATTTTTATGTGGAAATGATCTCTCTCCTAGCTCTCACATTGGGCGGGAAAAAAACCACGAAAGAATGTCTTATTTTAAAATTGAAATGAGATATTGTACCTAAAGACAGATTTCCATCTCAGTGAAAAAATGCATTAAAATGATTAATGAATTGAAAAGGATTTATGGATTGATTCATTTCGTTTTTTTGGTTGTTCAAGTATGTGTTTCAAGTATGATGTAGTTCGGATGGTTCCTAGCAAATTCTTTATGCTAATGAAATTATTTGTTCAGAACTTTTCTGTAGCACATCTTTCAATATTTAGTACAATATAATGGGAGGCTTGCTTTACACTCGTTAACTTATTTATTTGGTAAAAATTTTAACAATGAGTTTCATTACATCGTCTCTTAAGATCACACCTTTACACTGCTAAACTTATTTATTTTGTTGCATGTAATAATTGTAACAGTGATTTGCATTGTCATGTCTTAAGACCACAACTTTTAGCCATGTTACCATAATCATTCCAATCAGAGTACATCAGCCATTTTAATCAGTTGCATAAAATCCTATCAATCACCACCTCTGAGATGGGACAGTGCAGGCATTTTATTGTATATATAGTTATGAAGTGAGCTTTTTGGTGCGGTGGTGGTTTTAGCATTATATTGGCGCTGTATCACGCCTGTTTCACTTGTTTTGCTTTTGCAGGCTGTGTGCACTGAGGCAGGTATGTTTGCTTTAAGAGAGAGGAGGGTCCATGTAACACAGGAAGATTTTGAGATGGCGGTGGCCAAGGTCATGAAGAAGGAGACTGAGAAGAACATGTCATTGAGGAAGCTCTGGAAGTAAACTAAATTATATTGTGTGTTTTTGGGACAATTGGGATCGCGAAGAACAAGAAACAAATAGTATAAAACGTTGTTTGTGCTTGTATTCCACCACAGTTTCTCAAGCACAAATCTATTTTTCTATTACCTGGGATTATCATGATAACCTTTTTAAGTTGGCCTGTAGCGTGGCAATCTCTTCTCTCTTTCGTATTTGGAAAGCTCGGTTACTAGGCCAGGCCTTTAGTTGCAATGCGCTATTTATGCAAAGCTCAGTACTCAAGAGTGGTGGTGTAATTGAGTACAGATATGTTGGTTCTTTGCTTTATATTTGCCTCTTGTTGCATCCAATGCCTTAACCTTCATGACAGTTTCTGTGCCATCCATTTGTGTTTTCTGTTGAGTACAAGTAACATAATGGCTGAATTTTGGAAAGGTATGACCACTCGCTGATAATAGTTTCTACTTTCGACAATCAGCTGATGAAATTAATAACGTGGATTTACCTTGAAATTACCACAGATATAAACGAATCTTTAAGAGAACGTTTATGTGATTTTCTGATCAATCGATGCATGTTTAAGAGAACGTTTGTGATTGATGGAAACATCATCTTGGGACCGTCTGAATGCTTTGCAGGAGCGGTTTCTGAGTCTTTGCTAGGGAGATTTGTAACAGTTTTCAAATTCCACTTAAACCGGCCGAATGACTGTTGAATGGAACTTTCAGGGTCCACTTAGAAATAACTTATGTATGAAATGAAATGCATCAACACTGAAGTTAAGCTTTAGAGGTATACACTAGGTAGAAGGTCGTGGGAAGGTGGATTAGTATTTTGAAAGAGTTATCTATCATTGAGGTAAGCAGCATCTGCCCTTACCTTAACAAAGATTTTTGTGTTGGGCTATCCCTTCTCGAGTTTTTCTCGGTGACCTAGTTTAGCCATTTGAGTCACTCTTACGTTCAGTGAACCCAGTGGAATGGATATAAATAAGATCAATGCAAGAGACCTTTCTATAAAGCTTTCACCTATTCGAATTAAGCGATTTCCGAAAAATAGCATTTAAACTGAATTCGAAACACGAGGACAACATTGCTTAGGCGGAAAAACGAGTGAAGACTAGTCCTTGCTTATAGTTTTTATTAGTTATGTATATATATATAGAAGGGGATAATTGTATTTTTTTAGTTACTAAACAATGCTAATTCAATCTTCTAACCATTAAATTTTCTAATCTAATTCTTGAATTTTTCTTACAATCTATTCATTCTAATGTCAAGATAAAAATTACATATATCGTTATTATTCCCTGGTTATCAACTTCTATTCTTCAAGATTGAAGTTTTCCACAGCATGCTAACGGGGTTGCCCAGCAACGTCTCGCCGACCTTTTCGTCGGTGGTCTGCAAGCAGTTGTTGTCAAAGAAGATGACAGTAGCCAGAAAATGAGCGGTTGAGTCGAAGAGAGGCCAAAAGGAGGGTAAGATGATGGGCAATCTTGGGGAATGCAGAAAATAGTCCCTCAGAGAGGCTACAACCTACGAGGATAATGATGACATGGTGCTTTGAATTAAAAAACTTTTGGCCCTGTTTGGTAATTAGCTAATTACATTTAGCTGAAAGTTGATTCTATCAGCTGATTTAACCAACGGATTGCATTAGCTGTTTGTTAAAGATGTTTGATAAAATTAGCTATTTAGTCTTAGCTGATTACGTGTAAAATAACTTATGAGGACATAACTTTAAAATAATACTAAAGGTGTTAATCTTTGGATAATTGTAAAAATAATACTAAATGCACTAATTATGATATGAGAATATTGATGACTTTCGACTAAATGATTAACACTTCCAGTAAATTAACTAAAAAAACATTTGATAATTCCTAAGAAATGTGAATTAAATGAATTTTAATCAAATCTTATAGATGATTAAGACAACAAAAAGGGTTTAGAAAGAAATAAAATTGACAATTTCAGTCTTATTTGATAACTAGTACTAAAGAGGTAAAAATGAGAATACAACATTTATTTCCTAACTAAATAAGAAATCAAGATATTATTAAAATATTATCAAGATATTATTAATATATTGATTCTTATCAAAATTATCTGTTTAAATTAATTTCTTTAATAATTAATTACTTTTATTTCATTGATACTTTTATTCTTATTATAAAAATCATTCATAATTATTTAAATATTAATAATTTTATAAATCCCTGAAATATTTTATTAATTAATTTTCCATATATATTTATATTTTTTATTTCTATTCCTTCTTTATTGGTTACCGAGCGAGACCTTAACAAGATTGGATAATGTTGGAATGAAATAAAATATGCAATGACTGGAGTCTTCTGTTTCTGTGCAGTAAATCCTAAATATAGCAACTATACACTCACAGTTCCAAAATAGGGTCTTCTTATCCACAATCTCATGACCCCTATATCACATTCTAATCTCACATTCCAAACTTATAATTCTAAACTATGCAAGAAGGATTGTAATATCAAATGACTAGCCCTAGTACGAGGATTACATCATTGCACAGAGGAAGAACAAGATGCATAGAAGCGCAACTGCTCCAAGAATCAAGCAGATAGTCCAACAGGCCTTTGTGAGCAGTCTTGGTGAAATGCAATAACTAAATTGCTTGATCTGCTTAATGCGCAAGAGTAGGGAACAGTTAATAAGTTCGCAGCAAATGAAGCACTACTTAGAATTGGTGCACTAAGATCAAATGCCTACCTGCATTCCACTTGTGGCTTCATCCTCTGGCTGCACAAAGGATCAGAATTAGAAGCATAATAAGTAGAAAATTGGGAACTTGTCCTAGATAATCATACTTACAAGAAGAGGTTTGAGAAGTTGCGGATCGTCTTTGGTGAAAGTGAGTTTTACATAGCCTGCATCAGAATAGATATGGACTCAACTTTACAGGAATTGTACCTAAGAATCCAAGTCTTCCTTCCTTGTCAAATATTTTGTGAAGTCAGTTCATATAATCATATCCTTGTCACACATACTGTTAGATTTGAGACTAGCGAATATGCCAGGTTCCATGAGCATCAGTTAAATTATGGTACTTCAAACGGTAGCTTCTAGCTCTTTTGCAGATGATGCTAACTATAGTCACTTAGTCTATATCCAGGAAAAAAAAAAAAAGAAGTGACACCATTCACCACAAACTTAATCATCGATTCATTCACCGTTTCATTCCGAACAAGGCAGTCAATTCTCAGTATGGCTTGCAAGTTTAGTTTTGCCATACTTTGCCATAGTTGCTAGTAGTTTGGTTAACTTCTTTTGTCTCTGTAGCAGGTAACTTTCCAACACTGCATAGAAGTTAGAGATATATGTTTAAAGTTTACTTCAAAGAAAGATTAACTTGCTGAAAGATGACTTCAGTGGCTTGATTATGTTTCCAAGAAATTAAATGAGTTTGTAGCCTATGTCCAAAGAAATAAACATGAATGGCATTTAGATGACACTACAAAATTCAGAATCCAACCAGCCTATTAGAATAAATCCAAGTATCTATTATTCCAAAGGGGTTTATCTAGATCATGTTATTCTGCTTTTCAATCCATAAAAAGTAGTCACTTTTCTTAGGGGAATTTAAAGGTGCTAGATTACAACTATCATTGAAGAGAAGATACATGCCTCTTCGAAGTTGCGAGTGAGGTGAGATTGAGGGCCAGTGTCCTTGTCCTTAGCCATAAATCTAACAGCAATTTCCATTGGAATTCCAGATCTCTTTTAGTTCTATAAATAGAGTGTTGCATTTTTACTTAAAATGCAAAACTAATTAAGTACTACTTTAGAGCAGGGTTCTATGGTTCTACATTTCCAAGCAAATCTCAGAATCAGAGACTGCAGAAACTTATGCAAACGCCAAATCATCTTCTTTTCGGATCTTTTTTGATTTGTAGTTTCCCTTTCTCTCAGATAGAAATATCATAACTTACAACATAATGGTGCTAAAGCTTGGCCTTAAAATATATTCTATCATACAGAAATCGACCACCCTAGATCGAGGGCAATCATCTTTTGAAGGAAATCACAATGAAAAGAAGCAGATCCGTGAGAAACTTCACCGCAAGAACAATATTTAGATTTAAAGGAGCAGAAACAAAGCACCCTAAAAGTCCAATATGTCGAAAACCCTAAATCTTAGACAGCAAACAGAATAAGAAGAAAACCATGGATGAGTTACCGACCTGATTCATGACGTTGGGATTAGCTTCAAGAGGAAGCCAACTCTTAGAAGAGGAGTTGTTATGCTTCTTGGCCATGGCTCTGATAACCAATGAATTGCACCCATAAGAAGAAATCTTGCGCCCCGAATCCATAATCTCCAAAACCCCAATTGCGATGACCAGATCTCGTCGACGCTAACCTGACTTGGACGATTCCCATCTGGTTACGAAGAGTAGAGAGAAAAACGCCAATACCCTTATGAAGAAAACGAGAGAGATGAGTGAGAGATATTAGGCAAACTTGACATTTTGGTTTGGGGTAATCAGCTGATTACCCCAAACGCTGGTGGGAAGAGCTTATTCATTTTGGTTGGTTGGGTTAGCTGATTCAACCCAACCAGCCAATTAACCAAACACATCTATTAGTTGTTTGACTAAGTCAAACAGCTAATTTTGGCTGATCAGCTAATTTTTTAGCTGATCAGCTGATATCCAAACACCCCCTTTGTTTGATTTAGATTTATGTGCAGAGATTATATCAAGAAATGTAAATCTAGATTACAGCGTGTCTTAATAACTCTAATCAAAATAAAATTTGGCTATTACTATAATAGTGGTAAATCTACGCTGATTTTATAGAGAGTGTATATAAAGTTGTCGAAATAAAATTAATCAGTATTTAGCTTTAAGGGGTGAGGTTTGGTTGGTTTGAAATAAAAAAATAAAATGAAAATAATTTAAGAAAAGTAAATTAAAGAAAACTTGCAAAAATGATGAAAGTAGTGGATTTATTAGGAATTCGGCTCTTTGGTTCTATCTCGACCTATACCCTAATTAAACATATTTCAATGATTTGTTGTTCTCAAATCTTTCCTAGAAACTATTAATTGTAGATTAATCTATTAAGTCGAGTTTTCCCTTAAGTTGTGTTTAATCAAGGTACAATCGTTAATTAAACTTAGCCATTGAATAACCTAAGATATGATCTCTAGATTCAATTGGGCAACCGCATTACGAATTAGGAAAACCGATTAATCAAGACAACAACCACATATGATGCGTCATTTAACTTATGTTTTGTTATCCATAATGATTACGAACCATTAGTCGCTACAAATGAATTTTAACATAACAATCACGAATTACATTGAACAATCTAACAATGGGTTTGTAATAAAACGATCCAATCAACGCATTAAAATCATCTTTTCACAATACCCAAATCCATACACATCGGATAATACAATCAATTTCTAAAGAGAGAAAGAAACAACAAATAGAAAGAAGGAATGCTTAATCGGGTTGTTGACGTCGAACTGGCGTCAAAAAGTTACCCCTCCATGGGTCTCTCACAGAGGAGAGCTTCCATCGACCTCTTCGTGCTCTCCTGAAGCTCCCAAAGCTCTCTCTCCTTTTAGCCGAAAAATACCTTCTATTCTTTCATAAACTTCTTTGCCATCACATTATTTATATTTAAAACAAGGGTTTCAGACAGCATATGTGTGAAAGTCACGACCATGTGACATGTTAAATCATGGGCATGACTAATGGTGCACGACCATTACACAATATGTCATGGCCGTGACTTGCATTCTCGTGACTTTTCTCTTCATCTTCATGCATTTTCTTATCTCCGTTTGCTCTAGTCCTTCTTCTTGTTCCATGGAGATAAGTGAATGTGAATCTCAAAAAGACAATGCCAAGATTGTGCTTTCGACTCACTTTAGCTCTTTTGCTTCCGAATTGAATCTAAAACCATATAAGAACTATAGTGAGTATCTTAAGTATTTTCATATCATTAATCACTAAATGTAAAGGGTTAAATGTATCAACAATTAAGCACATATCAATTTCTCCCACATTTAGCTTTTGGTCGTCCTCAGGCAAAACATCAAAATTAAGCTCATAGACCCAAAACATTCACTAAATTCTCATATTTTTCAAGAATACATAATCATAAGCAAAGATAATCGACTTTCAAAAATCATAGCAAGAACTCAACATTCCAAGTTTTTACTCATGATCAATCTTATTGAATACCTCTAAAAACTAAGCAACCTAATGGTAGACTTGGGAAATGTGTTTAAACAAGATATGTTCATAGGTACACTCAACATCATTCATAATCATGCTATTCCATAACTTTGTATATCATTTCATTTCTCCACCGCTAAAATTCACATGCATAATCATGAATCAAATGACTTTTTAAGATTGTAATGTGGGTAAAGATAAGGTGAAATGTATTTTGGTCAAATAGCATAAAAGCTCTGAAAGCTAACGAAACAAAGGAACACTCAATGTGACATCAAGTGCAAAAACCAATATTCCCTCACAATTGTGTACATCAACTATGATGAATGCAAAAATGATGTTTCATAACTCAAACTCAAGCTCTCACACACTAACCACATGAAGCATAACTAATCAAAAGAGATCATTTATAAGGATTGATGATAACATCTACCTCATTTCCAACATACTCAAATAACTCATTCAATACAACTTTGGGAGGATGCATTAATTATGAATACTTTATAAACCACATATGCATTTCCTCCTTGACACATTTATGTAAGCATTTTTTCATTCTTTTTCTTTTTCCTTTCTTTTCTTTTGTTTTTCTCTTTTCTTTCTTTCTTTTCTTTTCTCTTATAAAAAATTTAAAAAACTACATCGATATGGGAATTTCGATGATATGATATAAAATAACATCTCAATATTATAACCAACCTACACATATGTATACCTCCTACACTTATACTTTTGTATATCCACAAACTCAAGAATCACAAATGTTCCACTAGCTTTAAGGCTGGGGAAGGACATTTGGTTAGGGTTACAGCATATAATGTGGTTAATATGTAACAGCTCAGACCACCTGCCCATAGATATTGTCCATTTTGGGTTGCCCATCGGGCCAAGGCCCTCACAGTTTTGCTCTTTCCGCACTTGTGAAAACATGTCTATGGGGAAGAGATATCTATACCCTTATAAGGCGTACTTCGTTCTTCTCTCCAATCGATATGGGATCTCACAATATCCGCCCCCTTAGGGCTCATCGTCCTCGCTGGCACAACAGGTCAGGAACCAACTCTGATACCATTTTAATTGTCATAACCCGATAATACATCGGGCCTATGACAACCGCCGCATAATCGAGTTAAGGACACTCACGGTATCCTTAATCTGATTATGCAAGGCTAATTGAACATCTATCCCTTTTTTTCTTTTTTTGAAAAATTTGGGTAGCACAACGGCTGTATTTTAAAAATCCCAAAAACTCAATCAAATACCTGCAAATAATTTTAAACACACTTCTATATTCACATCAAAAATTTTACCACAACTTTAGGACTTTAAAGTCCACTCAAAGCAGTCTCAACAACAGTATCAATGTTCATACATAAGGTCTTTTACAGCAACAAAATGGTCATGAGTTAAATTTATATAGTCATAAAGCATATTATCATAACCAATATAATAAAAACAGTAAAATAGTTCATGAATTACTATACAACTAAAGTACTAAACAGAAACTACGTACATTTGATAATACCCCGAAAAATGTCAAAAAGATCGAACGATCCACTCAGAGCTTCAAGCTCTCTAAATTAACCTGCATGGTTGGAAAGCGGAGGGGGTGAGTATACTATGTACTAAGTGAGTAGGACGAAAACAAATGACGCAAATAGAACTCGATACACACCATGACGGTATAATTAACCTATGAGATGAACATACATCACAATAGAAATACATAGGCCTAGAATATGGCTCAACGTATACTGGATAAGAACTATTTAGGCCTAGCCTATTAATCACTCATTAGGTGAACATAGGTTCCAGTTCCAGTACATATAAATAGAAAGACATCACATGTATAAATCAAATCTCGTCAGAAAACAAATATCAGAATAAGCCAAAACAATTATATGTATCACCACTAGTCGGCCAAACTAATATGCAGACCTACTGATTACCGATGTTGGCTCAACTTTCATCCATGGTGAGTCCAGACTACAGTCGACAAGAGCGTCATGACACTAGGTGATGACCTCGTCAGTGTTCAGACCCTAGATGTAGAACCACCTACAAGTCCCATAGAAAGATGTTAATATGGGGACCCGACTTTTATGTACCAGTGTCAAGGGTACAGGGATCGTTTAATTTGATGTGCGTGACACATGATTGGCCAATCGTTTCCTTAACAATCACAAAAATCATATACAAAAATTAAATACAAAATCAAGTAAGACACCATGTCTTTATTTTTCGATCCAATCAATCAAATGAAACCATGCTATATGTAACATCCCATTACCCATGTTAAGGCTAAAATAGTAAATATGAGAGATTACTGAGAGATTTGGAAACACAATTCATGCTCATGCATTATATGATATGCACATACATGTGAATATTGAATCTTTGCACATAAAAATAATTGTACATGCATTCATTGACAATTTCCGAATATAATTGTTTATAAATGTGATTATATTGAGAATTGTGGTTTTTATATGTTGAAAATTGATTTGGAGAGTGTATATCTTGATTTAGAATTTTTGGTGAATTTTTGAAAAAATTTCTAAAATTTTGGGTAATTTTTTGACTAGGAAAAATGCCAAGTGGCAAGACAATTTTTTAAATGGTAGTAGAAATTACTGTCCAATGGCAATGGAAATTTTGATAAATGACTTTAGGATTTATTAACAAGTGCCATTGAAAATTGGGAGACAATTAGAGTAGAAATTGAAATTGATTGGACTAGTTAAATAAAAGAACCTAGACTAAAGCTTTAGAAATGGGACATGTGGCAAGTGACAAGTGTCACTTACCCAACCATGTCTTAAATTATTATTATTTAATTGAAAGATCCCCTTTTTTGTTAGCTTTCATGATGCTTCTCTCTAAAAAGGGGTATTGGTGTTTTGCTTTGGTTCTTCCCTTCATTTTCGTAGCTTCTCTTCTCTTCTTCATGAGTTTTAATTCTTCACATCTCCATTCACGTTGAACCTAACCCTCTCATCTTTCATGCTACTCTTTCACCTTGCTTTCTCTTTCATTCTCACCAAAAATCCAAACCTTCTAACCTCAAGATGATGATAAACGTGGGTTATTGGTAAAGTTATGGATTTTTTATTTTCTTAAAGAGTTTGAAGATTTGGTAGCTAAATCAAGTAAGTCATGTTTTAATCATTCTGGGTTTTGTTAAATGAAGCATTTATGATGATAGTTAGAGGTTAATGACATGAAATGGTGTTTTGTATATGTGAGTGTCGTGAATGATGAAGAGTATGTAAAATTCTTGCATTTATTGATGAGTAATGAGTTATAGAGATGTTTTAGGGGTCAAATGATCATGACAAAGAGTTTTGTATATGCTAGAACGTTGGTGAAGAAACGAAAATATATGTATATTGATGTTTTGTTTCATATAAATGTTAAATAATGGATTAGGAGTTTTTTTTATGGATGATTGATATTGTATATGGTGAGTAAGAAACTATGAGTTACGCTACATATGTTTTAGATGGATTGGTTGTGAAAAGGATGTTTTAATGAGAATTAGAAGATGATGAGTATAGAAATGTGTTTATGACCTGTTTGTGTTAATGGATGAGTGTAGAAATGAGTTTAAATGGAGTAGAGAATGAGGAGTAGAGGGTGGAGAAAATGTGATCTTTGTATGAGTTGTGTTAGGGTAAGATTTGGAAATAAAATTAGTAGTTGATTTGGAAAATGTAGTAGCAACAGGATCTTTAAATATGCTTCTGTGTTTTGGCTATAACTTTTTTTCTAGTCATCCAAATGAGATGATTCTTGGTTTAGATTAAATTAGAGATGTATGACTACATTTCTTATGAAGATATCGAATTTAAATTCTTTCTTTAAGAGTCTCAAAATTTTTCATGAAGTTGAGAACTAGGTGTAGTACATTGGTGGATGAATGTATATGTTGTGTTCTGTTTTAAGTGTACGAGAATGTGTTATATTTTGAGTGTTTATGATCAAGTAGGGAATGTGAATTGTATATGGATGATGTTGAGTTGAAATTAGGTACATTTGAAGAAGTTATCCATTTGAGATGATGACTCAAATGAGTTGAGATTTGAGAGTTAATGAAATCTAATAGGTGTTTGAATTATTATGAAGTGATATTGCATTAGAATAGGTGAATTTGGGAAGATTATGAGTGAAAGGGATTCATTGGGGTAGTAAACCCAAAGGTTACACGGTCAGGCCGTGTATATTCACACTGGCCGTGTATTCCTGACGCAGAAAAATTGCCAGACCTGTGGGTTACATGGTCTGCCCGTGTGGTTTCACACGGCCTGTGTTTTGACCCTCCAAATGATAAAATTTTGCTTTTAGTTCTTCACCAAGTTGTATATCTAGAAGTCCTCTTTGAAACCGTCTAAATAAGTCTGTAATCGGATATCTCTAGTGAAAGTTATGCCAATTGTCCCGAGATAGTTACAACATGATTGAGGACATGAGCAGGTTTGATTCTTTTGGCCATAACTTCATAACCCGACCTCCAAATGAAGTGATTCTTGAACCAATAGATTCCTAACACACTTTTTTCTATCTATACATAAAAAAAATGTTAGCATTATGAATTGAATTGAAAACTTTTGATTGAAGGAAGTGAGGGAATCTGTTGGAATAGTATGAACTGCTATGATTTCACTGAACATGCTTGGGTATTTCGGTTATATCTTGATATTTAGTCATCCAAATGAGATGATTTCTAATTTGTAGTAAACTAGAGAAACAGGGATAAAAATTACATGAAGAAGTGATACAGTCTCTAAGACTTTCAATTTCTGGATGGAAGTTGAGTATAGTATATTGTTTCAGTATAAGAATAGTCCGGAAATGTTTGAGGATAACTTTCGGTTGCATTGTCTAATTAATCATGGAAAATATACCCAAAGGTCTAGAAATTTGGAGAAAATTTATAAGAAGAAAGGAGAATTGTGATGATGTGTAACCTTGTAATGTTGGAATAACATTAGTGAATGAAGTGTTGTTATCAAAGTACCAAAGGCATGAGTTTATTTGGGAATAAAGATATTCACATGATTGAGGTTCTGATTCAAAGAAGAGGAGTAAAGTGTATCAAATTATAGTGAATGGAAAATTGATAATAAGAGTAAAGAATGCTAACAATGAAATGATAAGTAATTGAGTTATAAAATGAGAATTGGGATAAGATGTGAAATTTGATAATATACTCGAGATTGTCATGAACACGCATTGTACCTATTTCATTGCATACATGTGCATTATTAAACACTTATAATTGTGCAAATTGTGGTATGTGTATATTGTTTGTTATATAGGAGCAACTGGATCGTTAACCTCCGGACGTTGTCGGAACTTCAACCTCCGGACATTGTCGGAACTTCTAGGCGTTAGCTTCAGAAGTGACTTGTGAGTTTCTCTCAATTAATTTTTTTCTTTAAAAATATGTTTTGAATGATGATGTGAATGCGAATTGATTATGTTGATGCCGGACAATGAAGGTTCGAGATTTGATGCATGTATGTGATACTGAAATGCTACTTATATGTGAATTTAATGAAATATGTGAGACATGATATGATTGTTAAATGTTGGACCTAGTTCTGAAAGAAAATTGTGAACATGTATATGACTACAAAAGTGATATTCAACATTATGTTGAATGTCGGACTACGGTCCGAAGAGGAATGTGAAATAAAATGTGAATCCGAAAGCATGTTGAATGTCGGACTACGGTCCGAAGAGGAATGTGAAATAAAATGTGAATCTGAAAGCATATGATAGACTAAAATTTCATGAATGTGATGCATTCCATTACATGAAGGCATGAAACATAAAGTCAGTAGTGACCAGAGTCGCCATCGAAAAAGAGCTTAAAGCTTAGAATGTGAAAAAGAGCCTAGAGCTCAGAAAGTGTATAAGAGCCAAAGCCTCACTATGTAAAATGAGCCTCGTATCTCCAACGGATAAGAGACAGTTATGAATGAGCCCGGTATCCACAATGGATACGAGACAGTTAGGCACTCGGTCATAACAACGTAATAATTGACAAGGAGTCACATAAGCATTTCATATGCATTTTATTAAGTATGTTTGACTGATTGAAATGCAAAATTGCCTTACTTATAAGTGAGAATGTGACATGTGATGAATTATGCTAAATGAAAAGATGTGAATTACGTGTTACGTGTATTGATGTGTTACATGAAATGAGTGAACCATCGATGATGGTTACCTCATTGAGTTCGCAAACATCCAAAATTTACAAATATTTTTCAGGCTCAGAAGAGTACCCGTTAAGCAAACAGGAGTATACCTACTGATGCAAGTGAAAGATAAAGGTCGGGATCAAATTGTGTCTACATTTGTATTTTCTTATTTTTGTGTAAATTTGTATATTCTGCGATTTCTGTACAATGTGTATTCAATTAGTTCTGTGTGTAATAACTAGTGAAAATTGGAAATGCTTTGTAAAAGAGATTGATCAGAGTGTAATGACAATTGTGATTTCAACTTTTATAAAATAAAAGTATAAGTTCAATTTCATTACTGATTTCCGCATATGCGTATGATAAATGAAAAAAAAAGTGTACTGAGATTTAGTTAATTTTGATTGTTCTAGCATACAGCCCTTACGGGGTACATACTCAGATATCACTCAAGAAGTTGGTACGTGTCTTGCGAGAGAGGGGTGTTACAATCTTGATCGATGTGTATGTTTATATTAAAGTACTTAGGCATAACGGAATAAGTCAATACATTGAACTTGTGATATAACTATTATTTACGATTAAGTTGACTGCATAACATTCCTAGTCAGTAGCCATCAATTTTGACAATGTGTGTGTGTATGTTTTTATGTGTTTGTGTTCTTCATATTATTTTGTATTTGATTTTGCTTGAGGACAAGCAAAAGTTTAAGTGTGGGAGAGTTGATAAGTGACATTTGTACATACTTTTCTTAGGATAATTTGTTAGTTAATCATGCTAAATTGATTATTGTTAACTTGTTTAGCTTATGTTTTGCCTTAGTCTTATATAATTGCATGATTAATTATGAATGTATGTGAATATGCATGAAAGTGTGTGAATTAGGTCTTTAAGATTAGGTTTTGCATGAATTTTGTATGGCATTGTTGCATATCTTTTTCTTACGTTATGTTGGTATGAACTGCATATGTTTTGGGCATGATTAAGTGATTAATTTTGTTGTTAATCAATAGGTTTGAAGGTGATTTTGTTGGATGAAAGGATAGAAGAACTAAAGAGAAAGCAAGTTACGTAACCCAAAGGAAAGCTAGAATTTTCCTTAGCCAACCCATCACCAATTTTAAGCTTTCGCAAGATAAAATTCTTATTGGATGTTTTTCTTTTTTCAATCGAAAAGAGAGAAAAGAAATTTAGCTTCAAATTTGTGAAATAACAGCTCAATTTGGATAAGATATCATGGATTGAAGTCAAGACAAAAAACAGAGTTTTCTGGAAAATTTCAACTAGCAACTGTCTCCTTCCTACATCATTTTAGGCATTAAATGGGGTATAAAAACTCAATTTTAAACCTTAGAAAAGGGGGAGGTCATGCAAGACATACAAGGGAGAGAGAAGAACTCATTTTTGAGAGAAAAACCATGAGAATTCAAGGTGGAATCAAAGGATTTCAAGGAGACACAAAGTTGCCACTATAGAATTCCAGCTTTGCTCTTCAACATATAAGCCTTACTTCTTCTCTTTTCTTGCTTCTTTGTTGGATTTTTTTGATTGAGAATGATGTATGGATATGTTATGAACATGTTGGATGAGATTTTGATGGATTTCTAAGTAGTTATTAGGGTTGTTATTTCCTAAACTGTGTAGTACCTCACTTTATTCAATGTTATGGATGTGTTTGATGTTGTTTGATGTTTATAGTATATGGTTGTCCATACTTATCTCACATAGACATATGGAATTAAGAAATGTGTTAGTAACTACCACGAGAGTCGGCTTACACCAAGAACACTCCATATATCAAGTTACCTTTCCATTTGGACAGAGATCTTGAATGGAAAAGTGGTTGTCCAAAAATCTGCTCATATCCTTTTAATGGTTAAGTGAAAAATGGGAAGTGAGAGCTTACATAATTCATTTACATCATTAAACAGGGCTTATTTGGTTCAAGTAATGAGAGTGAAAGAACCAGGATATTAGGAAATTTTGGACTAAACATAATGAACATTATTAAAGTTAGAGAATGCATAGTTAGGTAATGACAATCCTACGTTGTTAAATTAATACTTTAATTCACCATTTTCTAAATTTGTGTTCTTACTTTTGTGACAACCCTAAAGTGTGTATGTATGACTCTTAATTTTTATTTTTTGGATCTTCCCAATCTAAGTATTTGAGTTTCCTGGACCAAACGAAATTTGGATCATTTCTGTAGCTAACCAATCCCTGTGGGACAATACTTATCTATACTGCAATTTTCGATCTATTTACTTGTAGGATAAGAGGTTTTAATTTAAATTTTGAAAAATGACCTATCAGGTATCAACAATAAATAGTGGATTTTCATCACCAAATACTATAGAAGCTATCAAAAACCTTGATATGTTGTTGTCATAAGATCGTGTAATCATTTCATTCTTCCCCCTTATACAATTAGAGGTCAAAAATGTTTGACCTCCTAACATCATTTTTTCTATTACATAAATCCACATGTCTTTTTAAATGAGAGGTTCCACCTTTTAAACTCCTTGCCAACATCTTCTAATAATACTTATATTCGATTTTCTCAACTCTAACAATTGATCTAATCTTATTGAAGTGATTCTAAACTTCACTTTTCAATTGACTTCGAGTTGGACTTTTGTCTTCACTTCGTGTGGGATTAGAAGTTTCCACTTATGTCTTTAATATTGGATTACAACTCTCTACTGAGGGAATATGCTCATTCATTTAAAGCGACCAATATATAGATATATACTTAGATGGTCAGTTACATAGGTGTGTATATGACTGTGCAATTCATTGTATGTTTTCACGGACTTTCATGATCATAGACATGGGCATAATATGGCTGTGTAAGTCCACACCGGCATATATGTGATCGTGTAAGTTTTGAAAATTTATACGATCACATACACACCAATGTAAATGGCTGTATATGTTCGCAAAAACACCTCATCAATGGCAACAATCTTAATAATTCCAATATTTCACAAATTCAATCTTCAACCAAAATCAAAAAATGACGAAAGAACTTTACCTTAGTCTGTGGGTGGTAAAGATAAGCCAAAAAGCACGGTGGTGTGGTGGCAGGGAAGCGAGGTAGTGGAGCAACAATACGAAGGGGCAGCCGAAGGAGAAGGGGCGACCGTGGCTAGAGGGCAAAGGGGTGGTGACTAATGACTGGTGCGATAAGGGGTTGAGTGACAATGAGGGCTGACAGTGGTGGTGAGGGAAAAGGGAAGAGAAAAAGAGAGAGATAGAGAGAATAAAGAGAGAAGTGATTATGGTGGTGGCCGATGGGGGCAAGGGAAGAAAATTAGAAGAGAAATGAACCTATTGTAAAACAACATCGTTTTATTTTGTGAATAATAGAGGCGTATAAGCAAAATGACTCACAAACAATATTCATGGCTTAAAACGACATTGCTTTGTTTTATAAGTAAAATGACATCGATTCTGGTATGATATTGTACAGGTACCGGTTAAATATCGGTACCGTTTCGTGTAATTTTTTAAATTTCTAAAATAATCCTTCAATATTGTACTGTATAATTTAAACCAACCTTGTCTCAATAAATCATAATAATAAAAAATTTAAAATAACAACAATTTATTTGTTTTTCTTAATATTATACATATTCCACATAAAAATAATAATCACAATTAATATGAAAAAGATTATTTTATCATCATAGAAATATAAAATTAAGAGCAATACAAAGTATTTAAAATATTGCAATTTTATCATATAATAAATAATAATTATATCAAAATATCAAATAAAAATAATATTTATTATAAATAATAAAATATAATTTCTATCTTAATATTTAATTTTCAGTAATAAAACTATTTTTATCTTAATATGTGATTATTATTAATAATAAAATATTGTTATATTTATATTAACAATTTTAAAAAGAAATACAAAATTTGAGGCCTCTTAATTTTCATTTTAACATATTTTTAATTATTCTTTGTCAAAAAAATATAACTATTATTTACTATATGAATTTAAATATTATATTATTAATAATAAAAAGAGATGATGGTGAAGAAGAGAGAGAGTGAGAGTATGAGGGGAAAAAAAAGAGGAAGAAGAAGGTTGGAGATCTGGGTTAGGGGGAGGGCGTGGGGGTGAGGGTTTTTTTAATTTTTCATTTTTTGCAGAAATATCTCTGATTTTTTAAAAAATTTTGGTGGTAAACAATATGTAGTTGGCATTCAAAATACCAACGATACCGGGCAATAACAATCAAAACAGGCCAGTATTTAAAATCGGTATTGAAATATCCTATTTTGTACCTTTTTTGGTTAGTACGGTACAAAATTCACTACAATGGTCACAAGCGAGAGCTGGTTTGGGGCCAATTGTCAACCCTATTTGTTACGTGAAATTCTCACTGGTTTGGGCCGGGTCCCTCACCGGCCAGGTATTGTCCCTGAGGTCCACCAGCTCAGTGGTGAGAGGCGTGCGTCTCAACGCAACAAAACCCTGAGGTCAGGGGTTCGAGTCCTTGCCACTCCAACCACAAGATGGTGGAATAGGGACGGCTCTGGCGGACCTCAGGGACAATACCTGGCCGGTGAGGCACCCGGTCTAGCTCAGTGGTGAGAGGCGTGCGTCTCAACGCGACAAAACCCTGAGGTCAGGGGTTTGAGTCCTTGCCACTCCAACCACAAGATGGTAGAGCAGGGACAGCTCTGGCGGACCTCAGGGACAATACCTGGCCGGTGAGGGACCCGGCCCAAACCACTCACAAATCCATATTCTATTGTTGTTTTAATTGAATCACGATTAAGTAAGACAATTCTACGCTACCAGTCTTACATGTCTTATTTTGCTCTTTTTGTACACATCCTTGGGTTGTCAATTTTTTTAGAATGAATTTACATGTTTTTTCATTAAATGAATTTAATTTGTGTAATTTGTTTATGACGGAAAAAAGATGTACTTAGAGAAACTTTTGCTCTCACCACACTTAAAATTGTATAAATTAACTTAGTCCATCTAATTTATTGGTTAAACTCAAAAATTAAAATTCAGTTAAAAAATTCTACTAATCAAATTTAAATTGTACAAGTGTGATACAAATGATAATTATAAACATTAGGTGATTTTATGTAATAATTATATTGTATTTTATTTATATTTTAATTTATTATTTATTACAAATGATGATTGTCTGATAATAATGACATATTTTATAAAGTATAACTATATTTTATTAATATAAATATATTAATAGGTATTGTTTTTAATTTACTAAATAATTAGATAATTTATTTATATAATAGGTTTGTCAAAAAAATTAAACGGATATAAATTTAATGGTTGACTTTAAATTTGAAAGTTTGTTCATGAATGGAATTTGAACTTAAAAGTGAAGCTTATCTCTTAAGTGAATAAGAGTTTTAAGACCTTAATTTTTTCAATTTTAATTAACTTCAAACTAATTTCAACAATTTTTTTTTGAAAAGGAAAATTGATTAAGAAGAAAATAATGATACAAGGAAAAAGACAAGGGAGTTCAAAGGAAAGACCTTATACAAAATATGCAAGAAAATAAGAACTAGACCTATATAGAATCAATGAAAAGGAATGCAACAAAACTATGACTGAACACCATAATATTGTGAGTTAATAGATCTGGTGTGAGCCGTTAGGAACCACATCCAAAGCTGAGCAAAAGATTCAGGAAGTTATCCTATATCCTGAGTGTTGCGCGGATAATGGGGCTGCAATGGTGAGATAAGTACATAGTCAGCAAAATCTCACAAAGCTCTCCAATTAATAAGGATATTAGACCATCTTTAGTAGAAGCTTGAGTCTTGAAGCATCGAAGGTTTCTCTCCCCCCATAGCCTGTAGATACATACGCCCAAGACAACAAGGCGTAAAGGTTGCTGTGTTGATAGACCAGCTGTTATTGTCGAGATAGTAGTACCTGGATCTCTCCAACCACATAAAGCAGTAATATGGTCCCATTTCAATTTATTAAAATCACATGCAAAGAAGAGATGATCACATGATTCAAGATGTAAGGAGCACATTGGACAATACTTATCTGTTTGAATATATGGAAGGCGATCAACTGTAGAGAGTTTGTTTTGTATGGCCAACTAATAGATGAAGGAGATCCTCGGAGGGAGATGCTTGTTCCATACCTTGGGAGCCCAAGAAACCGAGGGTCGGTGCTATCGTAATAGATCACATATATATCTGTTTGTGAGTTTGCCAGTTGGTATACCCTTCCAGAAAAATATGTCAGAGGACTGCAGAGTGGGAGGATAACTCGGTTGATATGGCAATAAGCTACGAGGAAAAGTCTATGTATAGCCCTCTATGAAGACATGCATCCGGGTTTGCAGAGAAAAAGAATAAGAAGCTCTAGGGATCAATTGTATTAAAGGACCCCCTTCGAGACCAATTATCAAACTATAAGGAGATCAGATGACCATTTTTAATTTCACAAGAGCAATCATGTTAGACAACATCTCGCAATTTAAGCAGTTGAGTGAGGACGAAAGAATGAGTACCTTTCGGTTTAAGCACCCATATACTATTCCCCCTGAGGAAGTAAGCATATAGCCATAAGCATGTAGCCATTTTATCCATAAGCTTTTCTTGTCCTCCAATATCCACCAGAATCTCTGTAGGATTAAAGCACAATTAGCTGTTTTAATAGAAAGAATGTTCAGTCCCCCCTTCTTTTTTCAGAAAATTAATATCTACCCATTTCACCTTTCCAGCTCCAGGATGCCCATTAGAGTGACTCCACAAGAATGATCGAAAGGTTCTTTCAATTTCTTTTATGATGCTTTGAGATAAGAAGATATAAGAGCTCCGATAAATATGCAAGGAATTCAGGATGGATTTGATAAGCTGGAGCTTATCCGCATAAGAAAGGGATTTGTTCACCCAAGACTTAACTCGCTTCTAAATCTTATCTAGTAGAGGTCGACACTCAGCAAAGTTTAGTCGCTTTGTGGATATCGGAAGGCCCAGGTATAAAAGAGGAGGATGCTGAGATCTCATTCCAGTTATCTCCAAAACGAGAGTTTCCATATTTGCAGCACCTTTTGAAAGAAGGAAGTGACTTTTGTTTTGATTCATATGAAGGCTAGACACATCCTTGAAGGCATTGAGGGCACACATATAAGAGAGAATGGACTCCAAATCCGCCCTACAAAAAAGAAGGTCGTCCGCAAAATAGAGATTAGTGAGATTAAGCTTCTTACATTTAGAATGGTACTTGAAGTTGGGATTGGAGATTGTCTCCTTCTGAATGTAAGCATTTAACACTTCCATGGCAAGTATAAAGAGGTAGGGGAAAAGGGGATATCCCTGTCTGAGGCCTCGTGTAACTTTGAAGTATGGGGAAGGGGACCCATTGATAAGAACCGAAAAAGAAGCTGAAGTGATACATTCCATAATCAATTGAATGAACAAGTTTGGATATCCGAAGGCTTCAAGCATATGATGGATAAAAGACCAACTGATGCTATCAAAAGCTTTATAGAAGTCTATTTGCATCGTGCAGTTCGGGGGGCTATTGGAGGTAGAGTAGCCCTTTAGCAATTCTTGAATAATAAGTACATTGTCACCGATGTATCTAAAGGACAAGAAAGCACTGTGATTATCATTTATGAGAGGAGTAATAGCTTCCTTTAATCGTGCAGCCAATGTTTTCGATATCACCTTGTAAAGAAAATTGGTGCAAGAAATGGGACGGTAGTCTGGGAAACTCTTTGGATTTGCTTCTTTGGAAATCAAGCAGAGAAAAGTTTTATTGAGTTCCTTGAGAAGAATTTCATTCCTGAAAATTTCATGGATAGCCTCTTTGACAAAACCACCAATGATATTCCACGAATATTGGTAGAAGAAACCATTAAAATCATCGGACTGGAGCCTTCTTTCCATTCATAGCAAATACTTATTGTCAATTTCAGCATCATCGACTGGCTTGGTTAAGAGAGTAAAGGCTGAATGAGAGACTTGTGATGGAGTCGTTGTAGCTCTCCAAGAGAGACATGTGTGGACGTTGATGTGTCAACTGTCAAGGGAAGAAGAGCTAAAAACTCATTTCAACATTCTACATCACATCCAAAAATATTTATAAAGATATTGTCGTACAATATATGTTACCAACTAGAAAAGTTTTATTTAGAAGATATTTTATATCTGAATTCCAACATATTTCGAGTTTAAATTTCCAAAATGATATAGCATGGTTAATCTACTATGTAAACAAACGTCAATGTTGGCGACTTAGGGAGTAATAATGTTAGAGAAAATAATTAATATCTAAATATTGTTATGTAATCAATTGACTATCATCCGATGTACAAAATAAACTAATAGGTGGACACTCTAACATTGGTTTGACTTAGGAAACAAACATAAATACATTTAATTATCCTATATACCTATGACATATTAAAACATAAACTTCTCTATCAGCAAGGTACTTACACAATAGAGAGTCGAAAACAATATGAACTGTGGGACTTTCACTTAAACGGGTTGGGAATCAGAAATTATAATGTAATAAAGACTGTAAGCGTGTGTCCTCTGAACTTTTGAGTTGATTACCGATGGACCTCTACTCCTAAGGAAAATGAGATTTTGTTTAAAAGCGACATGTTCTAGGGAAGCCTATTAATTTATGTAATGTCAACGTGCTAATAATCTGATCACACATCGGAAACAGCATGCAGATCTAGTTTCTTCCCGACATACATTTTGAAGAAAAATTATAAACAGTTGCACAAATTAGTGTCTCAATTTTGGAACATTTTTATAATAATTAATCTCTCTTAAACTTTTACTTAAGAGTGCATAATGTTAGAGTGTCCTATATTGACTAGACATGAAAATGTTAAAGGATTTATAAGTAGTAAGATTCAACTATCCAAACAACTAGTTCTAGTTATTTGAACAATAGTTGACCCAAGCCCAATTATTGATAGTGGACTCTACACTTTGCTCGTATTAAAAAATTCAATATGGTATCAGAGTAAGTTTGGTTCGGATTATTAATTTTTCGGTTGTTCGTCTAGATGTCCAGTCCCAGCGGCCCGGTTCGGTTATAACTGCATATATTATCGTTAGAGTGTCCCATATTACCTAGACATGAAAATATTAAAGGTTTATAAGTGGTAAGGGTCAACTATCTAAATAAATAGTTCTAGTTATTTGGACAATAGTTAACCCAAGCTCAATTCTTATATTTAAAAATTCAATATGGTATAAGAGCAGATTTGGTCCAGATTATTAATTTCCCGGTTGTCCGTCTAGATGTCCAATCCCCGCGACCCGGTCCGGTTACCACTGCATATATTTTAAGTGACAACTGGATGTCCAGCCTCAGTTATTTAGACAATAGTTAATCTAAGCCCAATTCTTAATAATGAATTCTACGCTATGCCCATATTAAAAAATTCAATACATACAAGGTGGTTGGTAAATGTTTTTGACGTTTCTGTTGATAAATGTCCAAATCCGGCAGTCGATGATTCATTTTTATAAATTTACTAGTTGACTATTTTGGTTCTTACTACTGTCAACTAGCCAGTTTCAGAATTTGAGCGACATGACAAAAACATAATGAAAGGAAACTAGGGCCACAGTTGTTTTTTCTTTAATTTCTTTTCTAACTGGGGACGTGAACTATCATAATAGTATTTGGGATAAAAAGTAACATAATAGAAAACTAAGAATGAGAATGAAAAGTTAGAATCAGAATAGGATACACATTTGGTATAGTATTAAATAAAATTAATAGTTATGTTAATAGTTAGTATTAAATATTAAAAATGATAATAAGAAATTTAACATGCATCAAAGAAAAGTAGAAGGTACAGGGG
Source organism: Erythroxylum guanchezii (assembly GCA_025629825.1). Classification (NCBI taxonomy): domain Eukaryota; kingdom Viridiplantae; phylum Streptophyta; class Magnoliopsida; order Malpighiales; family Erythroxylaceae; genus Erythroxylum; species Erythroxylum guanchezii. The sequence continues at coordinate 30,021,319 of JAOTAX010000008.1, read as the reverse complement.
GTTGAATTAGTGACGGAGCAGAATAGGCATGGCATAGCGTGTTCATTTAGATCAAACCTGTCAAAAAGTCCGAAAAAAAAGAAAAAGCAAGATTCACAAGATGTATTAGACTGGTCAAAATCAAATACATGTTTAAATTTGATTGTTTTTACTTTAATTTTTAATTTTTGTATTCGGTAAAATGTTATGTTAATGGTGTCATATGTTTTCTTGCATATACTAGATATGATAAAGATCATATACATTTCTATTTCATTCTTATGAGTAAATCCTGAATTTAAATTAACATTATTGTAATATTCAAGACATGATAAGAAATTGATTGTTGAGAAGAAGCAGTTGATCCAAGTTTATACAAATTATTTATACATGTGGATATGGTAGATTTATAGTTAATATAAGTATATATATGTATGTATATATATGTATGTATATATATGTATATATATGTATGTATATATATACATATATATGTATGTATATATATACATACATATATATATACATACATATGTATGTATATATACATATATGTATGTATATATACATACATATATATATATATATATATATATATATATATTGTATATAATTTTATGATTCTCCTTTTAGTCATGAATCATATG
>JAOTAX010000008.1:29999828-30011328 GCA_025629825.1 Erythroxylum guanchezii | reverse complement strand
AAGTTGAAATTAAGTATGTTTGAAGTCATTAACTTGAGATGATGAATCTTGAGCATGAACTATTGTTATATATATATGTGAGATATTATGGAAAAGAAAGATAGGATTTTTAGTGAATGATGAGATGTTATTGAATATAAGGAGTCATATGAATTGTGGTTGAGAGTTTGATGAATTCCACTTGAAAGTTGAATTGTTATGAATGATGTTGTAATAAAGGAAGTGAAGTTGGGATAAATTCCAAGTTTTTCATGAGGATAAAATGTGTATTCTGATTTCCAAGGGAAAACTGGATTGATCTAGGTAGAATTAGCCAAAGTTTCCTTCATGAAAGTTTTAGCTTATCTTTATAGCTTTCCAACGATATAAAGTATGCAATTTTTGGATATCAGAGTTGAGAGATATGATCATTTGAGTAGGTGATGTTGCATAGGATGTGTTTCCCCAACAATTGGAGTATATGAAGCGATATCGGGCTAGGAAGAGTTGAATTTGGCAAGATTGTGAGTAAAAGGGATGATAGGATGGGTTTAGGATCCTTTGGGGGGCTCTTGGGGGGTGAAAATTTCATTTCACTCTAAGGTTACACTGCCTGCCCATGTAAAATCACACAGGCCGTGTGTTTCCAACACAAGAGCACTATTACACCCGAAGGTTACATGGCCTGCCCGTTTTGGTTTACACAACCCTTATTTTTTGACCCTCTAAACAACAGAATTTCATTTCGGAGTCTTCACAAAAGTTGTAGATCTAGAAGTCTTTCTTTCAAACCAACTAAAAACGAAGTCAATCCGACATCTGTAGTGAGAGTTATGGCAATTGCGCCAAGGCATGTACAATATGAGTAAGGACATGAACATATTGGATTCGTTTGGCCATAACTTCTTCGTCCGACCTCCAAATGAAGTGATGCTTGAAGCATTGGATTCCTAAGATGTTTTTCTACCTTTACATAAAAATTGATAGCCATTGGCAGTGAATTCAAAATTATTGATGGAAAGAAATTGAGGAGTCGATTGGGAGAGCATGATTGGGTCATGAATAACTTTGGTTTTTTAAGCATATCTTGAGCTATAGAGCTCTGAACGAGGTGGTTCTTGTTTCAAAATAAACTAGAGACTAAGAGATACCATTTTGAGGAAGTCAATTATGATTATTGTCATTCCACTGTGTGAGCTTGCCTTTGTGGCTTGAGATGTTATGAGAATGATGAGGAACCGATGATGTCTAATGAGAGTACTTTGAAGTAACCCTAACAATGAAACCCGCTCATACTTTATGAGGGTTAAATGAATTAACCCAACAGGGTGATACACATATGTTTCATGATTTCGCAAGAGTTTCAACATTTGTGGTATTAGAGTAAGAGTTGGATTCCAGAAACAAGCGGGATCCAACAAGAAGTCTTAGGGTATTTGAGTTACAAGTTCCATTGTTTCCTTGATTGATTATTAGTTTTATTATCATTTTTGATTTATTTTAATTTATTGTTTTGATTTTGATTTTGATTTTGACCAGCCATTATCCCCTAATATTTGTTGATAATATGAAAAGGATTATTACTAGTACTTATAGTCTTTATAGGGTCAACTCATACTCGCTAATGCTACCTATAGTGAACTTGTGATTAAAACATAAAACTAAATCATCACCAAGTTTTTGGCACCATTTCCAAGGATTGTAATATTAGGAAACCTTATTTTTATTAATCTAATAATTTTTTCTAGGTAGTTTTTGTTTCTTTTCTTTTTATATTTATTTATTTACCCTTATAACTCTCTTTCTTAATATTGTGTTTATGGCTTATTTTTAGGATTGGGTATTCATTGTTATAGTAACCAAACATAATAGAAGGATGGAGAGGATAGTATTTTAGGAAGATTATGGTAAGCCATCACTTATAGCAGTATTGGAAGCTTAGAATGAAAGGTATGGTGACATGCATATGGAAGCTCAAGTGGTATCCATAACATGTTGTGACATTTGTGGTGGTAACCAACCTAATCAAGAATATTAGGCACGGATCACATGTGGGAGCATCCAATTTGCATAGGAAACTAGCCTTAAAACACCCCATACGAGAATACTTATAATCTAAAGGGGAGTAGTTATCACAACTTTATATGGAATGCCCAAATTTCTCCTGGATTCTACAACAATAGTAGCACGAGTAGCATCGACATCTCAGGGATCTCCACATTAAATTTGTGGTTAACGAAGGCTACCCTCTATAAAGTTAAAGAGACAGGTGATTTATATGGATACATAAGCTAAATTTGAATGAACATATGAATAAAATAAATTTATAGAATGGAGAGAAGCTAAAGGTTGAGAGAAAAGAGGAAGTTTTTATTCAAAAAGTGAAAGAAGATGAAGAGAAGGAGCCAAATAAGGAGGCCATCGAGGAACTATTGATAGTCATCTTAAGTATAGGCGCATCCTACTTCCCATATAACAAAATGTTAAAGTCAATTAAGAGAGTTTTATTTTCCTAGTTATGGTAAAAACTTGTTACTAAAAAGAGCATTGGTGGATTTACTGGTTCTTATTAAATTGAACATATATGTCCTTATTATATTGTAGTATAGCTAACAAACTCTTATTTAGTAAGAAAGGTGGAAGCAAGCCACTAGATATTGATATAGGCTAAGTTGAAGTAAAAATGTCAAGCTAATAAAGTTAAACAAATTCTTTTTAGGAGGCAATCAAAGTTTTAGTTGTTAATTTTTTTCCATTTAGTTCTTATTTTAGGTTTTAAAGTTTTAGTTTATGCAGTTAGTCTATATCTATGTTATCCTTATTGTTTAATATAAAGTTCTTGGTTAGTTTAAGGATATAGGAGTGTTAATTTTAATCTTGTATGCCTTGGGTATGTTTGTGGATTTTTAAATTAAAAGGCAAGTGTAAAATTGGTTAATTTAAAAAGCTATAGTGAGTTACAAGTCCATTAGCATATATTTATGAACGAATGAATCAGATCAAATTGGAACAATCTAATTTAGGAGGAATCAATTAGCGGACATTAATTCAAATCTTGAATTTTCTAATTGAACCCATCAACATGTTTGAGTTGATGGCCATGTTCATCTATACACCCATGTTAAGTAGAAACATGCCTATATTCCATGTAAAGACAAGGTTTCATAAAGTGAAACAGTTTATCGCACTATGGTGTGCTTACTTAAAGTCGTCATAGTAAATGTTTATCGCACTATGGCCATAAATGCATGCTCTCTCATGGGCCAATGGCTTTTTAATTGTTACAGATAAATGTATGTTATACTCTAATCTCAGGTCATGCGGCTCCAGCTTAAACCTATACTCACACCTACTTAGCCTCAAGATCTTCCATAAAACCGAGGACAGCTTTGAGAAATGATGACCTCTCACCGCTGGTACTAGACTCCTCGTCCTCTATAATTACAGGCCTTCATCTTTTTAACCCCCTTTTTTTTTTACAAAGGGAAGCTTCAAAATATTAAATAAAAAAAAAAGAACTAACGCAATGGTCTGCGATAGAGACCTCTGTGTTGATCTCGGTGGATGAGTTCCATTGCCAACATCGGTGGCTCCTGTAGATAATGCAAACCTGGGCAGATAAGGATTACAAAAATGGCTACGTTATCTGCATATTGATTTCTTTCTTGATGTACGTGTTGATTCATTTTTTTAACCTTAACTCAATGCTAGATTTAATCCTAAATGTTGCTCTAAGGGAGCGTTAGCATGACAAGATTATAGGTATACACTAAACAACAACTAATTAATCAAAGATTTCTGGAGCTCTCTGTTTTGTATTAAAGTAATGAATAAGGTAACAAACACAAAAGTAGAATACACAAAATGTTCCTGAACAAAATTTACCATAATTGCTCCTATAAGCCAACATCTCTTTTCTATTAAAGGGCATAGAAATCAAGGATAGATTTATTCTCAAACATGAGCCCAAGGGTGCATCATACGTGAATTAGTTGCCTACTTTAAGGCCTTCTAGTTCAAATCCTAATGCCTGTTATCTTAAGGGCTATAAAGAATATGTGACTTGCGAATTTCAAAGTCCATTAAGTAGAGCTAGGCTAAAACATAGCCATTTTAAATTCTTATTTGTCTAGCATTTTCCTTACAGATCATGGTCAAAGACTTATCCATGACAGCCCATAAATAGTAGAATAAAGAAATAACAGATCAAGTGGATTAACAAACCAAGGAGACAACAACTCTGAAGGGGCCATTGGGTAACAATTTTGGAAACAGGTCCATGATCCACTTACTTTATTCTTACAAAGTGTCATTCTAACTTGTCTATACATTTCTTAACATCCCAGAAAAAGGTACGGGCGAGATGGGATGGAAGAGAGTAAGTAAAACACGTGATTTCACGTATGATTTATTTATTGAAGTCTTAACAATTTATATTTGAATAGATTATATGATCCATTAGTGTAAGCATATTGTTTATTATTCGGAAAGAATCAAATCTCTGAATCCATATTGTACTGATTTTTTAATATAATTTGATTTTTAATTTGATCATGAAATTTTAGTTTTTACAATTTTTGAAATAGTCCTAGTCACAAGAGAACAATTCAATATTTAAATAATTGCATTTGTAGGCCGTGTTTATGCTATATGGATAACAATTTAGAGTCTTCCACTAGACTAAGCAATCTAACCTATAAACCCGGCAAAATGTCTGTCTGATGTGATAGAGGTCACCATGGCTAAGAACCGTAGCAAACACTCAGATGCTGACATACAATACAATCTGAAACATCAAATGAATGTTTCCCATTTCAGACGGCATGGCCGAATGGGCCCAAGCATATTCGTTGCATTTTGATATTCCATTATAATAGCTAGCACATTGAATTTGCTTAATTATATTTAATTCCATTTTGAAACAAAAACTCACTGCAGCTACATGTAATACTTTTGGTCTTCTAGAACTACTTGATATGAATTTAATGAATGGATGAGATGTCATGGGCACAGGGTGGCACTGGGACAGTCACCACTTGATATACTAATTAACATTCAAAATCAAATCAACTAAACTTGAAATACGCCCTGTGTCTATTTTGAGTTTAAAAAAAAGACCCAACTTCTTTATGGTTACGCTACGGGAGACTTGAGCAAAAGCCAGCTTTTTGGCCATGTAGACGTAAACTGTGTGGAGTTTTATTCTGAAGACTCAGAATTTTCAAATTTTGAACTTTACGACTTACCTTTATTGATTGTGAGATTACATTGACTTTACATTATCAAGTTTTAGTTTTAATTTCAGAAAAAAAAAAAAACTTTACATTTAGATTAAAAGGTAGAGAAGTGGCGTCTGAGCTCTAGGTATAACTTTAAAGATTTGCCCCACGTCGTAAGTTCAATTCTCAAAAGAGATTGGAATTGCTTCTGGTTATTTCGCTAAGATAGAGAAGACTCCGCACAAGCCGAAGTGTACTAGACTTAAATAATTTGATTATACCCTTCCTTCAGTTCGTACTTTGGGTAGCAAATTTCTATCCTATTGTATTAGAATAAAAATTTACCAAACGCCTTGTAATTAGGTGAAGTAACGTATATTATGTAAAGTACACTCTTTTATAAGTAAGTCAAAGGTGGAATAGGAAATTGTGCAGGAAAGTGCCATTTTCTTTTTCTTATATAAAACGACACACAATAAGGAATTTTGCTTTTTCTTATATAAAACGACACACAATAAGGACTCTTGACAACGGGTAGTTCACGAGGAAATTGTTTTATACTTTTCCAACGAAAGAATTATAGAAGAACCAATCAATGGGGTAATCATCGTTAAAAGGTTCCAGAAACTTCAACAGCTCGATGATTCTCTCTCCAAGTCTTCCACCCTCCTATACCTTAGTTTATCGTCTCACACTCTGCAAACACGAAATCAAAATATAATCAGAAGCACCAAACAGAGTTCAAGATGGAACCAGGAAAGCTAATTAGTGCTTCACATCCATGATCCATCCACAAGGAGGAAGTTGATCTGGTTCCATAAATTTCTGGTTCAAGGATCAAACAGATCAATTAAGCATTTACGGGTACAAGATAAAATCAAGAGATAGAGATCGAAGAAAACGAGAATTACTGTTGAAACTCTATGTTGATGGCGGATGAAGTAGAATTTGTGATAGTGGTAAAGGCCGTCTTCGATAAAACAAGGGTAGCACTAGAACCCGAAGAATGATCAACAATTTTAACTTGAATAGTCTGTCCAGGTTTGCAGAAACCAGCCGTCGCACTGATGCACCGCACCATGTATTGTCTTCCACACGAAGCACTATTGTCCCATAATCCGTCTCCAGCAGCTGCAAACATATTATTCGTGGGAAACTCCGAAGAATCACTGCCGTAACACGCCGTGGCTTTACAAAGTAATTATAAATCCGTCAAGGAAATGCAGTGCTTGGAGGTCTTGCAAAATGAATGATTAATTAAGTTGTATGATAGGATACTTACGCAGATATGGAGGACCGTATCGTCCGGCAATCCCAACGTCTGCCGAAGTTGTGTAGAGAAGGTGTGAAATTATCAAACAGCTTAGGAAGAGTGGAAGGCATAGGAGGAGAGGCTGAGGCATGAGCATCCTTGAGAGCGGACCTTGCAAGGATATGCACTGTTTTCTATTTCATTGAGATAGGTCAACATGCATTTAAGGAACTGGTTTGCGTCAATTTTTGTGAGTAGGAAACAATGCTTAGAATTTATTAGCGTTGATTTGGTGGGTCAATGCCAACTCACGGACGCGGATTTGGCCGCAACAGATTCGGAATATTGAATAATAAGGGGCTGTTTGTTTCCGATTTATTCTTCAATTTTTTGTTGTTGTTTTTATAAAAAGAAAAATAAGTAAGTAAAACGTGTTTGGTTTACTCTGTTATAATTTTTTGTTTTTGAAAATAAAAAAACTACAACAATTTTACAGAAACTAAAAAACATGTTGTCAAAAAAAAATATCGTTTCTCTGAATTTTGACAACATGTTTTCTTCAAAACAAAATAACATATCTTTATTTTCTATCTCAATTAAAGAAAATAATAATGATAAAAGTATGAAATTTATAATAATAAAAAATAAAAATAATAAGATAATTAATTTGGTATAATAAAATTAATAATATTAAAAATATTAAGTAGAAAATTATAGCAATAATTAATATAAATAATAAATAATAATAAATATTATTATTATTATTATTAACAATTAATAATAATAGTAATAATAATAATAAATTAATAATAATAAGAATAACTTATTAATAATTAATAATAATAATAATAAATTATTATTAATAATTATTATTAATAATAATTAATTAATTAATTAATAAAATTAATAAGAATAAGAATAACTTTAATAATAATAATAATAATAAATTAATAATCATACTAATATCTTATTAAAAATTAATAATAATAATAATAATAATACTAATAATAATAATAAAACCAAACATATTTTTGTTTTCAATTTTTTAATAGAAATCTCAATCAAATAGGTTTTTGTTTTTAATTTTTATATTGCAAATCTCAACAGACTAGGTTTTCGATTTTTAAGAAAAAAAACAGAAACTAAAAACAAAAAATATAAATCAAAAATAACAACAAAAAAATAAAAATAAAACCAAAACGGCATAAACCAGAAAATCTAAGTGGTGATTGAGAATTATTGTGAGCAGTAAACGTACGTCCGCCCATCGTTGCTCGTTTCACCCAGAGTTCAATAGTTCTCGCCCACTCTTTAAGTTTCTTTGAAATATATAAGTGAAAACGAAAAGCACAATACCGCATAACTATTTAAAATCAAGTCCTTTTTCTCCCTTTTTTAATTAAAATGAAAGAAAAAGATAAACTTCCTTTTTCTTTTTTCCTGTTTCTTTTTTACTTTGATATTTTTCATAAAAATATTTCTAAAATTGACTTCACTATAGACTTCCCTAGTTTGGAGGGCATTGGTAGGTATATCTAATTTCCTAATTGTCACCATCAACGGCAGTACCAAAAATTATAGTTCAACCAAAAAACCTTCAATAATTGACGTATATGTGAGATTTCATCCGATTTGGACAACTTTTTCCACCCTAACATAGATGAATGATTGTTCATTCGAAAAGAATTACCTAATCATCAATTCAATGATATTTATAATTATAATAATTAATATAAACTAAATTACTCTTTCACATTAGCAAATGCTTTTTATAATATACAAGAATATTTTAGTTTATAATAATCATAATGATTATAAAAATTAGCAAATTAATGGCTTCTTATCTTTTCCTTTCACTAATTAAGACATAACTTTTATAGTTACAATTTTGGATAACTAATGCCATGTTTTGATTAACATTGGTCACTTCACAATAATAATCCCAAAGAGCACTATATATTTTCTTTTCTGAAATTTTCATTAGATTGTTCCAGTTAGCTTTCGACCAAATTTACATATCCAAAATTAAAATTTACAAATTTATCTATAAGACTTCATCCAATTTAGACGACATTTTTTTAACTAGCATAGATAATTATAATAACAGCAGGCCCGACTCGTGGTCAATGGGCCTCGAGCCTGGCGAATATAAGAAACTTGGGCCCCCATGTCGTTTTACTTCTAAAGCAAAACGATGTTGTTTAAACCATCAACATCAAAGGAGATAAAGCAAAATGACGTCGTTTTAATCCTCTGTTTCTCACAAAATAAAATGACGTCAATTTATACAAGTGATTAACTATGTCTGTAGTAGCTAGTGACAGATTGGCAGTGGGGGAGAGGAAGAAGAAAGAAAAGGAATAAACTTAATGTAAAACAACAAGGGGAAAAAGAAACGACGTCATTTACACTAAATTTATTTCTCTTTTTTCTTCTTCCCCTCCATCTACTGCCACCGGCCACTACAGACATAGTTAATCACTTTCTATACTCTTTCTCTCTCTCACACACACAACCGTTGTCAACCCTCACTATCACCAACCCTTTCATCGTGCCGATTGACATTTTCCACCCCTTCGCCTTCCAGCCATAGCCGCAGCCGCCCCTTTTCCTCTCTGCCCCTCCAGTCGCCTCTTTGTATCATCATCCAGCCAGCCCACCGCTATGTGTTTTGGCTTATGGTCGCTACCCACGCACCAAAGTAAAATAAATGCAGTGTTTCGTGAAGAAATACTAAAATTTTTGGGATTGTTTCTAGCGATAAGGTGTTTTTGCAAATTTGCACAATCATTTATACACCCACTCATAGTGACTTACTGATAAGTGTAAATTGCATCGTATTTTAGGACATAGTTTGATATGTGTTTATCCATTAATCCGATCATTTAGTATGCATTTACGTTAGAATTGTGTTAGTTTGTTAATTATTTGTGTTTTAAGTGTTTTATGGGTTAGTACAAGCTTTTGAGCTTAAATATTATATTTGTGAGATACTTTAATGCATTTGCTAGTGTTTCAAGGTCAATATTGAAAAATGGAGGAGTTTCAGAAGACATTTGGCTGAAAAAATGACCCACGATCGTGACTTACATCAGGTAGACACGCAGACACTCAAGAATGTCAAGTTTGGAGAGATTTTTTTTGGACCTTTCAGACCTAAAATAACCCTAGGGTTACCTAAAACACAAGTGGATATTTAAAGAACAAGAAAAGAGGCAGAAAGGGAGGTTTACATTCAACCACTCTTGGAAACCCTAAAGGGAGGGAAAAAGAAGAGAGAGAGAAGAAGAAGAAGAGGAAGAAGAAATGGATCCCGATGCCATTCCTTCATTGATCAGGTGGTATCCTGACATCGCTGCCTTCTCGATTTGTCTAACCTAAATTCCATTTTCTCTTCATTTCCTTTTTCATTTAAATGTATAAAGTTGAGATGGATCGTATGGAAATGAATTTCGGGTTGTTGATAATATTCTAAACTCTCCGTCAGGATTTTACTTTGAGTTAATGTTGATTTGGTTATTTTGTGTTTACTGTTTTGAGTGTTATGATTGATTAATGTTATTAAATGTTTCGGTAACAAACTGAGAAGGTGAGCCGAATAAAAATAATTAGATCGGATTAATAAGAGCTAGGCGATCTAATTGACCATTTAATCAATTTAGTCAGTAATTCCATAAAGAGAGATCTCGTACGAGACCCGATTGTTTATTGGAGAGCTTCAAAACTAATTAGAATTATGGATATTTTGTAAATTCAGAGACTGCAAGTTTCATAATTCGATTAAGGTTTACAATTTAGGGTTTAATAGTTATAACCCAAGAGAGAGTAATCAACCCTACAACCGTCTAGAACCGACACCCTGTAAACACATAAATGGCTAGATTAGCATTAATGATAGGTAAAATCTCCTCTCTCATAACTTGTTTAACTCTCTTGACAGATTTTCATTATGACCTATGTGACTGCTCAGTTTAATTATGTTTCGTTGAAATTTCCACTTTACAATTCTTGAATTAAATTATTGTATTTACTTTTTGTGTTCACTTGTGTAGTTTTTATTTCTTTTTATTCTTTTCTTTGAGCCTTGGATGACTTAGGATTAGGCTAGTACCCTCCTCGTGGGATCAACACCTCTTATACTACAATCGCGACCTGTGCGCTTACGACATTTGAGAGCTTATAAATTTTAAAGCTCAAATGACATGATCACTTACACAGCCACTTACACGTGCGTGTATATGACCACATAAGTCTGCAAAAGCACATACATGCCTGTATGTGATTGTGACACGATCACAGTGACTTATATTGTTACATACACACCTGTACATATGACCGTGTAAGTCATTGATTATGATTATGAATTCAAAGAGTTTGTTTTGGAGATGATTATAAATTTATTATGTCTATAAGAAGGTTAGTGGGAGTATAATTGTCCTCTTCAATGGGAGTTTGTAGAGACATATTGCTAAAAAAGAACGATAATTCTAATTTTCAATTGTTGAAAACGTAATTGTCCAATAGTAACTCTTGTTAGATATGAAAAGATAACAACTTAATTTTAGAAATTAGATCAATAGAGATAGATTAGAATTTGTTCACCTATTTTAAGTCCAAGTATTTAGATAATATATTAAAGATGTTTAGTATTTCAGATATCAGATACTTGTGAAGTATTAAAGATATCAATTATTTTATATATTAGTTGATATTTAAGTTCAAAGAGATAAGGATATTTACTTTGGAAGTAAATCCTAATTATGGTTTATTTTACTTAAAATAATATTATTTTATATTAGAAAGGTTCCAATGTAGTAATGATTGCTAATTAAGCCACAACACATTTTTCATTTAGTGGAAATGATTAATTTGATCAATAAGTGCTTAAGTACCTGTTTGGTTCAGCTTTTGGAGACTTCAAAAGTACTTTTTTCCACCACAAAAGCTATTTTCAGGAAAAAATGGATGTTTAGCTACAAACTTCAAAAGCACTTTTTAAGTAGAAATAGCTTTTGAAAAAGCTAAAATACAGCTTTTTCAAAAGCTAAAA
>JAOTAX010000008.1:29885414-29897034 GCA_025629825.1 Erythroxylum guanchezii | reverse complement strand
TTGGACTTACCCAAACCATTTGATGTGCTTATCTGTTCATGACAAGTTGATATGAGATGCATTCATGATTTGCATACGCATGAATTTTCTACGTTGAATATGAGTTATAAATGTTTTGGTTGAAAGCCTAAGGAACATGTGATTGTGAACTCAAAGAAAGTTTTCTAAGACAAGTAAAATGTTTTCAAAGTTTTTGCTTACTTTTCTGTTATAAACTGTTACCCACGATCTTTCAAGCTCACCCCTTCCTGTCCCTATCCTCAGGTTATAGCTAGGAGATCAAGTGATCGAGAGCCTAAAGGGATTGCTACTTTTCATTTGTTGTTTTGTATTTTTGTAATAAGCCAATGGTGTGGCTTTTGATGTGTAAGCAAAGTATTTCAAACTTTGTTGCTTAAGGAAATGAAATGATAGATGTAAGGACTTCAGTTATGAGTTGTATATATGTTTACATTGTTTCAGAGCAAGAAAATGAAGCGATGATAGTGATGGTTTTCTGAAGAGTTGGGTTCCGGAAACGGGATCCAACAGCATTCGTCTGCCTCATGCTATTCTTCGTTTTGTTTCGTCTACCCCTTTCGCTTCGTCTACATTGGCATTCGTCTGCTTATTGCATTCATCTGCCTCATGCTATTGTTCGTTTTGTTTTGTCTGTCCTTTTTGCTTTTGTCTGTTTGGGCATTCGTCTGCTTATTGCATTCGTCTGCCTTGTTTTGTCTGCTTTGCTTCGACCGTATTGAATCGCCTACTTTGTTTCATTTGCTTTGCTCCGTCTGCTTTCTACTTTGTCTTAAGAGTCACTTCGTCTGCTTTCTGCTTAAGTGACCTTCTGTTTCTTCTATGTAGTGTTCATCTTGTACCCTTCAGACGATAGAATTTATCTTCGATATCTTCATGAAAGATGTAGATATTAAAGTTCTCTTTGGAATCATCCAACAATGATCGTGATTCGATACCTATAACCAAAATTGATGCTAGTGGTCCCAAAAGAAAAAGGTTCAATAGGATTGAGGACAGAACCAAATTAAATGACTTGGTGCAATTAGAGACATAAGATATAGAGGAATATGTTTTTAGAAGAAAGTGTTGCAAAGTGACTTCAGTGTCGGGGTCAAAAGAGAATAGGTAATGTTGACTCGAAATGATGTGTTATGCGAAATATCTGAAAGTAAGTGAGGGGTTATGAATTGTGATACTTACGTGAGTTCTAATAAAAAGAAGTGGATAAGTGGATAAGAATTGGACAGGTGTCCTAGTTAAAGTGATTTTTATTGCCTTAAAAAGCTACCTGCTGTCTTTGTCCTTATCTTCTTAAAAAACTTCTTTCGTTAAAGCTCCTCCAACCCAGAGCTTTTCTTCAAATATTCACCAAAGTTAAACCTTGCTTTTCTCTGTTTGTCCTCACTTCCACTTGGATCTTTCTTTCTTCTATCCCAAGAAAGACCAAACCTCCTTGTTGACTTTCAAGTTGAGGTACGTGGGTGGATGAAGAATTAGGGTTACATGATCTTACAGAGATTGGAGCTTCAAACAAGTCAAGTGTTCACATTCACGCGTTCCCAGAATTTGGAAGCTAATGCAAATCTGGAGCGTACTGTGAGTAGACCTAGATGGTCTCATTTCATTGTTTGTTTTGTTGAATTTTTGTATTGATTGACTACTAAATGATTATGTGAATGTGAATGTGATTGTGATTGTGATGTTTGACTTGGATATTAAAGTGCTACTTGAATGTGAATTGGATGAACTAAACATGTTGAAGTGATTGCTAAATGTTTTCTGAATGTGCAATTCCATGCAAGTGAAAGTGTAAATTCTCAACTATATATTGAATGTTGGACTACGGTCTGATAATAAGTGAATATGATTGAATAAGAGCATGCAAATGTGAGTGATGCATTCCATTGCATGAATGTATGAAATATAAGGGCAGTTGTGACCAGAGTAGCCAACGATCAGAGCTTAAAGCTCAACGAGTAAAAAATGGGCTTCGAGCTCAAAAGTGAATCAGAGCCTCAGGCTCAACATTTAATGAGCCATGTATCCCCTAAGCGGATAAGGGACTGTTATTAATGAGCCCTATATAGGACAGTTTAGGCACTCGGTCACAACAAAGTAACAAATGAAAAGTGAGTCTCATGTACATTGCATATGCATAATATGAATGATTAAGTGTATTGAATGTGAATATGAAATAATGTGAGATGTGTGATATATGTGTTAAGTGACTGGGTGAGTCATCGATGATGGTCACTCATTGAGTTCGCAAAAACTCACCCAAAATTTGCAATTATTTTTCAAGATTAGAAGAATATCCCGTTAGGCCAACGGGAGTATACCTACAACATACAAGTGAAGGATAGAGGTCAGGATTAGTTTGCGTCTGCATTCGTGTTTTATAAAATTGTGTACTTTGGAACTATTGTTCAATTGATTTATGTTGCAATGTAAGGACATTATGACTAAAGTGTTTTATGATTGTGAAAGGGACCTAATGGCTATTGAAAACTTTGTTGATTGTATTGCGTTAACTGGAAATGTTTATGAATGGAAATGGCCCCTATGTGTTGTGTTAATTAAAAATGTTTATAAATGAATGTGGGCCCAATTTGAGTATCGATTTTCACATATTGTATTTGTGGTATCAAAAAAAATTATTATACTAATTTCTAGATGATTGACTGCTTTAACACGCCACCCTCACGAGGCATGGATTCAGACATCACCCATCGATGTCGAGCTTGGGTCTTGCGGGAGTGGGGTGCTACAATTGGTGCCCCTCCAAACTGATTTGTCTGAACCAAATTGATGAGTCCAGGCGAAATATGAAAATTTTGAGCACGAACATTAGGTCTTTGGATACTGTGATAATTGTCCTCCACCCACTGTAGGCTGTAAATACTCCCTGATAGGACGTTGGTGTAATTATTCCTGTTCATTTCTGTTATCTCCTTTTCTATTTCCTCTATTCAAATTAGCTGCACCAAATCTGGCCTTTAACTGAGCTAATCTTTGAGCCATTTCATCCCTCTCTCTTTGAATTCTCTGAAATTCTTCTGCTTGATTTTCCATTTTCTTTTGTCAACGAATTAACCTTACAGTTCTTTCCAAATCTGGGTCAAACTATCTTTCTTGCCCTCTAGTGGTTCAAGGAATACAATCCTCTTACACACAAGCTATACAAGAAAATGAAAATGCAAAAAGAAAAAGAAACAAATAAGTTACTCTAGGGATAAAAAGAAAACCAACAAGTAAATATCAAACTAGCTATAGAAACAAACATTCAAACATTAGTCCCCGGCAATGGAGCCAAAAACTTGTTCGTCAACCACAAGTGCACGGTTGTTGAAGTGAGTAATAAATCAGTAAAAACTGAGTCGTGTCCACAGGGATTATGAGAAAGTTCAATTCTACACTAGCTAGCGGTTTTTAAAATCAGATTGGGTGAAATTTTAGGAAATTAAAAGCAATGTAAAGAATAATTAAAAACTCAAAGGAATTTCTAAGCAATTACCCAATTTAATGCAACCAAAAAAACTATGAATGTGACAAATCTATGTAATAACTACTAAAGAGTGCAACAATTGACTAATTAAAGGTATTAACTTCAATGGGGAATGATATTTTTGCCAACGTTAATATTGAATTACCTATCCTTCACAAATGAACAATCCTAACCTTGTAGGTTAATTTTAAGAGTAATTAATCCCCTTCTCTCAAAGGCAAATTAATCTATCCACTTTAGATATTACTTAGTAATCCCTTACTTAAATTCTTCCTAGAGTTTTTTAAGTCCCAAACCTTCAAATTTCACCTCCTAAGTTTCTTGGGTCTCCCAACTCACAAGAAAATCCTAGTTGAAATTTCCTTCAATCTTCTAGCAAAAACTCCCTTTTTCCAAAACTGAATTTATACCCAGGCAATTTTCAATAATCTAAAGGAAGAACAAATAAACCCAAGGAAAAATCAACAAGTATATGAATATTGAGTCATGGATTCGGTCAACTTCACTATTAAAACATCAAAAAAATATCAAATCCTTAAGAGAAATTAAAGTTCTAGCCATAAATCATCATGCCAAGCAATCCACAAGCATAGACCCCTAAATAAATTCATGAAGGGATCAAATAGAATTGAAGAACAAAGCTCCCAATTTGCTATAGAACTTGCTCTCCAATCTCCTTTACATGGTTGCTTCTTTGGCAGTGAATGGATGCTACATGGTAAAGTGAATGAAGGCTGATACGTAAGTGCTAGATGTGTGCAAGTGAGGCTATTATGTGTGAGGGTAATGGAGTGGGGCATTGTTGTGCATGTTGGAGGTATGGAGAGGCTGCCTTGGTGTGTGCTGAATGTCGTGCGTTAGTGGAGAGTGGAATGGAGTGAGTAAAAGTCTTGTGCGTGCATTGATGTGAAGAATCTGATGCAGATTGCGACAGTAGATGGAGGCTCTTAGTGGTGAGTGGTGATGAAGGATAAAAGCTTACGGCAGTGAGTGCTTGGATGAAAAAAATTGGAGGCTTGAAGTTGGTTGTTTAGCTATATGATGCGTTGGTGCGTGGCTTCTTCTTGCCCGTGAGTGGAAATGAATAAATGAACGTTGCAGCTTATGTGTGGCTCTACTCTTGGCTGGTGGGTTGCGTGCGTGTCTGATGGAGCTGCGACAGTGAAGGTAAGTGAGTGGACCATTGCGGTTATGAGTGAGGGATGGAGACTACTGCATTGGTGACTGCATCCATGAATAATTGGACACACTTTATCTGTGAGTCTAGGTTGCATGGAGTAGGGGCTGTGTGTAGTGCCCCCTTACCGCAGGGTACACACCGGGACACCCGAGGTTATTCCAGTACATATCCTATGATAAGGGCGAGCTACGTTCGATCACTACATTCACTTCATATGGCATCATATCATTATTCACTTGTAAAGCATCATAAGAAAAACCACAAACCAACTTTTCCTCATTTTATTTCTCAAAACTGAAAGTCTACATTATGTCTTTCAGCCTTTACTACATGTACATCAACAAAACCTAGTACATAAGTACTACATGAAAGAGGAAAATATATCAAATCTATCTAAGCCATCCAAAAATCCAAGTTGACCGATCTTTGAGCCATGACTTCTCTTGCCAAATCACAATCTACACGGCAGTAAAGCCTCTCAGTAGCTAGAGTTGTCTCTCGGTCCTGAAAAGACAATGTTACAATTTTGGTAAGTTTTGCGAACTCAATGAGGTAACCGTCATCGATGGTTCACTCAATGCATGCAACACATCAATTCACATAACAATTGTTTCACAACTTTGCACTTTACATAAGTATCACAATATCAATTAAGCATAAGCAATTTTGCATTTCACTCAATCAAACATACTTAACAAGATGCATATGAAATGCTCATGGGACACTTTTCTAATTATTACGTTGTTGTGATCAAGTGCCTGAGCTGTCCCATATAGGGCTCATTAAACATTGAGCCTAAGGCTCTGAATCACTTTCGAGCTCGAGGCTCGGCTTCACTCGTTGAGCTTTAAGCTCTAATCGGTGGCTACTCTGGTCACAACTGCCATTATCTAATTATGCATTCATGAACGAAATGCATATACCAAAATCAATCACATTATAAAGCACATAGGTCTTCACATTCACATTCAAGCAGCACTTCAACATTTCAATCCCCATTACACAATCATCAAACCTCTTGTCCGGAATCCACAATCAAATCACATTCATTCATTATTCAAAACATAATGATAAGCAAAAAATAATTGAGAGAAACCATCTAGGTTACTCACCAACTGCTCCTGAAGCTAGTTCCTGAAAGTTCCGGCAACGTCTATGGGTTGACATTCCAGTTGCTCCTCTAAAACAAATAACATACACATATATCACAATTTGTACAATCATAGGTGTTTCATAATGCACATGAATGAAATGAAATATGTACAATGCATGTTCATGGCAATCCCGGGTATTTATACATCAATTTAATCGCAAAATCATTCTTATAACAAAACTCATCTTTTTCCAAGTCACACTTTCAGGTCTACTATTCACATTAAAATCAAAAGGTGAAGCTGAAGTAATTTGGTCATACACTCTTCCAAAAAAGTGTTCCTCTATGACTTATGATTCCATTGACACCAAAATCACTCAATTTGGTTCAGTAGATCGGAAGATATACCTCAAACATTTTTGGACTGTTCTTATTCAAAAATAGTGTACTATACCCAATTTCCATCTAAAATTTGAATACCTTAGAGACTGAATCAAGATTTAGATTCTTCATATGATTAAAAATCATCTCAATTGGAATCCTACAGATCTAGATATAAACAAAACACTGAAGTATGCTCAATAAAAAGAATCCTATTTACACTATTCCAACAGACTCCCACACTTTTATTTGATCAATCTTTTTCAATTCAACACCAATTACTACAAATTTTCATGAAGAGATACAAAAATGTGTTAGGAATCTATTGCTTCAAGAGTCAAGTCATTTGGAGGTCTAGAGAAGAAGTTATGGTCAAAAGAAGCAATCATGTTTATGACCTCAATCAAATTGAACCTATCTTGGAGCGATTTCCATAACATTCACAAACAATGTCCTAATGATCCCATTTTTGTACAGTTTGAAAGAAGACTTTAAGATCTACAACTTTCATGAAGACTCAAAGTGATATTTTTCCTTTAAAAGGGTCAAAATCATGATTTACTATAGCTATCTCGAGAATGTTAGTTTAACGGACATTCATGTTCGTTTAACAGACATTGTCGGGCTTAGGGGTGCTTTTTCACCCAAGAAGTTCCATTTAATAGACATCCATGTCCATTTAACAAACATGCACTAGCCTGGGGGTGTTTTTACACCCGAGAAGGTCCATTTAACGAACTTAATGTCTATTTAACGGACATATGTCACACAAAACTCCCTCCAAAGCCTCTCCCAAGGTTCCTACACTCATTATAACATCATATACACCCATAATCTTCTCAAATTCACCTCTTCTAACACAAAACCACTTCATAAGAACTCAAAAACCAATTAGATTTCATTAAACCTTCAACTCTCAACTCATTTCATTCATCATACTCAACTACATCTTATCATTCCAAATTTCTATCCTTTTTCCATAACATAACTTATTCCTAAGTATCAAGCACTTCATATTCAAAATTCATCATTTCAAGTTGATGACTACTTCATGTATACCTCAAGTTTAGCTCAAAATCATCCATACCTAACTCATATTCCCTATTTGTTCGTAAACACCTAAAATGAAACACAAGCATATACATTCATTCACAATTTTTTTGCTGCATCTAGTTCTCATTTTCACATCAAAATTTGAGACTCTTAAAAGCAGAATGGAAACTTGATGTCTTCATAAGAAAGGTAGCTATATGTCTCTAGTTTAATCTAAATCAAGAATCAATTGGTCTGGATAACTATAGGACAAGTTCTGGTTAAAAGACATAAGCATATCAGTGGAAAGACATAAGCATATCAGTGGAAATTTTTCTGCTAACATTTTCCAGCTTTTCTAACTTTCAACATTTACATCTAACTCATCTTACCTTCTTATACCTAGATTATCTCCTCCATTTCATTTACTCATCATTATCTACCCAATTCAACTCAATAAATCACTCACAAACAATTCATGATCTATAATTTATCATTAACCAAAAACAGAGCATATATATATATATATCCATTCATAAGCAATTTCCTACACTCATCCAGTCACCCCTTTGAAAATCATTCAATCTCTAAACCTCTCGAGACCCTTACATGAATTATTACTCATCCTAGATATCCAAAAACAAGACATGAACATAAATTTTTCGTCACCCATGACACAAACATAAACATTGCAAAATCAAATCATCAAATCTCAAGTTACTCATCATTCTAGCTTAAATTAACCATACCCATGACATTTAAAGCAAAACTTACTTGGTTTAGCTTCAATTTCTTCACAATCTTCAAGAATACCAAAAATCCCTAACTCCCCATACAACCCACGATCATCATCTTCCAAAGGTGGTAGGGATAGGTTTATGGTGAGAATGAAAGAGAGAGCAAGGTAAAAAGGAAGCAAGTAAGAGATGAGAGAGCTAGGTTTAGTGTTGGTGGAGATTGGCAACAAAATGACATAAAGAAGGAGAGAGCTAAACCCACGAAGAGAAGGAAGAGAGCAAGACCTAAAACACTAAATGGTCTTCCAAATTAAAGTATCATGAGATACAAGCAAATGGTCTTTGAAAATTTAAACAAATGGTGGGTTTTAAGACATGGCTTGGCAAGTGATGCTTGTCACTTGCCACATGTCCAATTTCCATAAAGTCAACTATGTTTCACTTATTAAACTAATCCCTTCAAACCCAATTTCCATTCCAGTTATCCCCCAATTAATGACACTTGTCAACAATAAATTCTACTACAATTTATCATTTGGTTTGCCACTTGACATTTTTCCTGGTCCAAAAATTTCCCCCAAAATTTTGGAAATTTTTCCTAAAACTCTCCAAAAATTCTAAATCAACAATTACACTTGCCAAATCAATTTTCAATACAAACAAACCAAAATTCTCAATAACAATAACATTTATTAACAATTATACCCGGAATGTCAATGAATGCATGTACAATTATTTTCATGTGCAAAAATTTCACTATTCACATATATGTGTATGACACATTATGCATGAGCATGCAAATGCATTTCTAAACTCTTAATGATCACTCCTATTTACTATTCTAACCTCCCCGCAGGTAATGGGGTGTTACGTTGCGTGCTATTAAAATGGGGGCTGCGTTTTAAAGCTAAGGAGGACCTCCAAAGACGTTGTCGTTTGGTGTGCAAGGAAGGCTCCAAGATTGCCATTTTGGATAGGTTTTTTGGCTCTCCATTAAACACATTTGGCTATCAATTTGGATAGCCTCTTTGATGCTTCTCTAAGTCATTTCTTTTTTCAGTTTGTTCGTTGCATTATGGAAAGCCTACCTAGCTCCTAATGGCTTCAAAACTTCATGCTTTAATCTTGTATTTGTATTCCATCATTAAATCTACATGCAAAATCAATAAGAACTCAAAATGAGCAATTAAACACAAAAAAAGAAATGAATTCAAACGAAATAACATATAAAAATATAGAAAAATCTATTCATATCAGAAATTTTATTCTTCTCTGATCAATGATCAAGGTTATAATTGGATGAGATCCTTCACTTAAATTAGATTTAGGTAAAATTAAATTTCTTGTTTTATACTTTATTGATTTATTTTGATTTTGTGTTAATTTTAGTTGATTAGTTAATTAATCATAAACCTATTATGTTCGATTAATTGAAATTAAAGGGTACTTGATTCACATAGGCCAATAGTAATAGGATTTATAATGAATATAGTAAGAAATGGGAATTGATATAATCATTATAATTATGATAGTTGATTAGGACGAAGGAATGATTATCATTATCATTGATAGTAGCTGGTTTGTTAAAAATATTTAGAAATAAAAATTTCTTAAATTTTTTTGCACTAAATTTTAATATATTTTAATTAATTATATTTAGTTTATGCACCCATTTATGATGACAAAATGTTTAAAATCAAGTATATTGTTGTATTTCCTTTCCAATAAATCTTGAAGAAAAAAATGCTCTGCATTTGCTTGCATCAATATATCATCAGCTACACATGTCCTCAAAAGACATTTTAATCGTGTTTTGTGATCTAATTAATTGTAAAATGAAATGAAATGTGAAAAAACAACAATTCTAAAAAATAATTCAAAATTTTGATAAAATAATTAATAATTAATAATTTTGAATTATTTTCATTATTTTACAATGAATTATTATATTTGGACAATTATTATATATCGAAATAACTAGGAAAAAAGGAAAAGAAATCATAGGTGTGACATTGATAGATATCATATATAAATAATTATTATATATAGAAATAATTAAAAAAAAGTGTCAATAAGTGACAAGAAGTGTCACGCCCATGATAATTCCTATAACGCGTGTGACACTTTTTTTTAGAGGAATGACTTTCAATCCTCTTGTAATCGGGGGGTATGGAGTAATGTCACAAACTCGGATATAGAAATACTGTTTGTCCAATGATAATATATTACCAAGTAGCTATTTTTAATTCCTTATGATGGACCCTGCTTCCGGAGCCCAACATTCGGAGACATTTAACGGAAACAATACTTATACAGAACCCTATTGAACTTATTTAGGGACAATGCGAAAAACTTTCTCTGTAGACGCCGGATTAAATAATTCCTTAGACTGTCCGAAAGAAAACTTCGAGATCTACAACTTACATGAAGACCTTGAAGACAGATTCTATCATCTATAGGGTCAAAAATTTACTAAATGATACAAGATGAATGGTGCACAGAAGAAGCGGAAGGTCAACTATAGAGGAAGCAGAAAACAGACAAATGCCAAAAAGCAGACGAATGGGAAAAGTAAACGAATGCCAAAAAACAGACGAATGCCAAAAACCAGACGAATGCCAAAAACCAGATGAATGCTAAAAAGCAGCCGAATACTAAAAAGAAGACAAATGCCAAAAGGCAGGCAAATGCCAAAAATTAGACGAATGGAGTCAACTTAAGATGAAGAAAAGCCAACTTAAAACGATGCAACTCTTAAGACGAAGAAGAGTCAACTTCAGACGAAGCAAAGTCAACTTAAGACGATGCAACTCTTAAGATGAAGCAGTGTTAACTTAAGACGAAGCAAAGTCAACTTAAGACGATGTAACTCTTAAGACGAAGTAAAGTCAACTTAAGACGATGCAACTCTTAAGACGATATGACGTCATCTCAGACGTTACATCTCTATAGATGGTACATCCTTACAAACGATATAACGTCATCACAGATGATATGATGTCATCACAGATGATACGTCCTTACAGATGATACATCTTTACAAAAGCAGAGGATGCATCTATGCTCCTAAGCATCTCCTCTTAAGGACCATGACTTTCGACTCCAATGTCTAAAAATCTCTTACTATATATCGTTGGAAAGCTAAAAAGATAAGGTACAACTTTCCAAAAGACAACTTTAACTAATTTCGCCTCCATTAGTCCAATTTTTTCCTAGAAGTCGACACACAATTTCTACACCTAAGAAAAACTTGGATTTTTGAAATGTGCAGCACCAAAGAAACATGCACATACACCTGGGGGACCTTTTAGTTTTAAACTCATTTATCAAAACAACAAAAGCCCATACATAACTTTAATTACATAATAACATTATACAAAGGCCTAACACAAATTACCACATATAAAGGATGCTCAATGTTTATCATGCTTATGAGGCTATCCAAAATTGATCGAACTAACTTAGTTACAAAAGTTTCTAATATCTTGGAGTTTCTGATGCCCTGGAAGGATTGCTATCCTTCATGTTTTGCACCTGAGAAGGGAATAGTGGGGTGAGCTACACAGCTTAGTAACTAGCATATTTATAGTCATTGGCAATTGACCACAAATTCAAGCATATGTATATATATATACTTATATTCAATAATTCAAGCATTCTTCAATTTAGTTTAACACTCATAGCACATAACA
>JAOTAX010000008.1:29794779-29812790 GCA_025629825.1 Erythroxylum guanchezii | reverse complement strand
TCTGAATTGTTGCATTCTCTTCTTTCCTGACTATTGTATTTTGCAGGACTTGGTTTCGGGGAAGACGATTGGCTCGGATAGACAACGTGGTGGTCTATACTACATGCATCCATTAGAGAATAAATCGGTTGTTTTCCATGTCTCTCAGCCGTCTGACTTATGGCATATCCGTCTGGGTCATCCTTCTTTTTCTTGTTTTAAATTATTGTCACATCTACTTCCTTCAGATCATAAAGAATTAGAGAATAATGGTGCTATTTGTCCGAAGGCCAAACAGACACGCTTACCTTTTCCAAAAAGTTCAATAACCACAAAATTTCCATTTTCTCTTTTGCACTGTGATGTCTGGGGTCCTCATAAAATTCCTACTCACACTAATTTGCGCTATTTTCTCACAATTGTCGATGATTTTTCACGTTGCACATGGATTTTTCTCATGTCTCATAAATCATAGACACAATCTTTGTTAATCAATTTTGTGCAATTGGTCAACACTCAGTTTCAAACAAGTGTTCAAACAATAAGGGTGGATAATGGCACAGAATTTATTCCCATTCGCACTTTTCTTCAAAATAAAGGAATTGAGCTCCAAACTTCTTGCATCTATACTCTGTAACAAAACGGAATTGTAGAATGCAAGCATCGACATATTTTAAATGTTGCTCGTTCTCTTATGTTTCAATCAAATGTTCCACTTGAATTTTGGGGGGAATGTGTTTTAAAGGCGGTTTACCTCATAAACCGAATCCCAACACCTTTACTGTCCAACAAGTCCCCTTTCGAGGTCTTATATAACCGGCCTCCTTCTCTTACACATTTGCGTGTCTTTGGTTGCGAGTGTTACGCGAGCCTCTGTTTGTGTTTTCATGCGATACCCACATGGCCAAAAAGGGTATAAATTTTTTGACTTAAACACAAATAAAATCTCGGTTAGCAGAGATGTATATTTTAGGGAACATGTATTCCCTTTCCGTTCTCATTCCCAATCTCCTCAAACTTCCGCACCAAGTTTTCCTTTCCCTCCACATGTTTCCTTTAACAGCTCCCCAGAAAATCCTCTGCCGATATTTTCTTTAAATTTCTCTCCCAATATCACGCTTCCCATGCCTCATCAAGATACTGACTCCATTCCACTTTCCCCTTATACTGCTTTACCCGACCCCTTATCACCCTCATCATCCTCGTCACCTACAGTCTCTCCATCACCTTCCGCCACCCGCCCCCCATCTTCTCCATCACCTTCCGCCACACACCATCCATCTTCTCCGTCGTCCATCTCCATTGATGCACAACCTCTCCCTCTCCGCCGTTCCACCTGCTCTATCCAGCCCCCAGTATGGCAGAAAGACCACAACATGTCTTCCCAGGCTAATCTCTCTTCGACGCAACCGAGTTCTCGTCACGGTACAAGGTATCCTCTTTCTTCCCATTTATCTGTTTCTCATTTTTCTCCAAATCATCGTGCTTTTTTAGCTCTCTTGATAGCACAATCTGAACCCACCTCGTTCAAACAAGCCGACCGTGATCCTCTTTGGCGCCAAGCCATGTCCGCCGAACTTCAGGCTTTAGAACGAAACAACACATGGCAGTTGGTTCCCCTTCCTCCGGGGCACAAACCCATAGGCTGTCGGTGGGTTTACAAGGTTAAATATCATTCGGATGGGACAATTGAGCTCTATAAAGCGCGTTTAGTTGCAAAGGGATACACCCAGATTGAAGGTATAGATTATCAAGAGACTTTTTCTCCAACTGCAAAACTCACCACTCTCCGTTGTTTGTTAACAGTCGCAACTTCCCGCAATTGGTATATCCATCAGCTTGATGTACACAATGTGTTCCTTCACGGAACTTTGCACGAAGAGGTGTATATGACTCCACCTCCTGGCCTTCGCCGACAGGGGGAGAATCTGGTATGTCGGCTTCAGAAATCCATCTATGGTTTGAAACAGGCATCCCACAATTGGTTCTCCACTTTTACAAGTACTATTAAATCGGCAGGCTACATACAGTCACGGGCAGATTATTCACTTTTTACTAATTCTCAAGGTAAAAAGTTCACTGCCATTCTTATTTATGTTGATGACATCCTGTTAACGGGTAATGATTTGCATGAGATCAAGTTACTCAAAAGTTATCTGCTCAAGCATTTTCTTATTAAAGATCTTGGTGAGTTAAAATACTTTCTGGGAATAGAATTCTCTCGTTCAAAGAAAGGTGTCTTTATGTCTCAGAGAAAATATGCCTTAGATATTTTACAAGATGCAGGATTATCATGTGTGAAGCCAGAAAGGTTCCCAATGGAACAAAATTTAAAATTGACAAATGAAGATGGCGAAGTTCTTCATGACCCGAGCAAGTATCGGAGACTGGTTGGGATATTAATATATTTGACAGTTACCAGACCAGACATAGTGTATTCAGTACGTACACTAAGCCAGTTCATGGGAAGCAGCACTGTGCATTCTCCGTTACATTAAACAGTCGCCAGGTCAGGGTTTGTTTTTACCATCTGAAAATAATTTAACACTCAGTGCCTATTGTGATTCAGATTGGGGAGGATGTTGTACTACCAGATGTTCTGTTTCTGGCTATTGTATTTTTCTCAGGTCATCACTCATCTCTTGGAAGTCAAAGAAACAGACGAATGTTTCACGGTCATCAGCAAAAGCTGAGTACAGGGCTATGACAAACACTTGTCTGGAGTTAACATGGTTGAGGCATATACTTCGAAATTTGAAGGTTGAATTACATAAGCTGGCTTCGTTGTTTTGTGATAATCAGGCGGCGTTACACATTGCTGCTAACCCAGTTTTCCACGAACGTACAAAACACATTGAGATTGATTGTCATATAGTTCGGGAAAAATTACAGGCTGGGGTGATTCGTCCTTGTTATGTCTCTACAAAGATGCAGTTGGCAGACATTTTCTTGGCAGAGAGCAGTTCGAGTTTTTATGTAGCAAATTGAGAGTTCTTGATCTACACTCTCCAACTTGAAAGAGAGTATTAAGGAAATTATATGTTAGTTATTTTGTAATTATCCTTGACATAATTAGATGATTTGTATAGGAGTATAATTAGGCATATGTTGCCGGTTTTGTAGCATTATTTTAGGAGAAGATATGTTCGACAGTGTGTATATATGTAGTACATTGCAGCAATGAGATTATCAATCTATTTTATCACCAACTCTTCCATTCTTATTACTTCGCCAGTTTTTTTTTTTGCACTGTTGTCGTAGAGTTTTTTGACAATTATTAATATGATTCATTTTTTTTATTGCTGCAGACATGAATAAAAATTGTTTATAGACATTTTTACTTTATGATGTTTTGATTTTATTGAATCCCTCTGTATCTCAAAGACTGCAAATTCTAGCCCCTCGACCTTGAACCGATAACTAAAACTATCAACGTAAAATCTTTACGAATAACAACATATCATCTTCGAAAAACTTTGTCGTCGATTTAGCCATGTAGTATTATAAATGAGATCTTAATGATTTAATACCTGATACAATTAAATTCCCTGACATAAATTTTCAGAGTAATCAAAGTCTCGCAATTATTAGATTAATTTTCTTCTGGTTTTTGTGCATAAACGTCTCAACCCAAAATCTGCACTTCGATAAAACAAGTCTTAAGATTAAAATGTTGACAGTCAAGTGAAAAATTATTAAATAAAAATTGTAGCCTATAGCTGGCTCCGTATTGATTGAGAACGAAAATTGATTCATTGTATAATTATTCTTTAAATCCGTCATGATATCGAATCCCCTTGTCTCCCTCAAATTATTCACATTCTGGAAGAAAAAATTATTGAAATAAATCTCCCGTCATTAATCTCTGACTCCCATTACACGCCTCGAGATGGTTGACAACACAGTGTATCATTTTTGAATCTCCATGAGATATATCTGCTGAAGAAAAGAGCGCAGCTATTTAATGCGTCCATTATTTCTTATTTAAGGGACTTGACATTATTTTAAAATAAAATGAAATGTTTTCTTGGATGAAACGAAGAGCCATCCCTCGGTAAAATTTTGCCAGGTCTCAATCATGTCGCTTTGAAATTCATTTATTTTAGCGGCTTATTTTGTCTGCCTGTAATCATGTACATTTTTTCTTGTATTATTCCTTTGTGCTTTTTTACTGTTCCCATAAAACTTGTTAAATTTGCCAATGCCCACTTAATTTAGTGGGTTACAATGTAAGAAAATGTGTAAGGGAAAATTTATAAAGAAGATTCAAAAATATTTTATCGAAAATATAAAAGGTTGAATATAAAAATATAAAATGTTTTGTTATTAATTAAGGGTTAAAATAGTATAAGTTAGTAATAATTAATATGAAGGGTAAATAAAAATTAATTGATTAAATAATTAGAAACATTAAATGTTTAATATCAACTGAAAAATATTAATTAATTGTTATTTAAACATAGCTATTATGTAAGTATAAGTATATTAAAATTTTTGAAGAAAATTTCAACAGTAAGTATATATGAATCTTGGATTTGTTAAGATTTTGAGTATACAATTTATTTAGTTAGATTAAAAAAATGTATTGAGCAAAGATGGAAAATAAAACAATATATATAATAGTTATATATATATATATATATATATATATAATATCCTTAAAAAATCTATAGTATTATATTGACGTTAATTTATTAATTATAATGTAATTAAAAAATTAATAATATATAAATTAAAATTAATTAAAAATGGCAGAAAATATATGAGAAAATTATTAACAGTTAAATTAAAATTAGCTAATTAGTTAATTAATTAATTAAATTTTAAAGAGCACAAATTTTTTTATTGGTATTAAATATATTATCATTAATACTAATTAGTGATATATATATTTGTTATTATATCTATCTATATATATATTATATACACATCACATAAATATATGAATTAATAGGAATTAGTAATATATATATTTGTCATTATATTTATATAGATAATAATAATAATTAAAAAAAAATTGTTGTACATTAAGGTGTAAGGAAAGAAGTGTTTTAATGAGTTAGATGTTGCCATTGATGTAAATGCACGATAGCGTTGTTGGGTGTTATATAGGGACAATCGCTATTGTGCAAATGCACTGCAGCGATTTTGGATTCACAAATGAATTTCGCTGTCGTGCAAATGCACGATAGCGATATCAGAGGTTGAACAACAAAAATCGTTATTGTGCAAATGTACCTAAGCGACTTTGGATTAAGAAATGAATAGTACTGTCGTGCAAATGCACGATAGCAATATTGAGATGATAGTGGAAATCGCTATGCTTTACTGCTTCTTTAGTACGTGATCTCTGAGTCTCTTTTTCCAACATTCTTCGATTTTTGTTTGTGAAATACTGCCAAAAGAGAGATTGGAGAGAGAGGTAGAGATTAGGAAAGTTAGAGAAGAAGAGACGGAGGAGAGAGATTGACCTATTTATTAATTGGGTGATAAGTTTCTCGAGATTACCAAAATTTATTATGTGTCAGATAATACTTAATGAACTGAACGAGCGATATCTTTTTTTTTTCTTGGAAGGAAGGACGAGGCAACTTACACGTCGAAGTTAATATGAAGATATCATTTCCTTTACTTTTTTAGGTTTAGTGAGCGTCTAATCATTAGGAACATATGAAGATAACACAAAACAAAGAATGAAGACTATAAAGTATGGCTTCTTGGCGTTGGTGCTCTGGTGGGCTTGTGCTTCAATTAACAGGGTTCTAAAAGCCCTGGATGAGTTTATTGCTTTTTTTGACGTTATTGCTTTTTTTGTTATAACTCGCGTCCACATTCACCAAAATTGTATAACAGGGCAAAATAAATGCAAGTGAAAGAATTGTCCGAGGTGGACAGGTGACGTAAGCCTTATAAGTCTTGCTGGTGCACACATGTCCACGAATTAAAGCAGAATTGGAGCTCCTTAAAAAATGGTGAATGGCAAAATGAACAAAGAGGACGTGACCAAATAGTGACTTCAATAGTTTTGTGACTTGACAGCACGAATGCATAACTCGCCAGAGTTGCAGAGCATGGATTAGGGACAGACTCATGCTATCTTTGAAATTTAGTCGACTTTAATAGATAAATATCTATAATGAAATTTAAAGTGAGAGGAAGTTGACGATAACTTGTTAAGAAAATATACGAGGCAATTAGTAAACAATGCAAAATATTAATTAATCTATAAATTATATTAATTTTTAAATAAATAATTGTTTAATCAATTAACTAATTTATTATATGAACCGAGAAAATATTAATTAATTGTTATTTAAGGATAATTATTATGTAAGTATGGGGATATTAAAATTTTTGAAGAAAACATTAACTATAGGAAATATATATGAATTTTGGATTCGTTAAGATTCGGAGTATACAATTTATTTAGTTGGATTTATAAAATGTATGGACCAAAGATCGGTTAAAAAATATTTTAATCGGTATCTTTTTACTGCTTAAATTAACTTCTGTAACCTAACACTCACACCATATAAAACTTAAAGAGTCAAACAACTTCTTCATTGAAGTTTAACTTCTCTCATCTACTTTTTCCTTTTATTTTTCTTCTTCTTGAACATAAATAAATCGGATTTCCTGTTTTGCTAAAAAATTAAGCAAGCAACATTTTTTATTTCTAGAAACTCAAGAACATACTCTTGATATTAGTAAGTTATTCTTTGACTCTTGATATTAGTAAGTTATTCTTTCATTCCCTATTTTTTTATGATTTTTAAATATCTATCATTTTTATATCGTCATATCTTATCTACTGTTTATTCCATTTTTTTCTTTGCTGTTTACACCATTTTGCCTCTTATTTTCATGTTCATGCCGTAAAATAACAAATTCTAGATTCTTCTAATTATATTGTGTAATAGAATTATATTATGTTAATATGCCAGATTTTTTTTTATTATGCTATCTTTGTTTTTCAATATAACCAATCAGATTTTATTCCGTATGACTTAGATAAATTACAAATAAATTTCTAATTTGTGAAATGTTAAAATTATTATTTCATTAATTTAATAAGTTCTTGATAAAATAAATAAATTCAATCATTCCCGCATATGCCCGTAAGTTCGCTATGTGTTTCACAAAAAGAATTCATTATTTTGTACATTCTTTTGATTCCTAAAAATTTATTTTGCAGCAAGATGCTTATTATTAAGCGAACGCCCAAGCTTATAGATGTGAAGCACAAAAAAAATACATTAGCATATATAAGGTTGGCTAATATGCGTTTAATGCCTGGGGACAATCTAACAGAGCATGTTATTTCAGTTAATAACATCAAGCAGGAGTTATATTTTGAAGGTTACCTAGCTTACGCAAATGTTGAAGTAAAGTTCGTGAGTTTACTTGCAACATTACCTGAACCTCAAGGTGAACTTTTACAATTGCTCTGGAATAGTCTGCCAAACAACAAGACTTATACCTTGTTAGTCATGACATTTATTCAAGAAATCCATAAAAGCGAGTTGATTAGAACTTTGCACCCTTTAGGTCTTCCAACAGAAATAATAAACCCTATTGTACATCGAGCTTCACAAGCTGTCTCACGCAAACTAGTTGACTCATTCCACGTAGAGTTCGTTATTTATAGATTGTTCGTTGCTTGTTGTTTAACTAATACAATGTGTTTTTTTTATAACATCGTCTTAGTATTTATATAATATGCTTAGATTAATTTTATGGAAGTATTCATTTACAGTCAAATTGTTAAGATTTAATTCTTACACGACTAATGTGACATTAGCACGTATTTATTTTTCTCCGAATTGTTTTTAGATGCATCTATGATCATTTTAATTATTAAGTGTGAAAAGTATACTAAAATATCATCATCTTGATTTCCGAGGTTCACCTCCAAAGTCACAATCGTGCATACGAGAACTTTTAATTTAACTGATCATGTCTTTCAAGAACCAACTTTTCTATGCATAAGAAGAATAAATAATGGAAGCTTGAAAATCTATCAAAATATTTTTTTTTTATTTTATCAAATCAGAATAAATATATCATAATTTAAAGACTGATTATATCAAACTTACAATTAACACAAAAGAGAGAAAAATTGTACAAATGAATTAAAATGTAAACGTCCTTTCCAAAATTTTAACTATATTTAAATCGTAAAAATCCTTCAAAATAATTTCTATTATTATTTTATCGGATCAGAATGAATAGATTATAATTCAAAGAGACAATTCATTATATCAAAATTACAAATGCACGATAGCGACATTGGAGAATGATTCACCTCTAAACTTGCTATCGTGCAAATGTACCCTCGCGATTTTCAACCTACATCTCCAAAATCAATGTTGTGCATTTGCACAATAGTGATTTACGTGACGGGTTGTTAAGCAAATAATAGCTTCTTCGCAAATGCAAAGCTAAAGAGAGGTTCGAGTTTCGGTCACTCCCTGAAGATCCTTGGTTCTATCTTCTTGTTCAGTCTTTAATCATTAACAAGTTTCTTCCTTGATCCTCTCTGGCTTGGTTTAGTTTCATTTCTTTGTCGGATTGTTTGCTCCTTTTGTTTCTCTCTCTCTCTCCCTTGGCAAATTCTGGATATTGCGCGATTCTGGCTGGGGGAGAGTGGAATTGGAGATGGAGGTGATGCGTACGGAGTTCTTTCGAGAGGTATGTATGTTTTTACCAATTGTGTTCGGTTAATTCTGTTGTAAAAAGTTTGTGACTTTTTAAATTATTTTTTCAGGGATTGTTGTTTTGTGAAAAGATGGGATTTTTTGGGGGTTAACTTTGGGATCGAGTTCTGAAAATGGGAAGGAAATTGTTATGGTTATTGTTATTGGCGATCATACCTTTTGTTATGTAAATTTAGCTTCATAGTTGACAAGCTCGTCGAATTATTCCATAAAGATGGTTATTTTAAATTTTGACGTTAAATGTTTGTCTAAATATTTTCTATAAATTTATATAAATAAGGATTTAGGTTAGCCGAAAGGTCTTTGGATGCTCTTCTGTTTCATTTTTTCACCAAATATTGATAATCTGGGGGTTGCAGTTCTGTTCTATTTCGTTTTTCAGGAAGATTGGACTTAGAGCAGAAGATGTTCAAGGGAGTGGAATGTGTTTACAAATTTCTGGGTAGGTGGCATTCCTTGATGTAACATCCACATAATATTTTAGTACATGTATTGTGGGTAAACTAGCTCATACTGGTATATTATATGGTGTCATTTATACTAATTATCTATTTGATTTCTGTTGCTTTGCGTGATCTCGTAACTGTTGGATATTGATTCAAAATTATTATTTTTATTGATTATGTGGCCATGTTTATCTAGTCAGTTAGTTGTGAAGTTTGTGGGGTAGTGGGTCTTTTCTTGATTCCCATGTTATTCTCCTAGTTGCTGGTATTTATGAAGGTTAGTTTATTTATATGTTTATTTAAGCAAGGTTGTCATTGTTTTGAGTTCAACCAAGATCAATAAAGTTTGGCTTCTATTATCTTTCTTTCTCTTTTTTCTTCAAAAATCCAACATGGTATCAAAGCCTTTATTGGTCATGGGGCTGTAAAAAAAAATAGAATGGAGAGAAAACAAGTGAGTTCTTTAGAAAATGGCCTCAAACACTTTTCCTTTAGCCTCACCTCCCATTTTCAATGGAGAAAATTACCCATTATGGGCCGTAAAAATGCAAACATATCTCCAATCTTTTGATTTATGGGATGTGGATGAAAATGATAGTGAAGTCCCACTATTGCCTCCTCATCCAACGACAGCTTAACTTAAGAGTCATAATGAAGAAAAGGCCAAGAAGTTCAAAGCAAAAACTTGTCTTTATTGTTCAGTATCTGAGGTGATTTTCAATAGTATCATGGCTTGTGATACTCCAAAGAAGATATGGGATTCCCTAAAAAATGAGTATTTGGGCTGTGAGAAAACAAAGTTGATGCAAGTTTTGAATCTTAAGAGAGAATTTGAGATGCAAAGGATGAAGGAATCAGAAGGGGTCAAGGAATATGTTAACAAGCTTATCGCAATTGTTAACAAAATTAGATTGTTTGGTGAAAATTTTCCAGACAATAGAATTGTTGAAAAAATTCTTATGACCTTGCCCGAAAAGTATGAGACAAAAATTTCCTCACTTGAAGATTCTAAGGATCTTTCAAAGATTACAGTTGCAGAATTAATCAATGCTTTGCAAGCGGTTGAGCAAAGAAGAGCCATAAGAGATGAGAAAACAACAGATGGAGCCTTCATTGCCAAGACATCAAACAAGTCTTTCTCAAAAAGGGTAAACTTTCCACCATGCGGAGTATGTAAGAAAAATAACCATGATGAAAAGGATTGTTAGCATAAAAGTAAACCACAGTGTTTTGGTTGTCAAAGAGTTGGGCATATACAAAAATGTTGCAAGTTCAAAAATGAGCAATCAAATTTTGCTCAAGAAGAAGAAGAAACTATATTTTAAAATTGGAGAGAGGTGCTCCAATATTATTATTGGCAAGATTGGTGAGAAGTGCATCAATAGTTGAAGTTTGATGAGAAATGCATCAACAGTTGAAGATTGGTGAGAAGTGCATCGTCCATTGAAGAGGAGATATATGCTCTAACAAGATAACTCAATATCTGCAATTTTGAATCAAGGGGGAATGTTGGATAATGATTCAAAATTATTATTTTTATTGATTATGTGGCCGTGTTTATCTAGTTAGTTAGTTGTGAAGTTTGTGGGGTAGTGGGCCTTTTCTTGATTCCCATGTTATTCTCCTAGTTGCTAGCATTTAGGAAGGTTAGTTTATTTCTATGGTTAGTTTATTTCTATGTTTATTTAAGCAAGGCTATCATTGTTTTAAGTTCAATCAAAATCAGCACAATTTGGCTTCTATTATCTTTCTTTCTCTTTTTTCTTCAAAAATCCAACAGTAATTGCTTCTAGCTAATGATGCAGGGCTGACAAAAAACTTGGCTATGTGCTGCAGTCAAGAGCTCTCAAGGAGAGATTTCGCCCAATGCCTATATGTTTACCTATTCTGCTTCCAACCCCACATGCCTTGGTATTAGTGTTATGCTTTTTACCTTTTATTTATAACCGAATACATGATATGCATATGTTCTCATAATTGTAATACGAGTCTGTACTTCTTTAGTGAAAAACTGCAGCAAAGTCATGCAAGATGTTTCCATTTTGTATAGCTTTTTTTTCACATGTTATGATCAATTTACATGCACAAAAGGAGGGGAATGATTATGCTTTTAAAAAGTGGAAAGAAGGAAAAATAGCCATTTTGTGATCATATATGCTAATTCAAATCTCTGGAAGTATGATTTTGATCAAATTTTCAACTCATTTATTTTGTAGAAGATGCAATGACAACGACGTATCTAAGCAAAAGTCAAATGATCTTACAGTTGGGTGTGAAACCGTCTTGGTTTAACACTAGCAGTACAACCATTGATAAGAGACCTCACTCAATTCCTGGAACTGCTGCATCTAGTGGGGATCTTCGAAGCTACATGATTGATTTACCACCTACTGGTGAGTCAGTGGTTTTAGAGATGCTTCTTAAAGTCTTAGAGCCGTAAAGGAAAGAAGGTGAAGTTTTGTGATTTGTTTGGTGCTTCTGTATGCTTTTACATGAGTGAATCTAATCAGTTTCTCGATGTCTTATTTTTCTGCATGTTTCCATTTTTCAAGGCTGCATACTTGATGATGAGAGGGCAAGATTGTATGATACTATTGTTAACAAAGGTTCTGCTGTAAGGTTTGCATTTGCTGCTGCAATTTTTGGTGAAACTTTAGAGGCACCTTTCTGGTTGAAATTGCCATGTGCACTAAGACATTCGATAAAGAATTTAGTCAACAAGTCTCAACCTAAAGCTCCTCTCTCAGCATCAATTAACTTGATGACACAGCAATGTTAAATAGAATTACATCAAAGGGGAAATCAGTAAATGGAACTGAGAATAGATTTGTTGGTCAGTTGACCTTTATCGCTAAGCCTTTCCCTGTTATTCCCTTTCTTTTGCTCAACTGCTGTTACCATCGCCTTTTTTCAATTTTTTTATCAGTCCGTTACCATTAGTTTTGTCCGAATGAACATTCATTTTCTCCTTTCTAACCTAGTCTATTTGTGTGACAGAGTCAAGGTCAACTTAGATCATTGCCTTTCCGACAAGAAGAGTTATGGCGGAGTGCTAATGAGTGCATTACTTGGCATGAGAAATTAGATGGAGAAGAAGCAATTCAGAATCGTGTACATGAGTACGTCGCTTGTTAATGTTCTATTGAAAAAAACGCATTAGCAACATGCATATAAGGTTGGCTAACATGCATTTAATGCCTGGAGACGATCTAACAGAGTATGTTATTTCAGTTAATAACATCATGCAAGAGTTATATTTTGAAGGTTGCCTAGCTTACGCAAATGTTGAAGTAAAGTTCATAAGTTTACTTGCAATATTACCTGAACCTTAAGGTGAACTTTTACAAATGCTCTGGAATAGTATGCCTAATAACAAGACTTATACCTTGTTAGTCATGACATTTATTCAAGAAATCCATAAAAGCAAGTTGATTAGAACTTTGCACTCTTTGAGTCTTCCAACAGAAATAGTCAACCCTATTGTACAACGAGCTTCACAAACTGTCTCATGCAAACTAGTTGACTCATTTCCACATAGAGTTCGTTATTTATAGATTGTTCATTGCTTGTTGTTTAACTAATACAATGTGTTGTTTTATAACATCGTCTTAGTATTTATATAATATGCTTAGATTAATTTTATATAAGTATTTATTTACAGTCAAATTATTAAGATTTAATTCTTACGCGACTAATGTGACATTAACACGTATTTAATTTTCTTCGAATTGTTTTTAGATGCATCTATGATCATTTTAATTATTAAGTGTGAAAAGTATACTAAAATAACATCATCCTGATTTCCGAGGTTCACCTCCAAAGTCACAATCGTGCACACGAGAACTTGTAATTTAACATTTTGATCATGTTTTTCAAGAACCAACTTTTCTATGCATAAGAAGAATAAATAATGGAAGCTTGAAAATCTATCAAAATAAATTGTTTTTTTATTTTATCAAATCAAAATAAATATATTATAATTTAAAGACGAATTTGATTATATCAAACTTACAATTAACACAAAAGAGAGAAAAATTGTACAAATGAATTAAAATATAAACATCATTTCCAAAATTTTAACTATAATGCACCGTCGTGATTTTCAACCTACACCTCCAAAATCGCTGTCGTGTATTTGCACGATAGCAACTTCCATGAAAAAGCTTATAAATCGCTATCGTGTATTCATACGATGACGACTTTCTTTAATTGCATACCCAACATCAAACCTTCTTAAAATTTGATCCGGAGCTCTAAAAATTCTAGCTTTATATAAATTAAAAGTTAAAAAACATTTACAACTTTCATAAAAACATTTTTGTCAAAATCCTCCTAGATCAATCATTCAAATCTTATTTCATTTGTTTATTAATTATATATAAATTACAACTAATTCATAACTGCTTTATTATATTAAAATTAATTCTTTAACTACGGTTTGGATATATTTTAACAATAAATTAAGAACAAGTATGTTCTTGTATAAATAATCAGTAACTTAATTCTTTTTTAGTTTGTTAGTTAATTTTGCATAAATCAACCATTTTTAACTTATTTATTTAATTTAATATTAATAATTTCTTGGTGCAATTATTTTCATCATGTTTAACTTATTTATTTAATTTAATGTTGATAATATCTTGATTGAATTGTTTTATTTCAGGCTTTTTCCTTTTCATTGTTTAATCTTTACCTTGGACATCCGCTTGTCTTTACCCTATTTAATGTAGCAGTTATCATTTAATGCAGCATAATCTACTCTTCAGAAACTAATATTCACATCACTTCCTCTTCTCTACACAAGTGAGTTTTTTTTCGTATCTCTAGGAAAAGTGCTTCCTTGTCACTTTATCTCCTTTACGTACTAGCCATCATTTAATGCAGCACAACTCTTCCAATAATAATTTTATTCGACAACTATTATATTTTCAAGTTATCCATTTTTGCGTCAATTTAACTAGCCATCATTTAATGCAGCACAACTCTTCCAATAATAATTTTATTCGACAACTATTATATTTTCAAGTTATCCATTTTTGCGTCAATTAATTAAAAATTGCTATCATTGCTTGGGCTTTTTTTCAGCACTTTATCAGTCAATCGTCGTATGGCCATTTCTTTGTGATTGAAATAAATTACGTCCACTTTTTTTTCCAAAGACAATCCATTAACACCTTTATCTTTTTACTTTTAAACTTTTCTCCTCTAACTTAACCCTGAAATCATTTTCGACTTAACGAATGAAACAATTTCTCCCTGCAAATTTTACTTTTCTGAACTACTCTCTCCTTTCACTTTCTTCTTGTTCAACTTAAATACATCGAATTTCCTATCCCAGAAAGAAAAAAGACAAAAAGTTACAGCTCATATTTCAGCAAACAAAGAACAAACTGTTCATATTAGTAAGGTATTCTTTTCATCGTTACTTTTTTTCCTATTTATTATTTTTATAAAATCGTATCTCTATCTTCTATTGATTACATTTTAGCCAATTTTATTTCCTATAATCTAATTTCCTTTCTTCGCCATTTTACCTGTGATTTTCATCCCCATACAGTTAGATAACAAATATTTCGTTCTCGTCGTTATATTCTGTTATAACACTATGCTATATTGAAAATTTCAAGTATAAAAAGAATAAATATAGATAATAAATACAGATATAAAAACCGTTACAGAAAACTATCAAGTTTTAACGTTATTCAATTATT
Source organism: Erythroxylum guanchezii (assembly GCA_025629825.1). Taxonomy (NCBI): domain Eukaryota; kingdom Viridiplantae; phylum Streptophyta; class Magnoliopsida; order Malpighiales; family Erythroxylaceae; genus Erythroxylum; species Erythroxylum guanchezii. The sequence goes on along the minus strand of JAOTAX010000008.1, from coordinate 29,797,937 downwards.
ACTTTTTTTCATTAATAAAATAATCTGGTTCATTTTTATTTTCTTAAATATCTTTTTGATTTTTCAATTAAATTATTTTTTACCCTAATGTTATTATTCTGAATATTGTTTCTATACTGCATGTTTTTTTTAGGTTTTCTGCTTATTGTCTCCTCCACTCTAACACTAATAAGGTATGTTCAATTATCTTATAATTAATTTCTGATTTCTGTTTGTCTATTTCATAACTTGCACGTCCAATTTTATTTTATTTTTATACTCGGTTGCATTATATTCTCATGTATTAATTTTCTTATATATCTTTTAACCCTTTGCTTATCTCGTGCTACATTCGGCCAATATTTTTCTGGAAACTTTACAAATTTTTTGCTAATCTTTTCAAAAACCAACACTTCAATTTCTAATCTACTCCACTTCACTAAACTCATTCACCACAATCCATACTACCTCTAAAAAGCAAAAAATTAACCAAGCTCTATCAAGATCATCAAAAATTCAGATATCCATTTTCTCACTCTTCATGCTCTGCCATGCACCATTCATTGCATTTTCAACTTTTATTCACATTCACTCTTTTCTTGTAAACTTTCATTCGTACACTCATTCCCATCTTAGACCTTCATTTTACAACAACTCTTTAACTCAAAAATCATTTTCTTCATCCTCTCTAAGGAGCTCACCTACCCACATACACATAAATATATATACATGCCCAATTAATAGAAAACAGAGCATCTCACCTTTTATACTTTAATTTTTTTGCACTCATCCTATACATCATTTCATTTATATTTCAAACCCTAAAAATTCATTCTACATCACCTGATCACTAATAATCCATCAACGACTAAATAACACTATATCCAAAATTTTCATCCCATTAACACAGTGTTCAAGAATAAACACGTAAATGCCATGTTCATGCAATTGACAGTAATTTGTCAATTTTATTTCATAAATCCATAGCTCTAAAGGATGACGACATGGACAAAGACGGATATTAAATAATTAATTAACTAAGTCTTGATTTATTAAAATATAATTAATTTATTCATTCTTTAATTAAATAGAATTAGTACTTGTATTTTTCATTTTTATTCAATATAAAATATATAATTAATTGAATGATTATAATATATTATTGATTAATTACAAAATAATTATTTATTTATTTAATTAAAATAAAACAAAAAATTATTATTATAGGAGTCACAAGTGTGACTCAATTGTCACACCTATGAAAAGATATATTTTTTAATTTCTTAATTAAATAAAAGTAACCAATATATAATTCCTAATAATCAATATATAATTAAATAATTAATTTTTTAAAATCTTATTAATTTATTTATTATTAGCACCAAATTATTACTTAAATTATGTACTAAAAGACAACTCTTTTTTATACTTTTTAATCATATATTATAATATATTAATTTCTTTAAATTTTAGGGTTCTAAAATTCTTTTAAATTTTAAAAAGTTTAACTTAAATATTATTTTTTTTTCTTATCTACATCACACTATACACTTGCAAATTTTATTTTTTTCATTCGTAATTTTTACTAACTAATTTTATTGGTTCGTTTCAAATATTCAAACTTAACAATATTTATTTATACATATTTAACCAATCATAAAATAACCTATTAGGCATTATGCTTTTATACATTTTTTAAAATTATTACTTTATTTTTAAAATTACCTACTAAAATATTATAACACCTGTGACTCATATACATTTACAAATTTTATTTTATTAATTTATTTCAAATATTCTGATTTTTCCTTATTTTCTCCTAAACAATTTATCTACATTATCAATTTTTATTTTTTTCTCACAAATTTTAAAATTAACAATATTTATTTATACATATTTAGCCAATCATAAAATACCATATTATTCATATACATTTTTCCAAATTATAACTTTACTTTTTAAATTATGTACTAAAATATTATAACACTTTCATTAAGAACTTTTGCTATAAACTTTCCTAAACTATTTTATACTTTCTACTATATAAAATTCACAATATTCACTCACATATTTCATCCATTTATCTTTTTAATTCATACATCCATTTATTTTTCTATTCATTCTTTACCACGCAAGATGATATAGCTATATGTGAGGTAAAACTGTTACCAATTTGTTGGAGAAAATAGAAGAAACTTGCATATAAAGATGTATAAATGTCATTATGGCATGTGCACTATATAAGATATTAAAAAAAACCTGCGTGTTGCTTTTTTTTTCTTTATCTTGAAACTTGGATTGACGTTGGAAAGCTTTCTCCGGTGAATAAAAGATTCGTATCTGAGCAACACGCAGGATGATATATGTATATTATTACGAAATGAAACAGGTTAGAAATATTTGTAACATATAAGTTAGAATTAGAAAATGTAAAGTGTATTGTATTTGTTATAAATGGATAAAATATACAAAGTAAATACAAATATTAAAAATGTAATTAAAAAGTAAAAAATTATATTAATTTTGTAATCAATTGAATAATTTAGTTATGATCATGATTATTTATTTAAAACTTATTTTGTTTAAGTTTTCTTATTTAATTTATATTTTTTTATATTTACAACATACACGTTATATTATACATTACCTTAATTTTTTAAATTTTCATTCCGTTACATATTTAAATTATTTATAATTTAATTACTATTTTTAAAAATTTTCTTATTTATTATACATTAAAATTATATAATAATATAACCAAATATAGATTTTTTATATTTATAATTTAATTACAAAACTTTAAAATTTTCTAATAATTTAATTACACATTTTTTAGTTTTTCATATTAATTTATACATTAAAATTATATGATAATATAACCAATTAAATTACAGGACATTATTGCTGTGCAATTGCGCATCATTACTCTGCTAGTAACATCTATGGGCGACTAATTCATGTCTTTTAGCTAGATCATATGCCTGCTGCAAACTTTTAGGTGCCCAAATTTTCAATGGGTATTCAATCTCAAAGTCTAAGACCTTTCAAAAATAGGCTTACAAGATAAGGGTATGTATAACCAGTATAAAAAGAATCGCTAAAAGATGGGATCTGAAGAGGTTTAGTAATATACAAACTTACTTATAATTTATAAAAAGGTTATTTTTAACCCCACATAA
>JAOTAX010000008.1:29778640-29794679 GCA_025629825.1 Erythroxylum guanchezii | reverse complement strand
AATGTCATGTATGCATGTACAGTAATTTCATGTGCATAATTACTACTGTGTAGCAATCCTATTAAGCATGAGCAGTCCTATGTAATCTCAACCTATCTCATCCTATGCCAAAATTACCATTCTACCATTCCCGTTGAGGGTGAGATGTTACAGATGGGGTGGCAGAGTGGTTAGCACTTGAAAGACGCTTTTGTAGGCTTGAAGGAGGTCGTTCAAATCAGATGGATAGTTATCTTGATCTTGGCTCTCTGATTCGGTTGAAACCAATTGGATGAAGAAACTGTGTCTCATTGAGCTAGAAACTAACTGATTAGTTTCGTTGTCATTCAGGACTTTTAATGCTTATGGATCTAGGCCGTTGAAAGTGTAACGATCCCTATCTACTGTGAAGGACATTTGTAATTTGGAGTAATCGGTTACAATAGGACCAAGAGTCTCCAACCATTGGACTCCCAAAACAATGGGAAATGTAGAAATTGGAATCACAAAGAAATCAGTGACTACCTGGCATCCTTGAATAGTAAAACGCACACCGCGACAGATTTGGGAGCATTCCACACGATTCGCATTGGCCACAATGATACGAAATTTGGAGTTGTTTCTGCTGGTAGACCGAACTTAATGACAACTTGTTGGTCAATAAAGTTGTGTGTGCTGCCTCCATCTATCAAGACCATGTGATCCTTACTGTCGAGCCTTCCTTTCAGTTGAATAGATTGGGGATGCTGAGCGCTGGTAATAGCATGGAAAGAAATCTCCAGGGTTCCATTTGTGTCTCCTTGAATTTGAAGGTTTTGCCAAAAAAATCCTGCCCATGTATCAATATTTGCATCTATTTGTACACTTAATGTATCCTTAGCATTATAGTTATATAATGCTAGTAATTCCTAACAAAGATTTATTAAAGATTGTATTGCTAGTGTATCTTCGTCACTCCAATTCCATTGATGTTTTGTACTACATTTAAGTTGTAATTGTTTTCTTGCTTTAGCTAAATTTTTTAGAAATCCTTGACCTGATATATAGTTTAATAATCCTAAAAATCTTTGAACTTCTTTTATATTTTTAAATGTGTTGGGAAATTTATATAATTTTTCAAGAACATTAGGTTGTAATCTAAGAAATCCATTATAAAATACTATACCTAAATATTTGATATTTTGTTGAGCTAATTTAATTTTCTTTTTACTTAAAATTAATCCTTTCTGTTGACATTTAATTGAGACTTGTTTTACTTTTTGTAAATGATCATCTTTAGATTTATTAGAAAATATAATTATATCATCTATATATGCTAATGAAAATTCTTCTAATCTTTCTAAATTATTATCCATAAATCGTTGATAAATTTCAAGAGCTTGTTTTAGTCCAAATGGTAATACATTCCATTGATAGTGTTTTTGTGGTGGATGGACATGTAAAAGCAGTTAGTAGTTTTGTGTTTTCTTGTAATCTTAGTTGCCAATATCCTCATTTAGCATGTAAGGCAGTAAACTAATTATGTCCTTTTAATTTATTGATAATATAATTTTTTTTTGGTAATTTATAGGCATCTGCTACCGTTGCTTTATTTAATTCTTTATAATTAATTACCATTATTCTTTTTCCACATTTTTGTTCCGAGTGATTACATAAAACGCTAGGGCTGAATGCTTACTCGTGCTTGACGAGATTAATTGTTTTTCTAATAACTCATGGCATTCGGTAATCTTGAATGGATTGCTCAACTATAGCCCCAACCTTGATACGGACAAGCTTTCTAGAGATTATACAATATTCAAAATTGCATTTGACTGCCTAACTTTATGTCATATAGAAAGAAGGCAGCACAAGAATCTTCACACAGGATAGGCGCGTCACTCAATTAGTTGTCTAGACAATCTGTTATAAATTTTTGTCTATGATCTTTAGTATAGAACCAAGCAATGAAGGTAGACCATCAATCATGACAACTAGTCGTGTGCGGGCTCAATATGTTCTAAAGTTATTTATTCAAAGGCGGAGATATTTGTAAGAATGTATGAAGACTCTTGTCGGTAGAAAGAAGGTTGAACTATGAGTGAAATTGTAATCCAGTACCAGCACTGACGTGATACTTAAACATAAGCATCAGGTAGCTTCTATTTATCTACACTATCTATCTTGGTATTGGCCCTAACGCCATTTAGTGACCTACCGATCAGATGTTACTTAAGTTAAAAGGTAAAATAAGTCTCATGTTATATTTGGGTAATAATTTAATTATTTATTAAGAAAAAATTTTTATTTATCATTGTCTCTTCAAGAATCAAATAATATCCCTTTAACTGACTCATAACCCAATTCTTTAAAACCAACCTTTCAAAATTTCAATAGCAAAACGTATCAATATTGATGTTTATCCAAACTAAATTCACCCTCATCATACATTTCAATACGATCATCATAAATAAATAAAGTAAAATTTTAAAAAATTGCATTACAAAATACATATGCAATTTTTTTAAGACAAAACTCAAATTAAAGATGCTTTTTTTTTTTAACTTTGTCTCCCTATTAATAACAAAACCTTTGCCCTTTTCTTCAATAATAATTAATCATGCTTTTTGCTTTAACAATAATTATCATTGCCCATTTTATTCAACAATAGCCGTCATTTCTCAAATGTAATTAAAAAAATAAAGAATAAAAATAATTAAGTAAATAAACAAATAGATAGATAAAACAAACAAGCACTTAAAAGAGAGAGAGAAAAAAAAAATACTTAACTAAAATGACTAAAGGGGGAAGTACTGCACAAAAAATTGTTTAGGCTAAATATAAGACAAGAATCAAATGAAAAGATTCAAAAGATCTATAAAAAGAGGACATAATTTCGTCAAAGTTTGCTAACGATGGTCTAAGTCTTTGGTAGGCTGTGGTAGAGTTCTATCTTTCTTGATCACCTTCATCCAACTCTACTTAGGTCTTCCTCTTTTTTTTTTATAGTATTTAAATACAATCTTTTCACATCTTCTCACCGAGACATTATGATGTCTCTTCATAACATATTATGAACCACCTAAGCTTTATTTTTCTTAATTTAAGATCAATGTTAGGCATCCTCAATTTATCTCTTACACTATAATCCTGATCTTATTTCTTCTTGTAAGATTACATGCACATTTAATGAAGCATTCTCATGTTGGTCACCATTAAATTATGACTACACACATATTTGATGGGGTCAATACTCCACTTAATAGCATGGTTGTCCTAATTGTTTCCTTTTAGCTTAAATAATATCTTCTTATCATTTAAAACTCCTAATGCATCCCTCCGTTTAGGCCACCATAATCTAATTAAATATATATATATATATCTATATATATATTATTAAATATTGATAAATATAATAAATAATATAATATAATAAGTATCATTATATTTTAAGATAAGTAATGAACATGTAAATATGATAAATTAATATTTTAACATATACTACTTATATGGTTTGCTTTTTCGGTTACCCTAATTCACGTGATTATTTACATTAAGTATCACACTTCTCAAAAATTTCAAATTAACGAAAGTTAACACAAAAACTTAGCTAAGGAACTGATTTTGAACTTTTTACAAAAAAAATGAACTTCTCACAATATTTTAAAAGTAAATTAAAATTTAGAGGAACTAAAAAAATATAAAAAAAGTTGGTGTCTTCTACACCGAGAAATACAAATAATTGCATTTGTCTATAAACGACCTTCTGTTATGCTTTTCCTTCACATTTTGCTGTAATGTTAGACATATTTAAGGTATTGGTGAAAGAAGTTTACTAAGATGGATGACATGATCGTGTGTCATCATTTTCACCCATTTAATTGAACGTATGTTCCAAACATTCAAAAATGTTACTACTCGGCCAGTATTTTTACAGTTTCTTATTTCTTCACTTTTTCTTAGTTTGGTTCCAAAAATTACCAACGGAAAACTAAAAAGATCCGGTCATCTAATCGCCGAGACTTTACACTGGACCGCTATGTAGTGCTTAGAACTCCCACTTCAACAAGGGAGACACTCATCAAAGACAATGCTCAAACTGGAAATCAAAATAAGAGCATGCAAATACTAACTATACACTTATTATGATACATTATATTGGGACACTAGGTGGTTTAGTCCACAGTTTCCTCTATTTTAGCACTAGAAAATATAAGATGATCACCATCTCTAATCACCTCAATGTCCTCAATTTCAGCTTTATTCTTGTTCATGAGAACTTTTGTCGGCCAGAACCCAAACTTTTTTGGACCAATCTCAAGCAACTCTTGAAATGTCTTGGGAAGCAGAACAAACTTGCCATAAATGTCTCCAATTTCCGGGCAACTTATTGTCACTCTCACTGGGCTAACTTCATTATTTGTTACATCTGTGCCATGTCTCACTGGGCATAATAAGTCTTTCTCACCACTATGCATAGCTGACATCATCCCAAAAAGTGAGTTGTGGAAAATGTTTGTTCTACGCCTTGGTCGGGATTGGCTACATGATCCATCTGTATTTGGGAATGAACCTTCATGTGGGACAGGACGAATTACTGGCTCACTAGTAAATCTGCCCAGGTATCGAACTCCATGTTGTTGTTGCGGCTTCTCAGAGAGCGCAGTGACAGATTGTGATTTTAAATCATCATGAGCTTGAAAAATGAGTTTTATTTCTTCATGTCCTTGTTGGTCAACTAGATCTCTAGGACTCCAACCATGGACATCTTTTTTATCAACATCTGCACCATGTTCTAGGAGGAATTTGACAATGTCAATATTTTCTTCACAAACTGCAACATGAAGGGCTGTGGTTCCATTGCCTCTTGGTTGTGTGACATCACCACCAAAGCGAATGATTTCTTTCAGCAAGTTCAAGTTGTTTTGTTCAGTAGCCGTGCATGCAAAATGACCTACATCACCTAAGCGTACGCTCGCTCCATTTTCTTTCAGCAGTTTGGCCACTTCTTCATGACCGCCAAGCATTGCTTCCCAGAGCGGCACGTTTCCTTCTGAGTCTGCATATGCACCCAATTAACTAAACCATTTGAAATTTGGAAGTACCAAATCAATATTTGTTCTTGAAGTTAATGTATCAATTCTCAAGGACAATAAATAATGATTTTTACTCATGTGATAAACAGATAGCTGTCAAGTTCCATGTTACCATGGATGATAGATATCCCGATTAGAATCTAGCGTGCATTTCTCTGACATTAAAAAAAAAGAAAAAGAAAAAGAAAAAGAAATGAAGTGAAAACAGTGGCACCACAGAAAAAAGTTGACCTCAAACAAGTGCATACGTGAAAATGTCTTCTCAGGAATACTTTAAGAAAAGTCAACAGTCAGGATAATGTAAATATGCACTCGTCCATCTTTGGTGACCATAATTGTTTAACCAATCTACAATATTGCTGATGGAGACGTGTGCATTACTGTGATTACCAAATTAAGGACAAAAGAGAGGGATGACAGGGGTGCTGCACGCCGCCATGCATGAGTTTTGGCAATGAAATAAGAAAGTTGCTCGACAACAGCCAACCCAATGATTTAGCAACTTCTTTGGATGAGAGTGTCACTGAGTAATTGAGATCTTTAGAAAGATTTTAATATAGAGGAGTTGACATGGTCTCAAGAAGCATCTACCTTATTATATTATTACATTCTATTTTATGTTTTTACCTTTTCCTGGTGTATATCTATTACAAGAAATACTATCACTCCATGATTTATCAATAGAGTAATAGTTTTCTTTTCCAGCAAATTCTGGTGAACATTTTATCTTTTTTGATGCATACAAAAACGTAAATCCCATTTAAATTAGGATTGCCCCTTGATCGTATAATTTCTGATATATCATAACTTACCTTTACAGTTAGGATCTGCTCCATAATCCAGCAGAAGAAGCACACAATTCTCAGTTCCTTTGGATGCTGCTATATGCTATGGAAAAAGTAAAAACACAAGTGCTTCGTTATCTCCACAAGTTTATGTGTGACGTACAAGAGCATTGTTCAAAGTAAAGATTTCATCGTACCAGAGCTGACCTCCCATTGTTGTCTGACTCATTTGGATCTAGGCCCCGTTTCAATAATTGAAGCAACAACAAATCATCTCCTCTTAAAGCAGCAAAACATAGACTGAGAGGTAGGTCCATCCTGCCACGAGCTAGCATGTTCTCTGTTTCCACCAAAACACTCTCCATAATTGGGTCCTTCAGTTCTTTCAAATGCTGCCCCACCAGAATCAAAACGCCAAGCATTTGAAGAAAAGAAAAACAAAGTTAACAATTCGTTGATCGAGAGAACTTATTCTACAAACAAGTTTTTTCTTCTAGAAATTCAACAATGCAGGAGCTTCGAGAAGGATCAGAATATGCAGGACAAGTTCGTCGAAATTGCTGACAATTCCAAATACTTACAAATTGTACTAGGTAATAGTTATTAACCGAACTAAGATATTCTTGCAGACCTGGAGGAGATTATTCATGATAATGGTCCCATCACCAACGTTGGCCTGAACAATGTTCAAGAATGTAGTTCGATTTAGACGTAGTAGCTGACTTAATCTTTTGGTCCGCACCGTAAAAAGCTGTGGCCTATAACAAAGTACCCCAATCTCACCACACAACCCACCAGTCTTTGCTTCCCCAACAACCTGCAACCACCTACCAAGTTTCAGGATTCAGCAAACCTATCAATGATGAAACTATAACCTTGTCGTCATAATCGATTTTCGTTTCATGTCAAAACTTTTCCACGTGTTTCAAATCAGTGGACTTGCCTGTTCAACTCCGTTTTTCATGATGAGCAAATCCTGGGAAGAAATTCAAAGATTTAACAGGATCACCACAATTGAGTTGTCTCAATCAAACCTAATACGTAGAAATTGGGCTTTACCACAGCACCAGTGACAAGTATGTAGAAGTCTGTTGGCGCTTCATTTTGCAAAATCACGTCTTCTTTTGGGGGAAAGTACTCTGCTTTCATCTCCGATACCTTCAATTTTAGTTTTCAGAAAGAAACTCCAGTGTTAGAAATTGCTGAGGTCAAAGACCCACGGAAGAGTACAGATGCGGTACTTTATATCCGATGAATTACCAGTTGGAAAAGCAAGTCATTTGAAACCCCACGAAACAAGTAAACTTTGTCTACAAGAGAGTAGAAAAGATAATGTGAAATGCTTGAGCGAATGGCTTTAGGAAGGGAATCGAGAGTTTCTTGCTGCTGCAATCCCTCTGAATCTGTTCTGAAGTTCAAACACAAACGTGCAAGCATTTGATCTTGTAGGCGTATTGGCAATTGATTTCTATGAGCAAAACTTGACGCAGCTTGTATTGTATCTCTCTGAATATTCAACAAAACGTGGCAAATGATTGAAAAGTTACTGCTTACTGCTGACAATCATTTCTGTAGATGTCAACACATTAAGGTATTATTGAATTAAAAAGTCAGAATTACTCACAAATCTTCGAGTACGACTAGTCCCATGGACAACCAAATTGGTCATGTTACCAATCAAATAGGCTGTCAATCCGAGGTTAAAAAGCATGTAGAACACGTCAAAAATCATCTCTGACGTGTTCACAGGATGCAAATCACCATAGCCAACAGTTGTCAGAGTAGTAATAGACCAATAAATAGAAGTTACATATCTGATCCAAATACTCTGCTGAAGGAAGTCACTTCCCAAGGCTGCTCCAACCCATGTCCTTCGAGGATCATGATAACGTGCAGCTATGAGATAATAGAAACACCCAGCACAGTGAACAGCGAAAAGGGTGACCTATAGCAAGTAAACACATCCTTCTAAGTTACAGTAGTTATACAGAGAACAAAAGAATATGCATGTTTGCCATCTTATGCCCATCCTTGGTCACTACTTACGCATATAAGTTTGGCACATCGAACCCAGAAATAATTGTAGTTCCGATCTTTCTCCAATCTGTTCACAGTAATTGATGAAAGTTGATCACTGAAAGCAAACTGAAAAAGACAAAATAATTGGGTTGTCCATGAAGTCAAACTGAGAAACGTTCTTACCTGGAAAATAAGGCACTGACTCTTCGAAGACGCCAAAGGCGAAGCATGTTGAAGAAGCCATAAGTCTGAATTCGTTTAGGGGTGATTTTTCGAGCAAGTTCAGATGGTATGGTGGATATAACATCAAAGGCTAACCAGGACCTTGTATACTTCCAGCCTATCTTCTTTGGATCGTCAATGAGCAGATATGTAGCTTTGTCAAGGTAAGCCACAAAGAAAGTGACAACTATATCTACGGCAAAGAATCCATTGACAATATTATCGGCAATGGAGAGGGCCCTCGCTGTTTGTTTGATGAAACCAAATTCAAATGGTGATACCCAAGCTGTATAGATGACCAGAACAACGAGAAAATTTTCCCAAATTCTGCGGAAAAAAGTTAAAGATTAACGTTGCGAGACATTTTTCTGTGAAGTTTCCTTCATAAAAACTCTGTATAGTAAATGACAGAGATAGGAATGCGAAATGATGCTTGGCAAGTCAAAGTAGAAGACTCTCTTCTCGGAGCCACCGGATAGGAATATTTTTGGTCTTGCTCAGGTACAAGCCAATAAGAATATTGCAGACCAATCAAAGTTGATTGTCGGATTCAATCCCCAAACATTCCAACTCATCCAAAGAACAAAACTCAGATATTACTCCATGCCTCCTCAAGCTAACCTAAAACTAATAATGTCAACAGTCTTGAGATTCAACAACAAGAACCAAACAATAGACTAGTGAGTTTCTAGTCAACAACAAGACGGGAAGGTACAAAAACTGGGAGTAATATAAACAAAGAGTATCACGAGACTCATAGGTGTATCTTTCCCGTGCGAGTCTTTCAGAAATCCCCACAGAGAGAGAAAACGTAAAAATGTGAAGCAACAGAAGCAAAGTTTAGTCAGACCAGGAAAGTAATAAAAATTATAAAATAATCATTTGTAAGTTGGTAAACAAAGAAAACCCAGAAACAAACAAGCAACCATTAATCATTGAGAGAAGAGGACTACGAGGAGGAGCAGTACTGGAGCACCTGTAGCGACGATCATAAGGCGATATGATGAACCTCCGGAGCTTGACTCTGCGGTTACTCCTTGCGCCAAGAGAAGGCAAAATCCCCGTGGATAGACTGTAGTGACTGCCATCTCTAGACAACTGCTCTATCTCCTCCTGCCCACATACTGATACTCCTAACATCCCTCTATTTCGCGGAGCGGCCATTGTTATTGACGCACAAAAACAACCCAACTCTCTCTGCTCTCCTCTCTTTTTCTTAAGCTCGTATAGTCGGTGTGGTTGTATTATAAATAGCTAGGCAGCTCTCCTCAGAGTCTTTGTATCCTTTGTATTATGTTTTTATAAGCAAGGCTTTTGGTCTTTCCCTTATTAGTTACTTTGTCTTACAGTACTGTGTCTAAAATTTTTCAAATAATACCGTTCTTGACCATCTTACCCCTATTCGGTGGAGCCACTTCTCGCGTAGAACTGTAATTTACAGCTCTTACTCTCGACTTATAGATACGTAATCACCGTTTCTTCAAACTAATAAATGATAATATCCCAAAAATTCTGCAAATAATAGGAAAGTAATTTGTTAAGAAAGAGAAAAACGTGGGAACTCCGAATTCGTTTATTTTAGGTACAGGCGGCAACGGCATGTCGTTCCGGCGTCCAAAAAACGTCAACCGAAGCACTAAGTCACTGGCAGACAGACAGACAGACAGAGACACCATCAGATTTTAATACCACAACCGAAATGAACCCGGTTTTCTGGCTTTCCATAGTTGGCGGCGCCAAGTGGGTAACGGTCGAAAGGCCTCGAGGCTGGGGTGGGAATATTTGAATTAAGATCTTTTTAATCAATTTTCGTGAAAAATCTTTTACAAAGATATCACTACATAATCATCTATTAATGATAATGATTCTTTAGTTATGTAGCATTAGAGAACAACATTATGGTTCTCAGGTGTTTCAGTCATTCGAAGTTTGACTTATAAAGAGGGGATTATAAAGAATCTAACTTAGTGGGGACTATAAAGAATCTTTTCTATTACAACTACAACACAGAAATGTTGAATGATAAATCATACAAAAAATTATACATGCGGTCCTCATTTTCAAGGAAAAAAATCAATGAAAAGTTAAAAGATGATCTAAAATCAAATCTTATTTTAATGTATACTTTCATCGAATACTTAATGTAAATATTCATACAACTCCTAAATCTTTCATTTTACAAGTGAGTCCAAAGTGTTATTTTCTAGTAGCTAGGGCTCTCACGTGGAGCCAAAAAGTGTTATTTCGAAGTGTTTTCAAGGAGATCTATGGCTGAAATTTGGTACAAATTTAGGACTATGTTTATCTTTTATCCCTATGCATGTGTACAATTGCTCATTCATTGGCTTGATGTATTGCGCGAGCGCGACTGCTGCAATGATCATGAGGTTCCCAACTTCTATCCATCAATTAACAATTACCTGAAGTCTAGGGTCTTTAAAGCTTCCGTGTCCTAACTCAGACCTGTAGTTGACTTTTAATACATTTACTCGGGACCAGCGCGTTATGTTCAATTTTTTTAATAGTATACTAAGTTTGACCAGGGTCCCTCGAACACGCTGAGGAGTTATTACGGATCAAATCGTCTGCTCAAGTCTAACCTTATTTTAAAGAACCTCGTCCACAAACTTTGCAATAAATAAATGGAAGATATTATTTGGCATTGGTTTGGAAATGGGCAATTGCTTTGCAACTTGTTACTTCCCGTAACATCCCCCAACAGGCTATAACTTTATTTTCTGTACACCATTCTTTATGATGACTAAAATTGCAATCAGGGAGGAGGGTTTGAATCTTTCATTCAATGGCAATTCAAAGGTTTGTGGCACACATATAAAGGAAATGGGTTATCTTGATCTGGAATGAGACATGACTTCTTGCTGTATTAATTAGATAAGAAACGATAGTGGAGTGCCATTTATAATGTATTCAATAAAAAGAATTTTAATTAATATTTTAACGTTAATAAAACATAATTGCTATTAATAATTTATTTTTTTGAATATTATAAATATAGTAATATGAAAATTATTAATTGATAGAGAATAGTTAGATAAAGCATAAACAAATGGTCTCTCTTTTTATTATGATTTTACCCTTTTTAAATCTTTTTTTTTAAATTTTGGTTGTTAGTTATTTAGGCAGGGTTTTCTCACCGACAATTCCCATGCGCCAACTTATTTTCTTTCTTCGATTATCCTCCCGTTTCCTTATTAGCAATTCTCAGCCTCACTTCGTCAACTTTTTGTTTTCCTTGCTTCCTTCTGTCCTAGACTACATCTTTGCACTCAATAAAATTTCAATCAAACGTCATGCTCCTCATCATGCACAAGACATTGTTCCTACTTCCACAATCCCTATACTTGAAACTTCCATTTCTCCCCGTGAACCTTCCCATTTGCCCCAAGAGAGGAATGCAGTGGCCTATTCCAGCCTGAATCAATCCCCTCAACCATCTAAGTGAATGTGAAGTCAAGTAGTGGGTGATGCTTTGCCAACTCTGAACAAACTAACTTTCCCCAACCGTTCTCCTAGATTATCTTCCATTGATACCCCACTTGGTCTCTCTCTTTATTGAAGTCTTCTGGTAAAGTGTAGCCAAATAATCAAGCACGCTAGTAGGTTATTTTGAAAATAAAAGAGTTGCATTTCCAGTGGTACACTCTAGGCCTTGAGAAACTTGTCGAAATCAGGCTTCGAGAACATGCTGCTCAATGTTAACGAGCTTTTCCTATTCATATTCTCAGATTCCCTAAGTACGTAAAAGGTTTTATAAGGAAGACTTTATCACATTCAGGGAAAACCACATGTACTCATGAAATAAAGGTTAGGTTTATATCTCAAGGACATAAACCTGAAGCATGTTCCTTTATGGATTCGATTTCACAACTTCCCCTTGGAATACTAGATTATAACGAGGTTAAGTCCTTTTGCTAGTTCCATTGGGCACCCTCTTTACAGCCAACTACAACAATGAGAAGAGTAAGTTTTATAAGGATATGCTTGGAGGTGGAATTGATTGCGGATCTTTCTAAGGTCTTGACAATTATGAGGTTAGATGAAATGGAGATCTAACGAAGGACACCAATAAAATTAGCTATCAATGGAAAACTCCAAATACAGAGAAATTGATCTGGGGAGACAAAGGAAGGAGATATAAATCAAATTTTATAAGAAATCCTTAATGTTAGACAATGATGAGGCAAACCCTCTTGAATCATTAACTATTATGAAGCATAATATGAGTAAGCTTGCCCCTTCTAATACATACCCTGAACCTACTTAATTATACGATGCTATGTCTGAGAATCATAAGAGTGAGAGCCCATCTAAAGAACATTAGGATTCCACCCTGGTTGAATCTTCAAATGGTGATCTACTTAGCAAGGTTCCTAAGGAGAGGACAACAAGTTTTGATCATAGAAACAAAAGGTAAAAAGCTAAGAAAATAAGAGAAAAGGGTACCAAGCCCTTATATTAACCTCATGTTAGTTGCTTGAAAGGTAAAGGACCTGAATTGCCTAAAAAAGAAACTAATTATCAAGGATTATCTAGAAATGAATAATTTCTATATTTTGGGGATTTTGGAAACAAAAGTTAAGTTGTCAAATGTATAAAAATGCAAGGGGATTTTCAGTAAAAATGGGAGATAACCTCTAATCATCACTTTCACTTTAATGGAAAAATTATAATTTGTAATGATCGTAATAATATGAAGGTCAAATACCTTTCACTCTTAGACTAGTACATTTATTTGGAAGTACACTTGGTAGGTGAAATCTTTATTATCACATTTTTGTACACTTCCAATATTGACTTTCAAAGGAAACTGATACATAATGATTGAAATCAATCGTTTCCTCTATAAACTAGCCTTGGTTAGTAGTAGGGGATTTCAATTGCATCTTATTCCCTCGAGAAGCAGAAGGGGATAGGCTAAGTATGAGGTGTATGATTTCCTTGAATGCCTAAGATGCAGTCAACTCACAAATCTAAATTTTAGAGGAACCTTCTACATTTGGTCAAATAAAATAGATGGATAATTGGATAATTAAAAAGAAGCTAGATCGAGCATTTGTAAATCCTATATAGCTCTCTAAATTTTATTCTAGTTTTGTGAAATTCAACAAGCCCCTTTGTTTAGAACACACAACTACAAAGGTAAGATTGGGAGTTAGAAATATTCATTACAAATCCCATTTTAGATTTAACAATTTTCTAATCAACTATAAGGGATTTGAAGAAGTTGTTTTAAGAGGTTGGGGGGTTTAGGATAAGGGATATAAAGCTTTTAAACTTAGGAGGAAACTTTAACATGTGAGAGCAAAACTTAAGCATTTACTCTTGGATAAAATCATAAAACTGAGGAACCAATCAGCAAAGATAGAGTTGTTATGACAAGTATCCAAGCTTAAGTTGAATTATTGCCTAATGATATTAGCCGCAAACAAGAGTAATAGATCATTTGTAAAATTTGTATTGTTAAGTTGCAACTTCTTCCATTTATGGCGATAAGTAAAGATGGCATTCTGACCTGTCTTATGATTGATAATTCTTGTGTGGAACTCCATATACAATATGGATAAGTATGGTGAGATGTGGTCTCCTTGCATTAGTCCTATGGATCCTTTGAAGATTTTTGTAGGCTTTCTATTGATTAGAATACTAAAGGATATGGTTATCACACACAGTATCAAATGTCTTCTTGAAGCTTACTTTTATTGCACAACTTATGTTTGATGTATTTTAATTATAGTTCCTAAAAAGGTTCTTGTGAGATGAGTATGTTATCCCTTAATGATCTGCCTTTTGTAAAAGCACCTTAGGTTTAGAGGCCAACATCATAAGCATGATCTTATAGAGCGTGATGCAATAAGATATTTATTGGAATTACTTGAATATAGACGGGTTAGAACCTCATATAGACGGGTTAGAACCTCAAGAATAAGAAATAAGAATATCTCGTTAATTTCCTTTAGTATTTTACCTCTTTTAAAGAACTCTAGTATGACATCTGTTACTTAATTTCCTACTAGGTTCTAAGATTTACGAAAGAATATAGCATTAATCTCATCCGGTCTTAGTGTCTTTTGTGGGTTAAGCTAAATAAGGCATTCTCCATATTTACTTTATTGAAAGGATGACATAAAGCATTGGCATGTTCAGTAGAGATTGTATCTCAAATGAAATCTTCAATGAGTTGAAAAAAAAAACAAACATTGTAAGTAGTCGTAAGTATGTTATCATAGTACTTGAGGCTAACTCCTTAATCTACTCTTGTTTCTAATATATATTCTCCTTTTTGTCGATAATTGATAATATTTTATTGTTATTTCTCCTTGCTAGTATGATATTGTGAAAATGTGAGGTGTTCTTATTTCCTTTCTTGAGTAATATATTTTACATTTTTACCTTAATAATGAGTTATGAGCACTTAAGGCTTGAGTTTAGATAACTAAAGCTTTTCCATGTCTCTAAACCCTTCATGAATTGGATTACGGTATAAGTTCTGTTGTATCTTATTGATGGCTTCTCTTATTAATAGTCATGTTCTAGTAAAATAAACTGGAGAAAGGTAAGAAATGTTTATTCGATTAATAAATCTAAAAGGAATGCCATTTTGGGCCAAAGAGATACACAAGAAAAATAAAAAAAGATCAAAATTTGAAAAGAAAAAGAGAGAAGAGCTTTAAACTTGTAGCTTGATTTTTCTTGTGTATTGATAAAAAAAGTATACAAAATAATAAGTAATTAAACTAATCACACTTAAAATAATTTTTTGAAAAATATAGTCTTCCAAATTCAGCAAGGCACCTTTTCCCTAACATTTAACGCAATCAATAAATTGTGTCCCCTTTGAATAATTTTTTCCCATTGATATAGAATTAAAAGGATCTCCCTTTGGAACAAGTTAAGCTTCAATCATTATACAGTAGTGTGTGGAAGTTCTTTATATCAATTGTACATAGTCATTTTGTTGGACTCCGAATTTTATTTATTTATTTATTGATTTATTGTTTATATTTTTAGAGTTGAGTCATTAAATTAGCAAGTATGAATAGAATATTGAAATTAAAAATTAAAATGAAATGTTAGAATTAAGTTAGCTTAAGGAGTTAAGAGGATTTAAGAAGATAGTAGATGGATTAAAATGAAGGAAGGGGTAAAATGGGAAGGATAAGGTAAGTGAAGGGTATAATAGGGAAAAGGTCATTAAACATGGATTTGCATTGGAAAAGAACGGAGAAGTGTCATGGGAACCAAGGAAAAATAAGAGAGAAAAAGAGTGGTTTTGGTGAAGAAGAAGAGAAGGAGAAATCAAGTTGTTAAGGTAAGTTAACCATCTTTCTTCTTGCTTTAGTGAAGGAATGGGTTGTGGAGGATGAAGGAGTTAGAGAGCAAGGAGGTACTTGTGGAAAGAAGATGTATTAAGAGAAGCCCTAGGTAGATTTTTATGGATGTCTAAACTGTATCTTGGTTTCTCTAACCTAGATTGGTCATGGGTAGGTTAGATTAGAGTTGAATATATGTTTGTTGGAAACCTTGTGGTTTCTTTTGAAGTTTATGAATTTTATTGGAGTGTTGTTTTGCTTGGAACCTTGGTTGTTGTAGGGAACCAAGGGAATCCTACCCAAGAGCAAGGGGAAAGGCAAGCTTGACTTGGATTTCGCAAGCTTATTAGGTGGGCAATGTATTTATAATTTTTGTGTGATTAGGCAATTTCTTGCCTATGTATATATATATATACATATATGTACATATATATGTACATATATATATATATATATGTTTGAAATTGACCTGCTGTAAATGTTGGAAATGCATGATGAAATATGCCTATTGTTGTACCTCGATAGAGCCATGATATTCGGTTTTGCATTAAAAAAATAAAAGAAGAGGTTTAAAGATATAAAAGCATTCTGGTAAAATGATTCTGAGCATGATTATGTGCTTCTGTTT
>JAOTAX010000008.1:29745781-29757460 GCA_025629825.1 Erythroxylum guanchezii | reverse complement strand
TAACTAGGATTCCGTAAACCAAGAAATAAAAGTTTAGTTACCCAACATCATGATTTTCCTAACTATTCCAACTGTCACTAGCGTTGGGACTATCATGGCCGTTACTCTCTTCTTCTTTATCTCACTGACCTTACGCTCCTTCCTTTTCTATTTTTGCGAAGCCTCCATTCACCGTTGATTTATTTAAATCTCCACTCACTATTGCTTCCTCCTGTAGTGTGATGGGACAATTAAGTTTTAATTGTCCCAGCTATGCTGTTCACACCCACCACGCCAGCTCCAAGCCTCTTCTTCACCTAGCTGCCGCTGCACTCCTTCTACTCTCTCCACTATTGTGTGATTTTATTACCAATTAAGGGCCCTCTCTCCATTATTGTGTGATTTTATTACCAATTAAGGGCCCCCTCCTCTTTTCCACGCATGCCACCTGCTTTCTATTTAATGTCGCCTCACTTATGCTACTCTCTACTGTTGATTGATTTGCCAAATAAAGTCTTTAGGGTTCTTTTTAATTCACGCCGCAGAACCTTTGCTCCCCAGTTTGGCCGAACGTCTGCGTTTTCTAAAATGTTGTGCAGTTGTTGCTGTTTTGGTCTTTTGTATTTCCTTTGGTTGCTTTCCATCACGCTGCCGTTTCATGTTTCATATTTTTCCAGTTGCTTCTCACGTTGTTTTATTCGGCTCTTTGGTGTCGTTTAGCTCCTTGCTTTCAACGTTTTCATGCTGCGTCATTTTACTACTTGTATGTTGGCCAATGACTGCTTTTCATTCCTTTGCTATGTCATTTTCTTTAAACTTCCAATCTGCTGCGTTTCAAGCTTTTGGATGTTGCACGAGGCCATGTCTAATTAGGGTTAACATCTAGTTTAGCTCTTTTTATTCCAAAATTGTTGCGGTTCTTTCTATTTAGTTCCAAAATACACTTCACATAAAACAAGATTAATTCCCATTAAGTATAACTTCAAGCCTCAAGAATAAAGAAAATTAACACACAAAAAGATAGAAAATAAAGAACGCGTGTCCAAAATTTGACCACGCGTCGTTACGCTAGTCAAAATAAAATAACTAGACCTACTACTATAGCAGTGGTGAGTCTAGGTCGATCCCACAGAGTGTGTGTGTAAAGTTTATTAACCGGTGTTTAGGAAAAAGGGGGTTTTTGGATTTTGAAAGAAGAAAATAAAATAAAATTAACTAACAAAAACAAATTAAAGAAAACATGCAATAAAATGATAAATGTGGGGAATTCGGTAGGGACCCAGTTCTTTGGCTCAATCTTGGCCTACACCTTAATTAAGCATATTTCATTAATTTGTTATTCTTTAACCTCTCCTAGCAATTATTAATCGTGGGTTAAAAATTAACCCGAGTTTTCCCTTAGGTTTTGTTTAATCAAGATACGATCGTTAATTAAACTTAACCACCGAACAACCTATGAAATGATCTCTAGATTTAATTAGGCAGAAGCATTATGAATTAGGAAAATCGATTAATCAAGGGAACAACTATATAGATCTGTCATTTAACCTAGGTCATGTTATTCCTAATGATTATGACTCATTAGTCCCTACAGATGAATTTCAACATAACAATTACGGATTATATAGAAATTGTAGCAATGGGCTTGAAATTAACGATTCAATGAACGCATTAAAATCATCAATTCACAATACCCAACGGATTCATACACAAATAACCGAATAATAACGAAAATCCGATTATCTATATGCAATACCCAAATCAATTAAAATAGGATAACACAATTAATTCCTAATGAGAGAAAGAAACAACAAAATAATAAAAAATACTTAACCCGAGTTGTCGGCGCTGATGTTACCTCCGAACCGGTGTCGGGATGTCTAGCTTTTCATGGGTCTTTCCCGAAAAAATGCTTCAGCCCCCATCTTAATGTCCCACTAAAAACTCCTTATTGCTAGCCCTTTACTGTAGCTGATGGGACAATTAAATGTCCCTTCAGCTGGTCCAACGCCACTGTAGCGCCATTGTCTTCACGTCTCCACTGTGCTGCCTTATTCTGCTCCTCTACTCTACCGTCTTGATTCTGCGCCGCCAGCCAAGCCTCTCACTCCAGCGCTACTATGGCATTCTCCTTTTTTCAATTAAAATTGCCACCTGCTTTAAAGCTCTCCTTTTCTTGTGTGCTGCCACTTCGCTGCTTCTCCACTGTGTGAAGCAGCAAACGATGCGTTTTCACGCAAACTCAATTCCTTTTTTTTTTTCTCTTCTTTCAACAAACACATTTAAATTTTAATCCTCCTATTTTGATTTTTCTTATCTTCTTATTGTCTCATAAAGACAAGTAAAAATAAATCTTCGAAAAATGCCCCATATGTTGTGCTTTCGACTCACTTTAATTTCTTTGCTCCCAAAATTGTACCTAAAATCATATATGAATTAAAGTGAGTATCTTAAGCATTTTTATATCATTAATCACTAAGTGTAAATAATTAAATATAACACATATCATGTACTATATAGTTTTAAATGATAGTCCCTAGCTCTACTTCTGAGTATGCTAAGTTATCACAATCTCTTATATTTTCTCTTTTTTTTTTCTTACATATATTGCCCTTACCATCATCAAGAGATACGATTTGTGTCTATTCATCTTAGTAAAGATAACATTATGGATAATTTTGACTTACAGTGCCCCTCTTTGAGCCATTATACCTTTTCCCTTTGCCTCAGCATGGTGTTGTCTCTTGATAGAGCAGCTTGATAATCACTCAAATCTTTAGTCTCTAATTCCCTAGTTGTGTCTTGATAGAGCAGCTTGATAATCCTTTAGATCTTTAGTCTGTAAGTCCTTTAGCTTTGGATTGTGATGGTTATTATACCTCTTAATATGAGTTTTTATGAGTACTTTTTGGCTTTTTGAAGCATTAACATTATGTCATAATAGTTCCTCTTTTGGGCTTCCTTTTTACATTCTCTAACTCTCTACTGATTTCTCACTAACTAGAAAGCCTTGTAGCCTTTTATTTTGTATTTTCAACATTAAATGATCTAAACATAGTGAAGATCCTAAGAAAGCATAGGAATCAGGGAATTACCTTAACTATTCTCTATTTATAAGAGCCTTGTTAAGCCTTTTCTAGATAAACTAGTCTCCCTACTACTTATTTTTTCAAGTGTGTAAATACAAATCTCAAATTTAGAACTCCATTCTAATTAACCAATTATTCCATATCTTTATCTACAACCTTTTAATTCTCCTTTTTACCTGCTACTTCAAGAGAGTTCACTATACTGTTTATATCTCCTATGATGATTCTAGCTCTATTTAATGTTCCATATATACCTCTTAAATCTGCCCACAAATTTAACCTATGAAAACCAATTTTGGATGCATATACAATTGAAATCATAAAAGGTTTTGACATCCTATCCATATTACAACTGTAATGAAAATTTTGATTAGTCATAATTAAGTTAGAGATTTGCACCTAAGCTATGTTATAGGTTACCAAAAATCTCCTATTGTAGTTATGGATACAATTTAAGTAAAAAGACCAGTGAGTTCCTAAAAGCCTCATTCTATCCTACACATTTTTTTTTTTAAATTTTGGTTTGTAATAGCCTTACCTAGACTTTTTCTAGAAGACTTCTGCACCTCCATGAAACTGTTCCTTAAGGCATTTAAAACCATATGTTTGTAATAAATTAGTTGCTTGATGGATTTATTATGAATCTGTTACACATCACGTGCTATGCTTTAATTTCTCACTTTGGCTTCAGGGTTTGCGTTTCGCCATTCTAACTTTGTCTCTTTATTTTCCTGGGGTTGGTCAGTTAAAGATGTGGTCGTGCAATTGAGTCCGCTGTTTACAAAGAAAAAACTTTTGGTTTCAGTTACAGTTGGAGTAAAGCAGAAGGATTTGCAGGTTTTTAATCTTGACTCTTGACTATTGTATGTTTGACCAAATTGTGGCAAGTTCTCCAACATCACTAACTTTATGTCATATGATCACATGGAGATAAGTCTCAGTGATTGTTAGTTCTCTTTTCTAGTGATACATACACTAGTATATTTTTTTATTAACACTATGCCTTAGTATTTCTTCGATATCTAAATTTGTATATGACACACTATTGTTGTTTCATTTAGGAGTGGGCTGACATTAGTAGGTTCATTAGGGTGATGCCAAATAATCCTGCTGAAGTAGGCAAGGGAGCTATAGGCATTTGATGAGGTCAATATAGTTTGGTAGAATGGCATTCGATGAGGTAATTCTAATGATTCATGATATAGGATCTTTGGTTAATGTGGGTGATAATCTTAGGTATGAAGGTGGTTTGATGATGAAATAGAATTTGATCCTGACTTAGTTAGCTACTTTGAACTAGTTGATGTATGTGAGAATGTGCACAAGATTTTTTATCTTAGGCCTAGTTTTTAACTATCTAATGGTTTGAAGTTGTAGAAGATGATGCTAGTATGTTAGATATGGTTAGTGAGATGATGTTTACTGGTGCTATTGATATTTATACTGAACTTGGTGTAGATATCCTTATTGAAATGATTAAGGATGAAAATGATGAACTTAATCAGGATAATGTAGTTAAAGATGATGGTCAGGATGCTAATAATTTAGGGATTGAAGATAATGTAGATAATGGAGTTGATGATGAAAATGTAGAAAATGTTAATCAAGATAATGTAGTTAAAGACGAGGGTCAAAATGTTACTAATGTAAGGTTTGGAGGTAATGTAGATAATACTGATGAAAACGTAGAGAATGTAGAAAATTTAGATGATGTCTTAAATGTTGATGATGGATATGCTGGAGATGATGCAAATATGGAGGATAACGTCGATGAATGTGTTGATGATGTAGATGATGGAGATAAGGAATATAATAGACATTATGGAGATGATTCCAAAGTTAAGTTTAGGAATCCAAAAGGTGAACAGGAAGGAGCTGAGTTTGTGGATGTTAATGTAAGGTTCTGATCATGCATCTTATAGATAATATATATCAAACATACGCAGCGGATAATAAAATGAGACCTAAAAAAAAGATATACTCATGCATATCGATATAAAAAAAAACATGAAATGTAAGATGTTTACATACCTTCTGACAATCTCCTTCATTCTTTAACCATCTTTGCATTGGGTTGTCATAAGCCACAACGATCAACATAGACCATCTCTAATGAAAGTCCACATGAAACCTTACTAGGGGATGACGATAATTCTTTCTTTGTGTT
Organism: Erythroxylum guanchezii; assembly: GCA_025629825.1. Classification (NCBI taxonomy): domain Eukaryota; kingdom Viridiplantae; phylum Streptophyta; class Magnoliopsida; order Malpighiales; family Erythroxylaceae; genus Erythroxylum; species Erythroxylum guanchezii. Next base: position 29,752,225 of record JAOTAX010000008.1, on the reverse strand, counting down.
AGCAAAGACAAGAACTCTTATGAGAGTTAGAGAGAAAAAGAGTGTGTGTGTGAAAAAGAACCTTTCTTTTTTTCTTCTTGTGTCTTACACAAGATGCGCAAAAATGATGATTATTTTCTGGCCTCTTTGGCCTCCCATAACCCCCATCATTAATGGGAAGTTATAGGAAGTTAATGGTCATGAATAAAATGCATTAATGGAAGTTATGAGAAGTTAATGATCATAAATAACATGTATTAATGGAAGTTTTGGGAAGTTATTGACCAATTTGGCAGCCAACAACACTTGTTTCTAATCCACTCCATGCAACGTTTTCTACCAAGATCATATTGCGATACAATCCCGAAACACTCTCTTATATCTTGAGTCACTATTTAAGACCATTTTACTCATCCTTCGGATCTTCTATGTGTGTGACTCATTAGGTTCCTGGTTATGTTGGCCACTTGAATTAACAATTAATTCAAGTAAGTTAAGAGCGGCATCTAGCAACATGTCATGACCCCTAATTGACCGAAAAGTTGGTGGTTTGACTACGAACCCTTCCATACGTAATGTCGCCATGTAATTTATTCTTTCACCATCTATGCCCCACTTGGTTCAGAGTATGGTCAAAGTGTCAACTCCCACTAGAGTGACTACGTCACATCTAGTCCAAATGATATTAGATATTGTCCTGAGGATCTCATTACTCTATGTATCATTGAAGACTCTCTTCATGACACATATCTGCTCTGGCCAGAGACTCCTGGGTAATGACCTCGATAAGAGGTCGTGGATATCATCTCCTTCGATCAGGAGTGGTGAATCCTTTATTGGCTACCCAATTACTTCTGAATACCTCAAGCTGTACCCAATCACCACCCTATAAGTAACCGCTGAAAGGTACCGATGAATGGCGTCAAAGTATAGGATCAGTATCCGAAATATCCTTGAGCACCTCAAGTTAAAGGATACTTGCACCATTGCTATGATGAGACTATCATTGACACTAGAATAGAATATCCATATGATTGTCTCATAGTAGGTTAATCTAATGTACTTATTACCTTTAGTAAGCATCCACATGTTAACTTTAAACAACTCATGTCTATAGCTTATTAGATCTACTGCTTGATCAAATCAAATAGTATAACATGTGCTAGTCTATCAGATTAATGATATCCCATCTCGTTAATCCCATGACTAGGGAAAGTTTAGATACTAACATAATTACACATGATAGGAATCTCATTATCATGATCTCATCATGATTTCCTTTATGCTATGTTTTGTATCAAAGAATTCATTAAATCAATTTAAGATCAATATCAAATCTATAAATGTATGAGCATCGAAATAATGAAAAATGTCTTTATTAATCACAAAATGATTTGTATAATAAGTGCCAAAGGTGATTGCCTTTAGAGCACTTCTCTAATAGTTAATAGGGGAGGTTTAACTGAAGAGGATTTAAAGGAGATGAAGATGATGGAGACCATGAAGATGATGCAGATGATGGAGACCATAAAGATGATGATGATAAGGTAGTTTTTTTTACTGAATATTATGACAGTGATGACTATGGGGACTTGTTAGTGATATAGATGATATAGTACATGATGCGGCTAGGAGAAAAAGAAAATACTCTATTTATGATGAAAATGTTGTTGAGCCTTACACTGAATTAAGGATGATTTTTTTAATCATTTGCAATTTAAGCATGTAGTTAATTTATTGTCCATTAAATTAAAGAGGGCTATCATGTTTACCAAAAATAAGCTACATTCTTTTCAAGTTAGGAAATTTAGGGACACTCATGACTGTAATAGGGTTTATACAAATCCTAGGATAAATATCATCATCTTATCTGAATTGTTGATGGATAAGCTTAAAAGGGAGTCAATTTTGAAGAATGATGATATCAAATTTTATGTTAAAGATTGTTTTGGAGTTGAAGTATCTATGATTATAGTGACAAGAGCAAAGAGAAAAAAATTAGACAGTGTTGTCATCAACATGAAGAGGAGTTTGGGAACCTTTGGGCTTATGCTGAAGTCATTAGGTAGACCAACCCAGGTATTATAGTTAAAGTGATAGTGTCTTGTCTAATTCCAACATCTCTACCTATTTTTGAAACAATGTAAATTTGTTTAAAAGCTCTTAAACATGGCTTTAGGCATGGGTGATGGCTTTATCTTGGCCTAGATGGATGTTGACTTAAGACTATAAGTAAGGGAGAACTTTTATGTGATGTGGATGGAAACAATCAAATGTTTCCTTTTGCTTGGGATATGGTTGAAGATGAGGCTACTATCACCTAGAAGTGGTTCATTAAAAGATTGCAAGAAGATTTACTTCACTTGGGCTCTAGAATTGGTTTGACGATAATGACGGACCAACAAAAGGTAAAAGTTTTGCATCAACAAAAGGTAAAAGTTTCGCATCACATTATTTTTACTTTTTTTAATACTATTTATATGTCTACTATAATTGTGATGAAATAAACTGAAATGTTTATGATTTTGCCTACTGAAATGTTTACGTTTTTCCTTGTAGGGACTTGATAGAGCCATTGTAGATTTGTGTCCAAATGCTAAGTACAAATTTTGTGCTCGACATGTTTATGTGAATTGGAAAGGAAGAGGATATAAAGGGGAAGAGAAGAAGGACGACTTTTGGAAGATTGCAAAATCCTATGCAATAAGGGAATTTGAAGAAAATTTGGAAAAGTTAAGAGTTAAGAAGGAAAGGGCAGTAGAAGATATTGAGAACTATGCACTACTTCAGCAATGGTACATGGCATTCTAAAGGGAACATTCTATGATTGAGTTGGTTGACAACAACTTATGTGAGGCATTCAATAAGACTCTTTTTGATGCAAGAAAATTGTCAGTCTTAGGGTTGTTTGAGAACATTAGAAGAGAAATGGTGAAAAGAATTATGAGAAAAAGAACAGAGGCTGCCAAGTGGAAAGGAAATTTGGGGCCAATAATATGGGAAGTTATTGATAAGAGTGCCAACATTGCTTAGCATTGCTCTGTACATCACAATGGAGAAGGAGGGTATGAGATTGATCATGGTGAGAACAAATATGCAGTAAAGCTTCAGGACAAATCTTGCTCTTGTAGGAGGTATAACCTCTCTGGCATACCTTGTGCATATACCATTTGTGCTATCAAAGACAAGAGGGTTAATATTGAATAGTACACTTCAAGTTGGTTATTGAAGAGTTAATATGTCAAAGTATATAGGAAGGCTATTCAACCAGTTCCTGGTATGAAGGACTGACCCATTACCAATAAAGAAACTGTTAGGCCACCAAAATTCAAACAAGGATCTGATAGGTCTAGGTACAAAATAGCCAGAAAAAGGCCTTGATGAGACTCAAAAGACTAAAAAAGTGACAAAAAAGAAAAAGACTGAACATGTGCCTAGGAGGGGCATGATCATGACAAAGAAGGACACAATAAAAGAGGGTGTCTTTAGAAAGGCAGAGAGGTAATTTCCAGGTTATTTTATCTTTTCTTTGGTACAACTAATATTCTTTTTGATAGTAGTGGAAATCTAATAGTAATTTTTCCTTTTTCGTTATTATCAATATTAGGTTCCAACCTAGTTTCAAGGTCCCTACCAAGACTAGTCAACTTATTTTGATATGGAACAAAACACAACCAATTCACAGTCAACCTGAGAAAACATCTCAATAGTTCAAACCAACACAAAAATCTCAGTAAATGCCTCTACATCTGCATCTAACAATGCTGAAAGGGGAAAGAAAAAGAGAGAGGAGCAAATGCCTCTGCCTTTGCCTCTGCAACTGTGTTTGTATCTACTGATGCTATAACTACTACAGGTACTGTCAACACCTCAACTACTGCTCATATATATGAAAGTGCAAATGGAACAACCTTAGTTGTTCTCCCAACACCTGGAAGTGCTTCAGAAACAACAAATATTTCTACATCTTAAAAGGCCACTACCAAAAAACCACTAAAGAAAAATTTCAAATGTTGTTTCAGGGAGGGCCTGATTATGATGTTGTAGATGATGAAAGCAGAATGAGGATATTTGGTGCTGGCAGATCTAGCCTAAATTCTCAAGCGAAAAATTTAGGAAAAAGGCTTGTCATACTCTTCTCTTCATCATGAAGCAAATAGGAAGTTTAAGGAACAGATGGAAGGGATAGGGATATACACAATTCCAATGATAGGGTTCCAGATGCTAAATGTAAGTGTTAAATTTTTGCATTCATATTAAACATTAATTAAATGTTTAATTTTTGCATTCTTATTAAAAATTAATTAAGTGATACAATTAAAGTTAATAATGTTTGCATTTTACTACAACCTGGAATGCCAAGTTAAAGACTAATAAACCCTGGGAAGAAATAAAAAAAAGAGCAAGCAAGCTATTACTAGCTAAGTGAATCCAAGTCAAGAAAATCAAACTGCATCTTTACAGGGAAGGGAGAAAATGTAAACAAAACTATGTTTGTTAATGTTTTATGTAGTGAACATTGGATGATACTTGTATCCATCAATTTTATGATATTTGTGTAATGAACAATGGTTGATATGTAAATACCTATTTAATGTTGTTAGGATCTTGTTGGCATTTACATGTTATTATATCAATGAATGCAATGATAGGCATTTTTAGTCATAATTGCCTTTTCTTTTCTTTTATTTCTTTTGAAGTTTATGAATGCTAGATGATGAAAATGCATTTATATAGTATGCCACAAAACAACTTTGTAAGCTTAATTGCATTTAGACACTGTAAAGGAGATCAACATGTCTTTTTATATAGCATGGTAGACCTATGAAGCAAGGAAAAAAGTTATCATCTACTTGAATTGAACGAGATTATATGAAGATAATCATTCCTCTAACTTCATACATCAACCTCAAAAATTCATCTGCTAGTATCAAGATAACACTAGAAAAATTCACTTGTAACCTTTAAAAATAAAAAAGATACACAAGATATACATTGTTAATACAAAGAGTTACCAAGTTAACAATTAACCCCATAATTTTAGAACACAGAATCTCCAACATATAAATCCTTAATGTAACAATCATAATATGGTTCTAGATGTTGAAGCACAAAACAATTGCAATCTACACTCCACTCAAATCCTGACTTACTCAACTTTTTGCTCAATCAAAATCAAATCAGAAAAAGGAATGAACAATATCAAGTAAACTCAATTGCATTTAGACATTGTTATATTACATAAGACCATTTCGAGGTAAGGTTTTATTCATACAACTATTGCCTAAATTGCCTTCATTATTTAGGCTAACAAACAGAAGCGAAACTAATAAACAAAAGCTTAAACAAGCTACAAATTTCTAACATTTTGTTGAATGTGATTCATTACTATTCCTAATGGCATGTAACTCATCCTTTAATTTCAAATTTTCTGTAATAATTTCAACTTCCAAAATATTTACAACATTTTCTCTTAACTCTGCCACTTCAGCCTTTAATAGACTAGTTTGACGGTATAACATCTTCTCTTTGTTTTTTAGCTCTAAAATAATCTATCTTGTTCTTGGAGAAAATCTTTGAACATTTCATTCATGAAATCCACAAACATTTTCACTCTGCTATGAAACAAAAAAGAGCAATTCGTTAATGAACAATATGAACATATTTATATAAAACAACATCAAAATATACAAAATTACTGGAAATAGTCGATATCTATAAAACTTTCTTCCTAGATTTTCATCAATCCAGGAAGTCCATCTAGGTGCTTTCATATTACAGTAACAATATTTAGCCTCTCTGTCATAGTCCCATTCGATTGGGTAAGTTGAAGAAATCAACTTGTATGACTTCAAATCAATGTTAGAACATGTTCCTCTACTGTCAAAGATGAAAATTTCAAAATTTCAAAAATTTCTAGTAAACCGTTCATTACAACCAATAAAACAACAAACTAAATCCTTTAATTGACCTCATTACCTTAAAGAATTACTAATTGAGCTCATTATCAAGTATTCCTGTTGGATCCCGCTTGTTTCCGGAACCTAACCTCTTGCTTTGATACCACCTATGTTGGATACCGTTTTTGGAACCCAACTCTTACGGACTCATATATCTGTTGGACTTCGCTTGATTCCAAAGTCCAACACTTGCTTGATATCACTTGTGTTGGGTCCGAATTTCGGAATCCAACCTCTTGCGGAAAACATGAAACCTTGAGCTTGGTTTCTTGTAATCTCTTTAACCATCATAGATTTATCTTCTTTCTCATAACATCCCAAAAATTTCCTCACAATTTGTTCAAAGGCGTGCCCATACAAAACCGGCACTATGCTTGAACTCATCTCTCCTGCTTGTGAACAAAATTTGGAAATCTTCCAATCCAAAGTTCAATTTGACTTCTTCATAGAAATCATAACTCTATGTCTCTTGTTTAATTTGAAACAAGAATCACCTCAAACGGAG
>JAOTAX010000008.1:29722581-29742833 GCA_025629825.1 Erythroxylum guanchezii | reverse complement strand
TGTCTTACGAATCCAATGGTTCAAGAATCAGATCATTTGGGTGTCTAGAGAAGAAGTTATGACCAAAAGAATCCAATCTGTTTTTATCCTCAATCGTCTTACTTTGCTTCGTCTTACTTTGCTTCGTCTTACTTTACTTCGTCTTACTTTTGCTTCGTCTTACTTTGCTTCGTCTTACTTTTGCATCATCTTACTTTGCTTCATCTTACTTTTGCATCGTCTTACTTTGCTTCGTCTTACTTTTGCATCGTCTTACTTTGCTTCGTCTTACTTTGTTTCGTCTTACTTTTGCATCGTCTTACTTTGCTTCATCTTACTTTGCTTCGTCGTACTTTTGCATCGTCGTACTTTGCTTCGTCTTACTTTTGCATTGTCTTACTTTTCACTCTCCAAAACATCTCCACTTATAAAGATCATAACTTTTGGCTCTAATGTCCAAAAATTCCATACTATATACCGTTGGAAAGATAAAAGAAAGATCTATAACTTTCAAGAGCCCGAAGTCAGAACACGAATTTTACATTCAGCTCCCAAAGTACTGCACCCAAATCAAGAATCATTTCATTTGAATAACTAGAGAAAATGTTGTGGCTAAAAAAAACTGAAGCACACTCAATGAACAATTTCCAGATTATTACCAAATTTGTTTCCAACTCTTTCCTTATCACAACTCATACCAAAATTATTTTTTCTACTTCCTCTACTTCTCATTTTCAATAAAATGACATTTAACATCAATTATACCTGCAAGTTGTCAATGAATGCATATATCACTTTTTTATGTGCAAACATTCAATCTTTATGCGCATACATGATAACATTATGCATGAGCAAGAAAAATGCATTTCCTTAGTCTCTCTTTGAGCTCACATGAACTGAAATTTCGGTGTCTTAGCTCTTAATATAGGGACGGGATGTTACACCAAATCATGTCATAACAACTCAGACGCCAAATTTATCTCATAAAACTCTCAATTCTCAACTCATTTGATTCATCAAAACCACAATTTCCCATAATTCTCTATAGTTGTCCTATACACACATCCTACGCAGCATCACAACTTGTAATGATCATAACTTTCCACTCCAATATCCAAAAATTAGAAACTTTATGTCGTTAGAAAGCTAGAAGGATCATCTACAACTTCCAAGAAGATAGTTTTTACCAATTCTACCTAAATCATTCCAGATTTTCCCTTGAATTCAGAACACAATTCCTACCCTTATGAAAATTTGAAAATAGCAATGTAGGAACTTGAAAAGCCATAAACAAACATAATGCATATGTATTTCATTCGCTTCAAAATAAGAGTTTTACAACGCTTTAATGGGCATTTCGAGCCATCTTACAATATAATCCAAAACACAAACTTTGCAAAAACAATAATTTCTCAAAATACAACTAAAGCCTTATTTTACAAAGTCTAACTTCAAAAGAACAAAAAATGCAAATTGGAGTGATGCCTTGACATCCGGCTCGATCACTCGATATCTTGCTCATCACCTGAGGATGGGAAGGAGTGGGGGTGAGTTTAACGCTCGTAGGTAACACTTTTATAACTAGTAATAAGCAAAAACTATTGAAAACCTTCATGATCATAGCAATTTCTCACAAAAATCCATAAAACATATATTTCTCAACTTGTCAAACCAATTCACAATTCACATAAGTCAAGCATTCATCAAATGTAAACATATAAGCATATCACAATGGATTGGGCAGATCCATAAAAATGACAAACTACCCAATTTCACATAATAGTCTTGTGTAGTCGTAAACTTGAGGGAGTCCATAAAGGAGCTCTGTGTCACTAACGGGCAGGCGGGAGAAGCCTTAACTTGGTCAACGTGTACGTGACAATTCTTAGATGGACTACACCAAGCATAAAAGCCATTTTTCAACTCAATCAAAAGCAACGAATACAACAATTGTGAAGTAATTAGAATTCATTCCCAAAATTCACAGACAACAACATATGGCAAATTCTCAATTATTTGAAGAACAATAAATGCACATTTATGAGGTAGTTGGAAAAATCATTTAATTCCATTTACTTGAAGAACATTTATAACTTATTAACTCAAGTATAAAAATGTAACCCATCTTAGTTTTCTTGCTTGAAAACTTGCTCAAGGATGTCTCTCCTCTTGCTCCTCTTGCCTCTCTTGATTTTCTTCAACATTGACAAAAATCCCAAATTAATAGAATTCAAATTGGAAAACCCAAAGAACCAAATGCACAAAATTGATCCTAGAATACTTATACTTATGCATTTCCTAAGCTTTTTGAACCAAAACTTTTCCAAAAACCCAAAAGATTAAATACAATTTACCTTGAATCTTCACCAAACAATAATTTTCTTGGCTTTAATGGAAGTTTTAACCTTCCTCTTCTTTTTTCCCTTCTTGATCACTCTCAAAATCCCTCTTGAAGGTTAAGAAAAATCAAAACCTAGCATAACTCTTCTTTTTCTCTAAACTTACAAAACTCTCTCCCTTCTTTCTTCAATTTCGTTTTCTCTCTCTTCCAAATGAAAGACACCCTATTTTTTTTTTCCCTTTTATACCATTAATGATTGCACAAAGTCCATTTTGCCCATACTTCATTGCCTTAAGCATTTACCACTTAAGTAATCTTCTAACAATATCCCTTATGCAACTTATCACCTTAACTTTAATTCAATTCACCTATGTCACATAATCTCATTAACATTAACATGGTAATTAATTCTAACATACATGAATCTAGCAAGATCTCAAAATTAATCTAATTATGTTTAATCAAATAAAAAAATTCAGGGGCCAACAGTGATGATGCAGACAACCCCTTTTGCTAAATTCAGAGAGAGAGAGAGAGAGGATGAATTTAGGGATTATAAGTAAATTTAGGGTTCTAGAAATGATTTTCTTTTTTTCTTTTCTAAAAATGCACGTAAGCCATATGTGTTTTTTTTACATGAAATCTTAAATCCACCTTGTCTCTCCAAATAGACATTTTATAAATAGAAACGGCGCGTGTATGACGCTATCAAATTTTTGTTCAAAATAACCTAACATTGAGTAAACTCGATAACATTATGAGGAGGACCAACATGAACTTGAAGATAGGGTTAAATGGACAAAACAATTGCCAGAAGTCTAAATCGACAAAATAATCATCAATTAAAATAGGTTTATGTCAAATAAGTTGTTTATTGATGCATAGAGTTTAAATGGACAAAACAATCAATTAATAATACAAATCACAAAATTGCAAGCCATTCCACTCAGAGTAAAAAAGCTACTTTAATTTAAGAAGTGTATATTTTAAAATTAAAAAATCATCTAGCATGGTAGCTATTTCGTAGCTGCGTTTAGACCATCGAATGTGGAAGAACGTTAAAAGTTGAGCAATGAATAAAACGAGTGAAGTCCGGATCGTGTCTGGATTCGTTGAACTTAATCAATTCTTTCTTCTCACCAAACCTTTAAAGCTGATAATAACAAACGGCAAAATTTTGACCTTAGGTGAACGTGCAATCATTTTAAACCACGGAAACCGGACGGCAGTTTTTGAGCCCTTAGATTAATTATGTACGTAGTCGTGGCTAGAACCTACCTCTAGTTTTTGAGCCCTTAGATTCATTACGTGCGTAGTCGTGGCTAGAACCTACCTAACCAGTTTTGTAAAAGTTGGCTTTAGTCAACATCCATAATTGCCGATTTTGTTCTTTATGCATCTTTTTCCCCTCCTCACAGTTCCTTTAGTGTAAAAATTAACAAGATGAATTGTCTTTGCCGCCCAACTTTTATAAGCCAGAGCCATAGGTTCAACCGAGGAATGTTTATGTTTTTTTTTTTGTCTAAGGTGAATCATCTCAAGTGTCCTGTATGCTACTAGGTGCCCCTTTGATGACCATGTTCTTAGCCATATCTGGCAATAAGTAGATGCCTAACAATAACCAACCAACACACTATGATTACTTTCACCAATAATTAATTAAAATGTATTCTTGAACTTTTATTTTTCAATATAAGACGTAGACTTGAATACCTTTGAACTCGATTTCTACTCGAAACGATTAAAGCTAGTAGATTTACATTCACTTATCCTCAACCACTCAAATTGTTGCTCGTTTCTGCTTCTAATATAGTCTCAAATTTGAGATTAAATTATGAAAATATGAATGTAAATATTATTAAATCTGAAATCTAACATTATTTGCAAAGTTTTATAACCCTATTATTAATTAGAAAGGAAATTAATGTAAATATCTAACTAAAATGTTCATTACTTTGCTTATGTAGCATACTAGTTTTCTCAATCATTTTAAGGCCAAAGGAAAAGGTGGAGCTACGATGTCTCCAGTGGACGAAGTTGTCCCCGCTACGCCTAGGTACTTTTTCGGTTCTTAGGGGATTGATCAAATTTCCTTTGGCATAGGTAAGATATATGGCTATGTTTTACCTATTTAAAAGTATTATCTGACCTAGAACTATTACCTGAGCCTACCGACAAGGAAAAAATATGAGGAAATGAAGAAAAATTTGGAAGAGAGATTTAAGTTGCTCGTGTATTGAGAATTATATGGAGATTGAGTAACATAGATGGCCTTTCATAAGATTGACTTGATTAGGTTTCTTTAAAAGCATTCAAGAATGAGTGGGAAGAGCGAGTGAGGAGAGTTCGATGTGAGCTTTTGCAAGACTCTTGAGAATCATTGTGGCAGTTTGATCTCGCCCATTAAAGGGGATTCAATAGTAAATTAAAGTCTCAAGTAAACACAGTACGGATATTCCCAACATTTTCTCTCCCAAAAAAACTTGCTACATATGCTTTTTTAAATTAAAAGAATAATATTGTTAGGCAAAAGCTCAAAATACAAATATATGGATAATTTAGTCCGTGCAAAGCAAACTGAGGGCTACTTACTCAAGTAACTTACAAGTTAAACCAAGTTAGAACAACAAAACAAGGAGTTTCAATAAATGAAGTTGATATAGAGTCTTCATTTACTGACCATTCTCGAGGAGAGGAATTGTTGTTACCCCTTATACGCTATAGTTCACCTATTCTACTGATGTTTATTTTGATTATGGTGTCTAAGTCTTTATGATTGTTACTAAGTAATCTCGCATTCCTCCCCCACCATAACAAGTAACCAGTGTTACCAAAGACCATCTTAAAGAATCTGAATTAAATGAGATTGTAAGTCTTTCCAGCACAGTTTCATTCTTGGACGACACACATCGGATAATATTATTGTTGTCCAAGAAGTCATGCATTCAATGTGCAAGTTCAAGAGCAAAGTGGGGCACATGGCTATTAAAATTGATCTTGAAAGGGCGTATGATAGAATCTAATGGAATTTTCTGAAAAAGATGCTTACAACTTTTAATTTTCTAGCTTATTGGATACAGTTAATTCATAACAGTCTTAGCTCTTCTTTTTTTTGTCTATCATTTAGAATGGTTCGTCGTTGCCCAATTTTAGCCCTATCCGTGGGTTAAGACAAGGAGACCCTTTATCTTTATATTTGTTTGTTCTTTGTATGGAGTATTTATCTTCTTTGATAAGTAATGATGTTTGTAGTAAGCTATGGACTACTATTCGTGCTTCTAAATCAAGTCGTTGTATATCACACTTATTTTTTTGTTGATGATTGATGTTATTTGCTAAGGCTTCTTGTCATCAAGCTAAGGAGATCAAGTCAATCTTCTCTAATTTCTATGCTTCTTCAAGACAGAAAGTTAGTCTGGAGAAGTCTAGAGTATTCTTTTCTAAATCTGCAAGTACGGACACCAGGAGGAAAATTACAAAATGTTTGGGAATAAAAGGCTCTTTAGTTTTGGGCAGATATTTAGGGGTGCCAATTGTTCATTCTAAAATTAAAAGATCAACCTACTTCGGCATTGTTGATAAGGTCAATACTAGACTAGTGACCTGAAAAAGTAGATATCTAAGTCCGACTGGCCGATCTACTCCGATTAAGTCTACTCTTTTGGTGATTCCAAATTATACGATGCAAACTACTTGGTTGTCGTCATATATTTATGATGACTTGGAAAAAATTAATAGGAAGTTTTATTGGGGCTCTGTTGATGGAGCTCGGAAATATCTTATAATTAACTGACAAAAATTACTACTTGATAAGCAGAGTAGGGGCCTGGGTTTTAGAGCATCTCGGCATGTCAATGTTGCTATGTTAGGTAAGCTTGGTTGGTTTATTTTACATAGTGATGGAGCTCTTTAGGTTCTTGTCCTACTGGACAAATATTTCAATAAAAGGGGATTTAATTCACATATCACGAAATCTCCCCTTTGGAAGGGAATTGTAAAAAGTATGGAGCATCTTTTGGAGTTTATGATATGGAAAGTGGGCGATAGGTTAGAGATATCTTTTTAAAGGGACCTTTGGGTTGATGATTCTTCTTTGGGCACTTCATTGACTACTGTTGAATTGGGAGACTTAGCCACGTTGAAAGCGGTAGATGTGATTTAGGAAGCTAAGGCATGGGATCCTTCTATTGTGGAACATTTGCTTCCTTCAGAGGTTATTGCACAGATCCAAAGTATCCCTATTCCAAGATTTTTAGAGTTGAAGAACTCTTTGATCTAGATCAAAAGTGCTACTATGACTTATTCTTCTATATCAGCATTTAAAGCTTTGCAGGGCTCGGCTTTGTCCCCCTTAAATGGTGATCGGAGGAGATTATGGAAGATCCCATGTTTACCTAAGCTTCGTCACTTCTTGTGGCTGGTCTTACATAGGAAACTTATGACTAATGTGTTGAGATATCATAGGTTTGAGACACAAAATGACATTTGTCCTCGGTGTGAGAGAGGAGCCGAAATTATTATGCATGTACTACAAATTGTCCCCATGCAAGAGAGATTTGGCAAATGTTTCATGTGTTTGGTGATCCAAACTTCAATATAATAGAGCTGCAAGAACGAGTTAGGGGAAATCTAAACTGCACTGCTTAACTTGGGCCTCATGGGCTACCTTGGATGATCTTTTTTGTGAGTTGTTTGTAGGTTATTTGGAGGTCAAGACTTTCCCTTATATTTCAAAATGAGATTATTCCCTCATTGGTGTAATGCCAATAGATTCGTAACTTGGCCATGGAGAACATGTTTCTTCAGGACATTGGACCAAACTGTACTGATGCCCATCATTTGGTCTCTTGGGAGCGTCCTAAATTTGGGTGGATTTAAATAAACACTGATGGGAGTTTTCATGGTAATCCAGGGGAGACTGCTGCTGGGGGTCTTTTGCGGGATCATAGAGGTGTTTGTGTGTTGGCATTTTCTTTTAAAGTGGGATAATGTTCAATCATTAATGTAGAACTTCAAGCAATTCGACAGGGGCTTCAATTTGCTTGGGATGTATGTTAACATTGAGTGGGGTTAGATTTTGACTCTCAACTTGCCATCCATCTTATTAACTCATCTAGCTTAGGTTAGCACCAACTTGGAGCTCTAGTAGAGGATTGTTGGGCTCTAATCAAGCACAATTAGAAGTGTCATATCAGACATATCTATTGTGAGGAAAATTTTTGTGCTGATTTCTTAGCTAAACAAGGGTTCAACAGGTATCTTGGATGTTCAATATGGGATTCTTGTCCTGCAGAGCTATATGTCCTTCTTGAGGCATACTTGATCCATATGGTTTCAGTCGTTAGTTGTTTGTTTCATTTTTGATGTATAAAAATAAAATATATGAAGTCATCCAGATGTTCCAGCTATGTAGAAGTAAACAATTGCATAATTGATAGTTGCACATTAGTGTGTGTGTTTTTTTAAGTATTTGGCATGTGTTTCTTGCATAATAGGTTATTATTGTTGTGTTTTAGGACTTATTTTGTATGATTTTGTTTAGTTTGATCTTTATGGTTGTTCTTTTATGTTTGATGTTGATTTATAGTCAGAATTGATCATTTTGATGTAAGAATGAAGGGTGGCCACTGTGATTGAGCTAGGGACCAAGAGAGGAGAAGAGAAGTGGAGGAATTATAAGACAAGAACCCACGATTGTGGGATTCATGCTAATTCCCAGGATCGTGGGATCCCTAACCAAAAGAGACACGCGGGTTTCTCTTATTCTTAGGTTCATATGACTATATAAGGGCAAAAATCCCTAGGGCTGAAAGGGGTCATGAGAATTTGCCTCCTTGAGGTAAAAAAACAAATTTAGAGCCTAGAGAGAGGTAGAGAATCAAGATTTTCATTCCAAATTGGGCAAAGAGCACATCAACTCCAAATTTGCCAGATTTAGGCAAATAAAAGGAGGAGCTTGCTTCATTTAGTTCTTATTTCATTTTTTCTCTTCTAGCATCTTTATTATGGATTTTCTAGTTGTTGGGGATGTTAATGACATTATGAGTGGCTGAGTTATTTGTAGAGATTACTTTTGAGCTACTTATTGAGCTCCTACTTTGTTGATTTGAATGAATGATGCTCTTGATGAATGTTGAGTTTATACCTTGCAATATATTGAGAAATTGAGTTGGGTAAATTATGTAGGGTTGTACAATGAGAATTGGCACTCTATAGACCTACATTCATCAAGTTAATTAATTAGTTAGAGAGAGATCTTTTGGCTAATTAGTTGATTACCCATAGGATAACTTCATAACTAGTTGAATTGGTAGACTGATTCTATAGATTGAGAGATTGCTTAATCACTTCCATTTAATTTAGCCTAGGGACAATTAATTTCACCTTGAGCGAGGGTAGTTAATACATTAGGACATGTTAAGTGAGGAACAATTCAATTAACAAGGTAGGAGAGAGATAAGATAGGGAAACGTCATCTCTAATTGTTAAATCTTAAATTCCAAGTTTTCACACTTTTGCTTTATCATTTGCTTATTGTTAGTTATTTGATTTAGTTTAATTTTTCAGTTTATATTCATTAAAATTGGTTCTCAAATGAAGCATCCTGAATTAAGTCGCATCTAAACACAATCTCTAAGGGATTGATATCTGTTCTTTACTACAAGTTACACCCCGTATACTTATGGTTTTAAGCGTAAAACTAGTGAATTGGTTTTGCAATCAACAATAATATGACTCTAACATGTTATATAGCAGAAGCAGTTGTAAAGGTAATGAATAGAGTTCCAAAGACCATTAGCGTAGGAACATTCAAAGAATAGATGGTCCATATCATTAGGGACACTAAGATAGATGTAACATATAGGGTTGAATGACGTTGCATATTTGATGCTATATAAAGTGAAGTTATTATAATATCTCACATATAGTATTACTATCACCTAAATAGTCATTTTCTCCTTATCATTTCCTTTTAACTCTTGTTTGAAATATGTGATGTATGGATTGAATACTTCCTAATAAAGTAAAATTACTAATGTAATAATGACCATTGTATAGTAACTAATTCTAACTATTAAATCAAACATAAAGGAATATTAGAAGAAAATTTCGTCAGAAGTAAAAACATATGAACAAGTTAACCAACAAGGAGGGTTTGAAATAAGGAGTGAAAGACTTTTAGACTTCATGGATGAATAAATTTCTTGTTGTTTTAATTTATATGATTAAAGTTGGTATAAATGTTACATGGATTACATCTTTTACAAAGGTTACCTTATATGTTACATGCTATTAAAAATTGTACGACCTCTTTGCATCTTTATTTAGCAATATATATTATATAATACTCTTTACTTTCCAGTTTGTAGCATGTATAGACTACAATTATTTTCTTTTCAATTACACATAATTTCTTTTTAATGTGATTTATGTATATATTAATGTAATTACGATAGTCTTCACTTCATAATGTCTAATTCATAATGTCAAATTTACCATGTTCACTATATTGTTTCCTATTCTGTCAACCTATATGGGATGCATATGAAATTACCATTTTAGAAAGTGATGAGGAATTAAATGATCTATAAGCTCCTAGCTAACTTATAAGTATGACTTTTTAAATAAATGGTTAAAAAACTATTTAAAACTAAGAGTTTGATTATTAAAAAAAAACTAGATTACTAATAAAATTACTTAAGTGTTAATATGAAATATTGGTGAGAAAAGTTGCAAAATAGAGTTTGTTGAAGCTTTGGAGTTGACGTTTAAAACTTTGGAGTTAATGCTTGAAATTTTGGATGAATGGACAGAAATTGTATACATTGTTTTAAGACTTAGTTTTCATGAATTAGGATGTCAAGATCATTATTCAATCTTTAGAGAAGTTACTTGAAGTCAAAAAAGTATTTTTTTTGGACAGTTTTAGAGCAGTTCAAAAAGGTGCCAAAGCATCAAAATGGTAAAGGAGCATTATTAGACTAAGAACATTTTAAATGGTCTATATAATGTTTAAACTAGATTGGCCAACACTAGAATAAATATTTCAAGGAACAAATGGTCATATATTTCTTATATGGACAAATTATATTGACAACATCTAGAAGTTCTAGAACAATTATAAGAAGCATCTCAAAGACCCAAAAAAAAAAAAGGAGAAAAAAGAGCGAAAAAGAGGAATCAAATGTTATAAGAATTAAAGTTTTGAACTTCAATTGTTTAATTGTATTCTAGTTAAAGAAAACTTTATGTAGTGAAAGAGGTATTTGTATTTGAAAATAATTCTTGAAAATTGTAAGGCTTAAGAGTATTTTAGAGAGAGTAATAAACACTTAAGCCTTGTGTTATTTTCTCTTCACTATTGAAAGAAGTGTGTTGTAAGATTTGTCTTACAATTTCGAAAAGATAATTCTAGCATTTTTTTAACCCACTAAAGAAGAATGATAATGAAATAGAATTATTAAGAAAAGTTTAAGGTCTGGCTATAGGTCAAGGAGGATTGAACAAGTATAAATAACCATCTACATCTCTTTTACTTGAACCCCTTTAATTACTTGAATATTGTACTTATTTGGACGATTATGTTTCTATATAATTATCCACATCTTGTTCATATTATTATGCATATTGTGAAAGTATAATTATACAAAATATATAGGTTGGATACCTAAGATTGTAGTACAATTTTCTCTAAGAGACGAATAATACTTTAATAGCGCTTATAACATCACCACTTGTTTAAAAACGCCATATAGCTCAAGTGTATATCCTACTAACTTAGTTACTTATCTATGGGCATGTCATTAGATGATTCATAGTACCTTGTAATTCAACTAATTAACTAATATTCATAATTAAATATCATTATTGACTAAAATTTTGTTGTTCATATTATGTCGATTTTTTTATAAATCTTCTATTTTTAACTAATTTATGAAATCATCTTTTCATAAGAGTACAATTGTTTTATTTCCATACAAAAAAATTGTCTGATAAATTGCCAAAATGGAGAAATCATCATCTTTTCATCATATTACAATACTCTATAACAAAGCATAAAGTTTAACATCACTTTATCATATGTCATTTGCAAAATGGATATATAAGTTGAGTTTGATGATAAATCGCATCAATTAGTCAACATTTTCATAAAGACCTTAAGTGGAGAATGATTTAGCACAATTCATAGTAAGATAAGAATGATTTATTCTCTCTTTTTTAATATTTTATTGGGACACTTTAGAGATGGAAAATTTTAAGAAAATCATTAATTCAAAAAAAATCTTAAGAAAATTATGAAAATATCAAATACACAACTTAGGGATGTTGTCAATTGTTTGGTTTAATCAATTGAACTTGCCTATATTGTGAATCCAATATCTGCTTAAATGGACTATATGGCTAACTGAAGGCTTTTTATTTTATTGCCTCTAAATCTTTACTCTTTTTATCTCAAGCTTTTATATCCTTACAGTATAACTGTCTATTGAGAAAAAAACCCTTAAAATATCTTAATTGACTTTATAGCTTAGAAAATCAAGTCCATAAGCATTATAAACTTAGGTTTCTTTTTCCCTATCATCCATATTTCACCATGTCAACCATTTAAGCTAATTCTTCACTCATTAGTATCATTGGATAAATGGTAAATTATTCCAAAATTAATCTATTTTCATCTTGATCTTTTTATATATTCTGAATTTTGTAGATGAAGGGATTTATCATATAGTTTGGTTTGTTATTATAGGTCTAATATCCTTAATCTGTCCATATAACATTATTTTGTTTATATCTATATCTTATTGTCTCTTAAGATGTTTTAAACAAAATGTTCATAGGACTCTTAGAGAATCAACTCCATATCATCACCATCTAAACTCGAAATTGGATATCATATTATTGATTTTGACATTTATTGACCTTTTAGGAAGAGACATCTAATTCCCAACATGCAAATCAAGTCTGAGAATCGATGCTTGATACACATTTAAGACTGGCATTGGATTTGTTTTGGATCTTTATTTTTTTTAGTTATAATATAATCAAATTTTAACATGCTTCATAATTGGTGATAACTTGGCCTTTTTCTCTATGTGAACTAAAGAAAGTTCATAGTCGATTTTGCTTTATGTTTCACGCTTATCGTACCTAGCTCCTATGACTTCTCTAATTTTCAACCTCTTTAAGTTAGAATTGACTTCTGAAGTCTTTCACAAATTTGTTGTTCATCCTCTTATCTTCTTAATGACTCAAAAACCTTATCAATTAGACGAATATGGAGAAAATTGAGTTATATCTTATATTTATTCCTCAAATTCATCACCTACAAGACAATGAACTAAATATAGAAAAATAATAAAATCCATATAAAACACATTATAAAGGTGCCGAATGCAAATTAAATTAACCCCAAAGAATATATATATATATATAATATCAACCTATCATCCATAAGAGATGGTTTAGCATATTCCATCTGTAACACCCCACTCCCGCAGGACCTGAATCCGACATCGATGGGTGATATCCGAGTTCGTGCCCTGCGAGGGTGGCGTGCTAGATCACTTAATCAGTCAAAAACTCAGTATAATTTTTTTTCAAACGTACACGAAAATCAGTAATCAAAAATTTGGGCCCACTTTTATTCAGAAACATTTTCATTTACAAGAGTTACCAACATTTTTCAAATATCAAAATTTCGTTAATCACTAGGGCCCATTCCAAAAACAAAACATATTACACTTTGATCAATCTCTTTTGCAAAACCTTTTTCCAATTAGAACCATCATTATTTTTCGTTCTTCTTCTATATTTTCAAGTTATACTTTTAATGTATCTCTAAGTTCTTATTTAGTCTATTTAACTTGGTTATAACATAATACTCCTCACATTCTATATCTTCTTTAAGAAACACTAATACGATTTTGATCATACCCCACTATTAACCCTAAAGTTAGAGTAAACAAAAACAAAAGAAACAAAATAAAAAAAATCTATAAATGCAATAAAAAGGAAACTAACAAAAATATAATAAGAAAAAAGTGTAAATGATTAGAACTAGTTGCTTCCCTAATAATGAGACTTAAAATTTGATGAGTGTTATACATTGATACCAAAGTTTTTCCTTTTAGGAATGTATCACTTATTAACTAGACATCTGCACCTGTCATTGGTAAACTATATAATGAGAAGTAAAGGACAAATCCTGTTAGAATGTGATATGGATTAAAAAGGATAACACTATTAACTAGTCTAATTTAATAAATAAAAAGATATTTTATGGTTTTCTAATAATGAAATATAACATAAAACCAAAACCTAGACAATATCCAAAAAAGTCAATGATAAGACAATTAACCAGAAAATGATTTAGCTAAATAGCTAAGTTTGGATAATTACTTCCTCTAGTAGTACTTTTAACTTCATGATTCAATTAACATAAATTGGATACATTATATAGACCAATAGGATCTCTTAGACACTAAAGTTACACTCTCAAGATATAAGCATCCACTCTTTAGTTGTTTAATTCAATTCTCTACCCCACAATTTTGGCTTCTAAGTCGACTGTCTTGATCTTTTATATGAAATCTAACTCTATTAACAATAAAACTTGTATATTTTTTCTACATATATGAGACCTACAAGCCAAAGAATATAATTTTGTCATTGCCTATTGCAATTTACAGTTATCTAACCATATCATCTGTATGACAAAATATAATTAGAAGTCAATCTGACCTACAAATCGCCATAAGTTCATAATATTGATTATGAACATCAATAACTTACTTGAGTCTTAAACCATGATGGGAACTTAATCTTATGTCTTTCTTCAACATTAATAATCCCTTTACTCCATTTATTATAGACCTTCAAATGTAACAAATTCACAACAAAAGATAGTTGTGAACATTTTGAGCACCTTGGATGTAAATCTTCTTAAGCAACTTTCAATAACTTCCCAAAATTATCTTCTATAATATTACCAATTATGTTAGGCAGACCAGTTTCATTCATAGTCTCCATATAATTCCCATAATCCTCTAA
The DNA here is from genome assembly GCA_025629825.1 of Erythroxylum guanchezii. NCBI lineage: Eukaryota > Viridiplantae > Streptophyta > Magnoliopsida > Malpighiales > Erythroxylaceae > Erythroxylum > Erythroxylum guanchezii. The sequence goes on along the minus strand of JAOTAX010000008.1, from coordinate 29,728,462 downwards.
ACTTTCTTCAATCACATCATCACCATTGTCAATAATATCACAATCTTCTACATCATTATTGTTACTATCGTCAACACCTGTGTCAACAATTCTACTATAACTTGCTTCTAAACATTAACCATGATAAATCCATGGAGTATAGAATTTATCTATGCCTCGGATTAGCAAGTGATTATATCCACATCTTGACTTTAAATGTTCACATTTAAGCAATCTATGAATGGACAATGACTATAACATTCTACACCCATTTGATCTTTTACAAATTTCATGAAACTCTTAATTCCTTCTAAGTATTTAGTGGACCATTTCTGATGAGAGATCTATTTTTTTTCCATCTAGCTATATAATTAAAAGTTAATGACTGAAATAATAAATGCTATTTAAGTTCTAAATAACATAATGATAAATCAATAAAATTTGACATACTATGTTTTAATTCAAACAAACAATGAAATTGAGTCTGGTAAGAATATGAAGCATGAAACCAACATAAAATTCATCATGCACACGTAGTCAGTTTTAAACATACCAAGGTACGTGGCATTGTTAGACCATAAGAATCGAGAAAGAATCTTCTCGCTACGACTACTAGGCTTGTGGAATATTCACCGATAAGCCTATATGGACTTGTGTCATGGGTTATTAGCCTATATACCATCCACGTGGTTTATAAAATAGATCATCCATAATTATAGGTGGATTTCTTATGTTTTATATCTGAAATTATGAATTATAGTTTTCTATTTGTCACGATAACATGCCAAGGTACATGGCATTGTTAGACCATATGAATTGAGAAAGGCTCTTCTCGTTGTGACTCTTAGGTTCGTGGAATATTTCATCGATAAGTCTCAATGGAGTTGCATCATAGGTTTCTAGCCTACATACCATCCAAGTGGTTTATAAAACAGATCATCCATAATAGATCAAACTCATTCCATATGCAGTAAATACTTAGGTAATTCATACATCTAATCATCAATGGTTCTAACAATATTCCAAACAATAACACACAAAACCAAGACCCGTAAAAGTTAAAAAAAACTAAACACAAATACTCAGACTATTAAAGCAGAACCTAAAAATAAACAAAAGTTGGATGACTTATCTAGACGGATGGACAATGAAAAATGAAAGACGATGAATGAAAAAGCTGAACAATTATCAACGCTCTTTAACGTTAAATAGGGTTTGGGAAAATGATGATTAACACGAAAACGAGGAAGAGAAACCTATAAGAATATGCATACGCTAATGTTACTATATTTTTCAATGTGGAAGTACTTTAGTCAAACTCGCATATGCATATTCCTACCTTTACCCTTTGTTCAAGTTAATAAGTAATTTAATAAATTAAAAAATAGAAGATTAATGGTGACGGCCACAACACGTTATATTTTTTCCATAGGTTATCTAACTATACAATCTCAATTTTGGAGTACGTGAATTTTTAATAAATAAGTGGTAAGTAACATTTCATCAATGTAACTCTTAATGTAAACTTTTATAAGAACAAGAATAATGAAAATTGTTTTAAAAGTAAGATACTGACTTACTGTATCAAATAGTAATTAGTACTAAAATTATTAATGTGAATATTTAGATAAGTAAAATAGAAAGAATAATACCAGCTCAACCATTCGTAACAAAATATATTGAACAAATTAACTTTTCATAAATTTATGCAAATGTTAATTACTCTACGTCATATGACATAAAGAAGAGAAGTATATTGTACAAGTCATCATAATTATTAAAAAAAATTTGTAATCATCCACATCAGCCACACTTCCAAATAATAAGATTATTCGTGTAGGACATTAACATTTAAAATTCTTTATTCAACAAGTCTTTATACTAAATATCTTTGTGAACCTTTTATTTGATTGTAATTAACTCTTCAATCTCCAATCTAAAGATACTCATGTACCTTTCTTACTTGAAATCAAAACTCAAACTTTTCCAAACCCTAAAATGACAAACAAAATTTGCACATCACAATTAAGAACTTCCAAGTTCAAACCCATTATATGACTACTCTTTATATATATACACACACACACACACACACTTAATTACCTTTCAATTTCCACTAAACACTTTTTATGGAATGGGAAATTGATTACCCTAATCCAACCCTAATTTTGTAAGCAAAAAAAGGACCAATTTCAAACAAAAGCAAAAAAACTCGTACAAAACTTTCATTGAACATGTTATAGGTAGTACTCAAACAAGCTTCCTAATCCATCTAAGCTTTAATCAACCCATGTAAAATATTTATATATTTAACAAATTTTTTGTAGTATATAATTTCTATAAATAGTATAGAATTTATATATAATAAAAATAGTTTTGTGACACCACATAAAATTATTATATCATATATTTTAAAGTAGATAAATAAAATCATATATTTATTTAATATAAATTAATTTTGTGCTTTTGGTTTTAATTTTTTTAAATTACTATTGTTAGCTAAATTTATTTCTAGACCTACAATCATTGTAAATAATATTAAAATTAATTTTTAAGAATATGATATTAATATTTAGTATCATATTTTAGTATCATATTTTCCACTTTTACTGTATTGCAATTATTTTTAATTATATTGCAATAAATATAATTATATGCGGTAATTAATATAATGTTATATAAATGTATAGATAATAGTTGCAATTAGTATAATGATTTATGAATGTACAGATAATAGATAAAATTTCTCATTCCTTACTTATATAATATATCAGTCTATGCAATCATAATTCTCTATTTATTATATATAAATTCTATCCTATTATATAATATTTATATATTATATATAATTTCTATAGTATATAGGAATAGGGTTTGGCAACGAATTACAAAAATTGTTGCAAAAGTTTCACATTTTCGTCGCCAATGGTTAAGCCAAAACTACGTCGTTTTATGAAATTAAAAAGCTAATTACATAAACAGAAGACATAAATTGAAAACCTAGAAAAGCCTCCAGATGCTTCCTAATTAGGGTTGAACCATTGACAAACTCACTGGTTCATATCTATTTGCATATCATTTGGATAGGTTTTTGTCACTAAAAGTGGTATTTATGGCTTTATTTAATTATTAATTCAATTATTGTGCCTTAAATTTAATTTGTGTTTATAGGGGCAAAAATTGTCGTATTTTGGTTTAACTGTAACAAATTGATTTTTGGACAATTGATGCTACTTTATTTGTAATTTTTGATGTAGGGAGTTTGAAGAAATTAGAGTTCAAAAGATTAAGAAGTAGTGATTAAGGCATCTAAAAAGCAAGAAAAAATGACAATGTTGAGAGAAGAATGAGAGTGGCGTGCATGTCTAGAGGCAGCAGTGGGACATTAAAAAAAATCAATAACAAAACAACTACGTAAAAGAGAAAATGTGAGGCATGAGCGTGCAAGCAGAGTTTTGCAAGGTTTTTGAAATCACAGAAACGAAGAAACTAAGCAACATTAATTGGTCACTTCAGCTACAGTGGGAGGAAAGCTTGGTTTTTGTGTGGTTAGCGCAAGTTGGTGCAGCAGTGACTGCATGGATCTAGGAAGAAACTAAGCACAAGTAAATTGTCACATCAACGTGCTTTTGGATAGTGGTCTCTGCGTGGTTTCTGTGTGGGTTTAGCGTGGTTTGAAGACAGTCGGCTAGCAGCTCGTAGGTGTTGTGTTGTTTTTAGTGTGGGTCAGCTAGGTGTGTACGGTGTGCGGTGTTTGAGTGTGAGTGTGAGTGGTGCTGTGTGGGCAACGTGAGAGGCAAGTGTGCTGGCTGGAAAAAGAAGAGAAGAACAGCACTACATAGGTGCTGGATGGGACGTAAAGAGAGGTTGCAAGGTGTGCTGGTCTATGCGTGAGTGTGAGGGCTAGAGGTGCATTGTTGGTCTGCTGGTGGAGTTGAAAAAAACATGAAGAGAGGGTAGGTTGTATGTGCATGGTTGTGAGGTGTATGAACAGTGGAGTGGCCAGCAAACTTAAATTGTCACATCGTGAAATGGTAAAGGGGGGCTACAGGCGGCTGTGTGTTGGCCGTATTTCTGCGTGAGCTATGTGTGTGTGAGTGGTGTGTGGAGAGAAGAAAAACAAGGCTGCGTGAGGCATTTTTGCGTTGGTTTTTGCGTGAGGCTAAGGACGAAGGTATTCTATAGGAAGGAGATCTGGTTTCTTCATCGTTACCTCCCACAAATCCCAAACCCTCATTCCCACCTTTTATGGCTGATCATTAGAGCTCAATATTGGCAGCATCTTCAATGAATTTTAGTGGCTAGTTCATCATAATCCTTTTGTTCAATGGCAATGGCAGGAGCTTGGATTTTATAGGGGAGTTTAAATTGCATTTATCTTCTAACCATTTAATTATTTAGTGATTCCTAGGTCTTAGGATAACTATTTAATTATTTAGAGTTATGCATTGATTATATCTTGAATTGGAAGATTTTGTGGCTGGATTATTGTTTAGAAATTGATATTGTGCTGATTTTGGTTAATTTGTTTTAGGTCGAGACTTTGTATTAAAATTTTAGCGGAATTGGTGATTATTCAAGGTGGCTTGAATTATTGGATCGTTATATCTATTACTGGCATTAATTCTGTTTCTTAGTTATTGAGTAAAAACCGAGCATTGGTTCTAGTATCCTTGGTTCTATTTTACTATTCTGGTGGCAATTAGTAAATTGGGATTTTCAGAAATTAGTTTTATAACAATTTGAGGTAGCTCAGTTATTAGATTAAAAGCTTGATTATACTTTTAGTTCATTTGTTTTAGCTCCAAAATCTGTTGAGTGAGATTGCCTGCGCTATTGAACTGGAGGATTGCGTTTATCATTGTTAGTTAATTGCGTTTTTCATCTTATTCCTTTCACTTACTATCATTTCATATCACTCATTTTATTTTTAAAATATCAAAAACAAATCTTTAATGTTTATTTCAATTCGTTGCAAACTTTACCGGTAATTGTTCAAATCTAACCCGATTTTATAATTCAGGTGGCATTGCATTTAGTTACTTCGGAATTTAATTTCATTTTTTTGGTTCCTCTAAGAGAACCACCCGAGGTTGCACTATATGCAATCCTTGGTTAAATTTTTGAAGTAACCCCAAGGCGACATTAAATCAAAGGTTATTTCAAGTGGCGCCGTTTTTGGGGAACCAAGAAATTGGTTCCTAATAACTAAGTGTCAAGTAAAGTTGACTGGGGATTTTTGTGTTGAGCCTCATACTTGTTTTGGTATTGCATAGTCCATTTCTATTTGCATTTTTTCATTTTCTTGGCTAGATAAAAGTTTTGGCAAATTTGCTTTTTTATGCATATTGGTGAAGTTTTGACAGTCTTTGATTAATTGTGCATATTACAGGTTTTCACACTCTTTCATACACTATAAAGTGTTTCGTCATTCATATTCTTACATATTACTTAAATCTTGTTACATAGGTCAGTTTTGCACCTCGTTCTTTTTGTTACTGTTTATGCCTAGGAGTGATAAGGCTTTACCTCTGAATCCTTTAAATCTTGAACTTGAGAGGTTAGTGAAAAGGATTAGAAGAGAGAGGAGAATAGACAGGACAAGTCGAGTTTTTGTTGAGGAGGAGCATATTTCACAAGAGTCAAATTTATCATCTAGTGAGCAAGAACCTAGTGAGAGAGCTACCTCTAGTGAACACTTGTCTTGTCGGACCCCGAACTTTTAGTAAAAATTAGAATTATTAAAATGAATTTAAATGAGAAAGAAATTGGTGAGAAAATTTATAAATCTAAGGAAATTTGATGAAATTAAGAAGAAAAATATTAAATTATGAGAAAAGAATTGTTTAATTTTGAGGACTTCGATATTTGAGTGAACTTATATGGATTATGAGAAGAAAGT
>JAOTAX010000008.1:29709186-29722481 GCA_025629825.1 Erythroxylum guanchezii | reverse complement strand
AGAGCATTCCACTTCACTTTAGAAGGAAAAGCCAAGGAGTGGCTTTACACACTACCTCAACATTTCACCACATTGACCTGGGATTAATTGAAAGGAGCATTTTTAGATGAATATTTTCCCACTTCTAAGACTTCAAGGCTAAAAAAGGAGATAACTAGTGTGGTGCAACGAGATAATGAATCTATGCATGAATATTGGACAAGGTTCATCACAATTCTAGTTCATTGTTCACACCACAATATTTCAAACAATGATCTGGTCAACTCTTTCTATGAAGGGCTTCTTCCACATCATAAGCACTCAATTCATGCCACAGCAAATGGTTCGCATAGAGAATTGAGTCCCAATGCTACATGGGACCTACTTCAAAAGATGGTTACCAATAACCCTCAATCTGGAGACACAAGGAGGGTATACAATACCTCTTCGGCTTCTTCCCAAGATATTCTTGCTGAAATTGTTGCTTTGGGAAACCAAGTGGAGAAAAGACTCAATCTTTTATACAATAATGTGAAGGTCAAGCAAGTTAATTTAATGAGTCATTCTCAAGCTATAGTAGCCAATTGTGAGTGCTGTGGATCCATGATGCATGCCTCTAATAATTATACCAGATATGAAGAAGTTTCTACCCTCTACCAAAATAGGAATGGCCAATGTCAAAAAAAGAGATCCCTACTCCAACACCTTTATTCCAGGTTGGAGAGATCACCTAAATTTTAGATGGGGTGGGGATCAAGGAAATACTCAAGGAAATTCTTCCAATCAAACAGTGTCTAATAAAGGTACATCATCTTCTTTATCTAAGGGTGATGAATTTGCTATGATCATGAAGGGCATTGCTGGGATTAATTCAAGATTAGATCATGAGAAGACATAAACCGATGCTAAGTTGAATGCTATGGGGAATAAGATGGACTCATGTCTATAAAATGTGTTCTCTAAGTTGGGGCAAATAGAGACAAAGCATGAGAACTTGAACACTTTTGTTACTCAAATCTCCAATAACATGAGTGAACAACAAGCAAGGAGTAGTGGTTCTATACCCTCTAACACAGTGATAAATGCAAAATCTTTACATGCAATCACACTGAGAATTGGTAAGAAAATTGGTACTAAGAAAGTGATTTTCAAAGAGAATGAAGCGGATGAAGAACCGGTTGATGAGGAAATGAAAGTGAGTCCCCTCCTGCTAACACTACTCATTAAACCTCCCAAGTTGAGAAGAAAGCTTCTATTCAATTTGAAAGCCTACAAGAAAAGAAGCTCATAAAGAAGTCTCAAAAACAACCAGTGGTGCAAAATGATGTAGAGGCAGCAACTATCAAGAAGAGACCAATGGAAGAAGGATCACCTTCAAACTCCAAAGGTGATGAGGTAAATATTCATGACTTACCTTTTCTAAATTCTTCCTTGGTTAGTAAAAAGATTGTTGACAAGAAAAACAATGATGAATTGTCTGAAATGTTTAGCAAACTTGAGGTGAATGTGCCATTGCTTGAATTAATTAAAAAGATGCCTAAGTGTGCTAAATTCTTGAAAGAGCTGTGTACAAATAAGAGAAAGTATAGGCATAGTGAAAGAATCCAACTGGGGTTGAGTGTTAGTGCCTTATTTAAGCCACAGTTGCCCATTAAATGCAAAGATCCGGGTTCTTACACTATCCTCTGTAGCATAGGTAGAACAACTGTTTCTGATGCCTTACTTGACTTAGGTGCAGCCATTAATGTCATGCTGACCTTTGTATATAAGACCTTGGGTATTGAAGCTTTGAAAGAAACTAGTGTAGTGGGTCTAGCGGATAGGACAGTGAGATACCCTAAAGGCATTTTAGAGGATATCCTTGTGCAAGTCAAAGGTCTTGTTTTCCCAACTGACTTTTATGTTCTGGATATGACTAATGAGCTTCCTGCTGAGAGTACCTTGACTCTAGGTCCTTTCCTTCTGTCTACTGAGACCATAATTAACTTGAAGAAGGGCCTTATCACTATGGGAATTGGGGATCAAGAAGTGCAATTTAATCTTTCAGAAGCTATGAGTCATGGTTATGAAGATTGTTCTTACTTGGGTGTTAGTTTGATTGAATGTCATGATAACGATGTGGAAGATTTGCATGAGATGGATGTACATGAGCCCGACTAGTATAATATGGTTGTGAATCATCATGATGTACTTACTTGTTCATCCTCACCTCGTTCTTCTGATTTTGTACTTGTGAGGGAGATGTATCATGTGTCTATTGTTTAGAGATAGATTGCTTGCTTTGCACTACATAAAATTTTGATGTATCCTTTTGTTTTGATATTACTGCTGATTCTGCACTTGATAGCCTTGAGGAAGGTGTGTTTCTTGATTTTGCAAGAACTGGTGAAAAAGAAGCTATTAAAGAAGCTACGAATGTAGTTTCTATTTCAAGTGGTGCTGGAATATTAGAAGAGGTTAGTAGTGATCCTGCTACTGTTCTAAACCCTTCTAATAACACTCTCACTTCTGATTTGCTTTCAGTTTCTATTGATGAGACTGACCCTAATTCTGTCTAGGTCATCTGATGGTGACACTGAGTCAAGAAGTGGAGGACATATATGCCGCCCTTAGCTTATATCATCTTTCCCAAGCCACATGGACGCACCACTCATAGTAAATGCATTTGATATACCAAAGCTGATTCCTTCTATTGTGCAACCGCCTAATTTAGAATTGAAACCCCTTCCCCATAACTTGAAATATGTCTTTCTCGTTGATGATTGCAAATTGCCTATTATTATTTCCAGTTCTCTGAGTAGTTTTGAAGAAGGGAGATTAGTTTTTGTGTTGAAAAGGTATAGGAGGGCTATAGGTTGGTCTTTAGGGGACATACCAGGAATTGATCCCTTGGTTTGCACACACAAGATCCTTTTGGCTGAAGGGTTCAAGCCAGTTAGGCAGCAACCCAAGAGGTCGAATCCTCTTATTCATGATGTGGTTAAAAAGGAGGTATCTAAGTTACTGAGTGCAAGGATCATATAAGTTATATCAGATAATGAGTGGGTAAGCCCAGTACAAGTAGTATTGAAGAAGAGCAGTATCACAGTCGTGAGAAATGAGAGTGATGAACTTATTCCATCAAGAGCTCAAAATGCTTGGAGAATATGCATAGACTATAGGAAGTTGAACAAAGCAACTAGGAAGGATCATTTTCCATTACCGTTCATTGATCAAATGTTGGAAAGAATATTTGGGAAATCTCAATATTGTTTCTTGGATGGTTTTTCAGGTTACTTCCAGGTACCAATTGCATCTGCAAACCAAGACAAGACTACTTTTACATGCCCTTTTGGAACCTACGCTTATCGAAGGATGCCATTTGGGTTATGTAACGCTCTAGGAACCTTTCAAAAGTGTATGATGGCAATCTTCTGTGATTTATTGGAGCAAAATATGAGGTTTTTATGGATGACTTCACTGTTTATGGAGATAGCTTTGATGATTGCTTGTTTAGTATTAAACGTGTTCATAATAGATGCATTCAGAAAAAATTGGTTTTGAATTATGAGAAATGTCATTTTATAGTAGATAGTGGCATAGTGTTAGGTCATCGCATCTCTCAAAAGGGAATTGAGGTTGATAAAGCCAAGATTGAAATCATTTCTTCACTTCCTTATCCTACTTGTCTAAAAGAATTGAGATCTTTCTTGGGGCATGCGGGTTTTATCGGCGCTTTGTAAAAGATTTTAATACAATTGTTTGACCCCTTTCTACATTGTTGATAAAAGATATTGATTTTCACTTTGATGATAAATGTATATATGTCTTTGACACTTTGAAATCCTTTCTTCTTTCACCTCCTATTCTGACTGCGCCTAACTGGGATTTGTCCTTTGAGCTATCTTATGATGCTTCCAATTTTGCAGTTGGTGCTATGCTTGGACACAGGGAGGAAAACCAATCTATAGTGATAACCTATGCCTCCAAAACCCTTGACTCCGCTCAAGTGAATTATACCACTATCGAGAAGGAACTTTTTGCCATAATATTGGCTTTGGATAAGTTTAGACAGTATCTGATAAATTCTCGAGTAGTCATTTTCATGCAGCAGTGCGATACTTGTTCAAGAAGCCCCAATCTAAACCAAGACTGCTAAGATGGGCTGTATTACTGCAGGAGTTCGATATTGAAATCAGAGACAGAGCTGGAGTAGAGAATCATGTGGCTGACCACCTTAGTCAGTTACTTGAAGGCACTGAGGGAGTTGACTCTTCTGATCTTACTGTTGATTCTTTTCCTGATTCTGCACTTTTTGCCTTGGAGGTTTAGGAACCTTGGTACTATAATATTGTTAATTACATTGTCGCTGATTTTGTGCCTCCCTTTTTGTCTAAGTTTTAGGTTGATAAGCTGAAGAGGGAGGCAAGATAATATACATGGGATGCTCCAATTCTTTTGAAGTAGTGCAGTGATCAGATCATTAGACGATGTGTTCCTAACAATGAGATCCACTATATCCTTACCTTTGCACATTCTTTATCTTGCGGGGGGCATTTTAGTGCTAATAGGATTGTTAGGAAGGTTTTAGAGTGTTGGTAACAAGCATGAAATGCCTTTAAGACCTATGCATTTTTGTGAAATCTTTAATGTCTGGGGCATGGATTTTATGGGTCCCTTTCCTCCGTCATCTGGGTTTTCATATATATTACTTGCAGTAGATTATATATCAAGGTGGGTAGAGGCAGTGCCAACTAGCAAAGATGATGCTTCTACTGTTGCTAAGTTTTTACGTGCTCATATCTTTTACAAGTACGACATTCCAAGAGCAATTGTCAGTGGCCAAGGAACACATTTCTGCAATAGCACTATCTAGTCTTTACTTGCTAAGTATGGAGTTAATCACAAGCTGGCCACTCCTTTCCACCCTCAGACAAATGGGTTGGCTGAAGTCTCTAATCGGGAAGTGAAGCGTATACTAGAAAAGATTGTGAGACCATCTCGAAAAGTCTGGAGTGAAAGGCTTGAGGAGGCGCTGTGGGCTTACAGGATTGCCTATAAGACCCCTATAGGCATGTCCTCTTTTCGGTTGCTTTATCAAGTCTTGCCATCTACCTATAGAGATCGAGCACAACTCTTATTGGGCGATCAAGGCATGTAATGCAAACCTTGAATCTTCACTTGAAAATCGGACAATGCAACTTCAAGATCTTGAAGAGATGAGACTTGAGTCTTATGATAACGCCAGAATCTACAAGGACAAGCTAAAAATGATTCATGACAAATAGATTTTAAGGAAAGAATTCCATGAAGGTGACAAGGTTCTAAAGTTCAAAGCTCGATTAAAGTTGATGCCTAGGACGTTCGTCACCAAGTGGGAGGGCCCTTTCAAAGTTATGAAGGTGCATTCATTTGTACGGTAGAGCTAGTGGATGAAGCAAATGGTCATGTTTCACAAGTAAATGGTCATCTGCTTAAGCAATACTTTGAGGATCAAAGACCCCCTTAATCCCACGATTGTTCCCTTCTACCTTTCTCCTTTATTCTCTATTATATTAATGGTGATATCTGTCTGCTGAGATAGTTCGGAATAAGTGTGGAGGAAGGGAACCTTTCCAGTAGGAAGTAGTTGTAGTTGTTTATTTCGTTTAGTTATTGATAGTTAGTTTCCCCTTACTTTTCCATTTCGCCTATAATTGTTTTTCTTACATTGAGGCCAATGTATTGACTAAGTGTGGGGGAGTTAGGGATTGCTTTTGCTGAATTGTTTGCCATGCTTAGATTGCCATTTTATTAACTTTTCATTAGGCACTGTTTGTTTGATTGAGCTAAATCGACTGGGTTTTTCTCTTGAGAACAATTTGTTGTTGTGATTCCCACCTTCTCACTTGACTTTTGCAATCCTTGGGTTTTGTTTTCAAATCCTTGTTGCTTATGCACGTGAACTTTTACATGCCAAGGTTTGAATGCATTTGATTTGAGTAATTTTTATTCTTAGTTGATTAGCATAGTGGAGTGCCTTTGGTACAGTGTTACTAACCTTGTTGTATAGCTTGAATTTAGGGAGGAAATATCTTAGAGAAAGCCTTGTTGGAAGGATTTTTTGAGCCTTTCTTTTCTTTCTCATCTTGTGTGATTTCTACCTAGTTGGCTAGTCTTCAGAACTTGTATAGATTCTTTTTCAAAGTTGTGTTAATACCTAGATTTGTGAGCATGATAGGAGCATCCTTTTTTAAACCCCTTGAACCAAACACAAGCCATTTTAATTGACATTTGCTTACCCCTTTGAGCCCTTTGCTTTCATTCATTCCATTGTTTTTGACCAAGTGTTTTGCATGAGTTACATTATGTTCTTCATGATTAAATGTGCATAATTGATGTTGCTATTTTTATCTTCTTAGGTTAGGATATGCCAAATTTTTTATTAAAAAAAAGAAAAAAAGAAAAAAAGAAAAAAAGAGAAAATAGTTTGGCCAAAAATAATAAAGTTTGAAATAAGGCATCCCTTGGTAGATTGAAGATAGAAGATTGGATCTTTAAAGTTGATAATTGCACATTGGTATTCATTTGATGGTTGCACTTTAACTCATTTTGAGTTGTTTCTTAATACTCATGCAATGCATTTGTCATTTGTTTACCCATTTCATCCATTTATTAGCCTTTCATTAACATTACAACCCTACAAAGTCCCCTTGATCATGAATCTATGGTATGTTAGTGGTGGAGATAGTAGAATCTTTACAAGCTTATGGTAGGTGCTAATCTAGGTGGATTGAGTGAAAAATTCCCTATTTGAGAGATGAGTGAATCACCTGTACCCTATGAGAGATCTATTGTGTTTCTTTTCCTTCTATCTTGTTATGTTCCTTGTGATAGTTTATTTGCACCGAAGCATTCCATGACTGTTGGTTGACTAGGGATAGAGGTTGTTTGAGTTGATTGCATATTCTTGCCTTGTCGGTTTTATGTCTGCTTATGTTAAGTTTAACTGTTGGATTTCTCTTTACTGATAATTTGCCCAGGAGTGCAAAAGGTTAAGTGTGGGGGAGTTGAAAAACTCACTGGTTCATATTTATTTTCATATCATTTGGATGGGTTTTTGTCACTAAAAGTGGTCTTTATGTCTTTATTTGATTATTATTCGAATTATTGTGCCTTACAATTAATTTATGTTTATAAGGGCAAACATTTTCGTATTTTGGTTTAACTGTAATAAATTGATTATTGGAAATTTGATTCTACTTTATTTGTAATTTTTATTGTAAAGTATTTGAAGAAATTAGAGTTCAAAAGATTAAGAAGTAGTGATCAAGGAATTAAAAAAGTAAGAGAAAACGACAACGTTGGGAGAAGAAGGAGAGTGGCGTGCGTTCTAGAGGCAGCAGTGGGACATTGAAGAAAAGCAATAAAAAAATGACTACGTAGAAGAGAAAATGTGAGGCATAAGCGTGCAAGCAGAGTTTTACAAGGGTTTTGAAAGTACAGAAACGGAGAAACTAAGCAACATTAATTGGTCACTTCAGCTATAGTGGGAGGCAGGCGTGGTTTTTGCGTGGTTAGCGCAAGTTGGTGCGGCAGTGACTGGGTGGAATTGGGAAGAAACTAAGCACAAGTAAATTGTCACATCAGAGTGCGTTTGGAGAGTGGTCTTTGTGTGGTTTTTGCGTGGTTTGAAAATAGTCGACTGGTGGCTTGTGGGGGTTGTGTTGTTTTTAGCGTGGGTCAGTTAGGTGTGTGTGGTGTACGGTTTTTGAGTGTGAGTGTGAGTGGTGCTGTGTGGGCAACGTGAGAGGCAAGCATGCTGGCTAGAAAAAGAAGAGAAGAACAACGCTACATAGGTGCTGGATGGGATGTAAAGAGAGGTTGCATAGTATGTTTGTTTGTGCGTGAGTGTGAGGGTTAGAGGTGCATTGTTGGTTTGGTAGTGGAGCTGAAAAAAACATGAAGAGAGGCTAGGCTGTGTGTGCGTGGTTGTGAGGTGCGTGAACAGTGGAGTGGCCAGCAAACTTAAATTGTCACATTGTGAAATAGTAGAGGGGGGCTACATGTGGTAGTGTGTTGGTCGTATTTCGGCATGGGCTGTGTGTGTGTGAGTGGTATCTGGAGAGAAGAAAAACAAGACTGCATGAGGCGTTTCTGCGTGAGGCTAAAGACGAAGGTATTCTATAGGAAGGAGATCTGGTTTCTTCATCATCGCCTCCCACAAATCCTAAACCCTCATTCCCATCTTTTATGGCTGATCATTCGAACTCAATATTAGCATCATCTTTAATGAATTTTAGTGGTTAGTTCATCATAATCCTTTGGTTCAATGGCAATGGCAGGAGCTTGGCTTTTATAGGGGAGTTTAAATTGCATTTATCTTCTAACCATTTAATTATTTAGCGATTCTTAGGTCTTAGGATAACTATTTAATTATTTGGAGTTGTGCATTGATTATATCTTGAATTGGAAGATTCTGTGGCTGGATTATTGTTTAGCAATTGATATTGTGCTAATTTTGGGTTTAATTTCATTACTTTGTTTTAGGTCAATACTTTGTATTGAGATTTTAGCAAAATTGGTGATTATTCAAGGTGGCTTGAATTATTGTATCATTATATCTATTGCTGGCATTAATTATATTTCTTAATTATTGAGTAAAAATCGAGCATTAGTTCTAGTATCCTTGTTTCTATTTTACTATTTTGGTGGCAGTTAGTAAATTGGGATTTTTGGAGATTAATTTTGTAACAATTTAAGGTGGCTCAGTTGTTAGATTAAAAACTTGATTATACTCTTAGTTCATTTGTTTTAACTCCAACATCTGTTAAGTGATGATTGTCTGTGCTATTGAACTGGAGGATTGCATTTATCATAGTTAGTTAATTGTGCTATTCTTTTTATTCCATTCACTTACTATCATTTCATATCACTCATTTTAATTTTAAAAGACCAAAAACAAGTCTTTAGTGTCTATTTCAATTCGTTGCAAACTTTAGCAGTAATTGTCAAATCAAACCCCTTTTTATAGTTCAAGTTGCATTGCATTTAGATACCTAGGAATTTAATTTCTTTTTTTTGGTTCCTCAAAGAGAACGACCCGAGGTTGCACTATATGCAATCCTTGGTTAAATTTTTGAAATAACCCCAAGGCGACATCTAATCAAAGGTTATTTCAACCATAGAAGGCAATCTTCTTCTCCGAACTAGTCAAGTTGCTAGTATGGGTTCCTTTGTCTTGCTTCTCACTTTTTCTTCTTCTTTTTACTTTTGGTCGTTGTTCTACAATAGGTAGTCATTAGCTTTCTCTTAGAGGAGTCATATATTACTCCCATCTTGAGTGAAAGCTAACCTTAAGGTTTTCTTTTGAGTGTTTAGCTTTATCAAATTACTGGAATGGTCTTACATTCCAAGAAAGACACCTTAATATTTGAGGATGTTGATTTAACGTCTCTTTAAAGATGGATTGGTGTTTGATTTGATGATTGCCTATATATTGAAGAAACTTGTAGCTTATTTTTAAAGGATTATTTTCAATGGGAGCTTGCTTGAAGAACTCTACATATGAACTTCTTGATTAATGGATCATCACCATCATTCGTTTTTTTATAATGAGAACCTTAAGCTAAATTTATTACTATTATCCTATAATTTGAATTTCATTACACATTTTTAGTGAGGTTATTGAAGTAAAAAAAATCATTAATTGCGATTGAATTACCTAACCTTAATTTATACTTGAATTTCAAAAGAACAAAAAAGGTCAGGGTAGAGGGAGCTAACAATAGGATATACAATTTTTGATTATTTTTAGTAGCAATTTCAGAAATTTGATATTCATAAATCTAGACAAATATGATATGCAATAGGTCATCAACTCAACTTCAACCAGTTATATTGACTTATTAATTGTGAGGGGAAAACATAAAATATGCTTGTGCAGGGCATTTTTGGATGGTTGAAAACTTTGCGTTCGTGCAGGGCATTTTTGGATGGGTAAAAAATTAAGTTTCGATGATCTTTGCTTCTTCTGTAAATATTTTGTTAATTGCATATAAATTCATGTAAATTTTCTTTTCCTTATTAAATTGTACTTATTTCTTCTATTGATTATAAAAGATTACTTGTTTTCGTTTCTATTGAATTTTTAGAAGAAAACTGTTAACATAAATTCATCGCAAAATTTCGACATGGTGACTAGTTTCTGTTGATGTGAGGAATGTGGCAAAATTCTTCCTAATGAAGAACAAATTGATGCACAATAAATCTCCTCATCAAAGACTAATCACCTTTTTCCTTCAATGGTCAATCTTCTTCTTCAAAGTTTTTAGTATCATCCGAATTAGCTTTCTTTCTTTATTAACTATATCTCAATTTCTGGTAGGAAGTTAATAGATGAATGTCTAATTGTATATACTATGTATTTTGTAAAGATTCTTCAAAATTTTAAGAGAACATAAATGGAAATGGAGGCGATGGTGATGTCTCTATAACCCATATAGGAATAGAGAAAGCAGTTGTTTTGGAACAATTGTTGATTGCAAAATATGTGTGTTCATTATGATGATGATGGATTCATTCAATTAGGTATGATTATGTTCAAATTTGGGTTCCTTTTATCGTTTGATTAGCTTTGATTGTTCTATCTTGTTTAATCCTTAGGCGAAATGCATGGTACATGCGGTTCATCTTATTCAATGATTCATATTGCATCTGAGAAATCATTCACTATATCTTTTGCTAGTTTAGTTAAAGCCAAGAAGTTATTGGAAGAGGGTGACAATAAACCAAATCCTGGGAAAGATCTTTCACTATTTCAATTGATGATTTCGAACGTGCAAAGAGCCTTCTTAGGAATCCAAATATAGGGAACTCCCTTACCTTATCTTCAAAGTCTCATGTCACTTGGAATCTAGAAAAATAATTATTTCTTTTTTTTTCGAAAGAATAGGCGTAAAACTTTATTTATTGTTTTGTCTGTAAGAATTGTCAAACTTCTAATTAAAATATTTTATTACTTACCATATGTCATTATATTATATTACTTACCATATATCAATATTTATTGTTTTTCTGTAAGAATCATATATCATTAAATTACAAACTTCATGTTGAAACTATTTGAAAATTTTGTAACACTATATAAAATTGTCAAATCATATAATTTAAAAGAGAAAAATAAAAAGTGTAAATCACTGTAATATTAATTAATTTTGAGCTTATTGTTTCATAAATTATTAAAATGATTTAACATTTTTATTAACTAGATTTATTTTTACACTTACGATCATTGTCAATAATATTAATTTGATTTTTCTCAATATAATGTTCAGTCACAAAATGATCAAGTCAAAGTTAGTGAAATTTATTCCCACATCTCTTTGGCGACATTTTGTAAAACATCGCAAAACGGTAAGGCTTTGAAAATTCGTCGCCAAAGCTTCGCAAAAAAAAAAGTGTAGTAAATACTCAACCTTGTTGTAGTGTTAATTTGTACACCACATGCGGTCAAGTTAGGAGAAGGAATTGGTGAACTTCCTAAAAAACCATTGTCATCTAATTGAAGTAATGATTTAAATTTAATTCCTATAAGCAATTTCCTTTTACAAAAGCCAGTTTCTTGTTATAGGGTTTACAACCACCGTTTATATTTAAGTTATTTGCTCAACTTTATATTTCCCGTTTATTAATACAATTTATTATTAATTTTTAAAAATAATTGAATAACAAAACCTTAGGAAAATAATTTGATATGAATAAGTAAATCACCTGGAATTTTTAGTGTAGAAATTATAAAATTCTGGTTTCCTGCTCTAGCCTCGAACATAAAATGGGAATGACCGCCGCCTCAAACTAAAACGACATTATGAGATTAGTATGGTTCATATTTGATTTTGATAAACATACTATTGTGACAATCATATATATATAATGAGTTAATGACGAGTCTGAAAAGTCCACCGACGTTCCACGATGGCTGGCTAGTTGCGGTCAAAAACATGCATATGGTGTCTGAATCATGGTCACTCCTTCAGGGAAATACGCGCATCTTCCATGCACTTAGACGCGAAGTGATAGACAACAAAAGTTTGTCTTGTTTTGTGTCACGTCGTTCGATTGTTATAGATCATGCTAACACTCGCCAGAGTCGGTGTTTTATGACTTCTCAAAAAGTCGATCCAGACAAGACAGTCTTCATGCAGCTACTCAGTGTTTTCAACGAGTTAGCAGTCCAATGTTCACTGGCATAGAAGAATGGAGATTCTGCTCCTACCATTATTTCTTTCCTTCAAGAATATTCATACTTGAGGTTGAAAACCTCTCATGTAGTTAAAAATATCAGAAAAGAAATTTATTACAACTTTTGAGTCCACACCTATTTGATGGTCCACACTGATGAGACTAGAAAGTGAGACCACCTGGGAATAATTAATATCTCACTTGACAAAGAAGGCAACAAATGGGGCGTATTTTGCACCTTACATTTCGACTTTTCTTCCGTGGTAGTATAAACAACTGTAATGCAAATCTATAACAGCCATATTCGATATACCAGTCCATGTTTTCAAAAACTAGAATATTTTAAAGTTTAAATATTTAAAACCGACATTAAATTATAAAAATTATCACCATAAATAAAAATTAACATGTTTTATTTAGGCATAAACACAGTGATTATTTTGATAACCATAAGGCTATTCTGTCTAAAATATTTTTAAACGAAAAAGTGAAGAATGTAGAATTACCGAAGCCAACTCTATCCTTCGCAAGAGGTGCGGTGTGGTCTTTTGTTTATGAATATCAAGTGGGCAAAAACTCATGAGCTTACTATCTTGGGCCAGTTGCAGGCCGACTTCCATAGACCAAGTGGAAACAAACAACACTTAAGAGAATAAGCTTCTTTAGGATTGTATGAATGGATGTATTGCCGAAAAATTCAAGAATCAAATGGGTAAAGAAAGGACAAAATAATTTAACCTTCCAAACTTCATCAACCAGCATTAATCAACTTTCTTACAGTGCGAGAAATTGTGACGACATCACATAAATAATGGGGATATTATATGTATTATAAAGCTAGACCTAAACAAAGGCATTTGATATGATTGAATGGAAGTTCATCCTCAGTTATCTCAATGTATTTCGCTTTATAAACATCTTCCTAAAGGAGAATCTACAATCCCTTTTAAAGAAGGAAAAGGGGTTAGGTAAGGTCATCTCGTATCCAATGTTATGAATACTATACTGGGCTTGGTACCGGATTGAGCTCTGGAACGGAACTGTACCGGTACCGGGTACCGTTTCGGGATATTTTTTAAATTTATAAAATAGTCCCTAAATTTTTTAAAAATTGC
>JAOTAX010000008.1:29676391-29691416 GCA_025629825.1 Erythroxylum guanchezii | reverse complement strand
AACATACTATGCTCTTTGAGCTCACTCATACCACATTTTAGGATTCCAACCCTTCCCATTGGAACGGGATGTTACATTAACGCTGCAGAAAGGCAGCATATGCATGTGTAACGCTTGCATATAACATAGCATATGCTGCGTGCAACGTAGCTATGTCTGCGTTTCTGCGCGTAGACGCCAACTACATTTCACCTAGTCCTCCTGCACTGCGTTTTGTTCATGTTTATGTTGTTTTGCATTTTCTGCTGCATGCTCCTTTATTTTCCATTTTTCTTATCTTTTGTTATTTTTTTTCTTCTTCCTCCATGAAAGCAAGTAGATATTAATCTTTGGAAAATGATCCATATGTCGTGCTTTCAACTCACTTTAATTTCTTTGCTTCCGAATTGTACCTAAAATAATATATGAATTAAAGCGAGTATCTTAAGCATTTTTGTATCATTAATTGCTAAGTGTAAATAATTAAATATGTCAACAATTAAACACATATCAGATCCTAACAATTAAGCACAAATTATTCAAAAGCATCACAACTAAACAAAAGCCCATAACATAAACTATTTAACATTCAAATATCCATAAAACCCATAACATAAACCATTAAAAATTCAAATATCCAATAAATTCAGATCTGCAAAAACACATAAATAAACTCAAATAACCAAGATTAAAACTGGAAAATTGCAGGAATAAACATCCATTGATATATCACAAAGGTTCATTACAAAATTCATGAGTTTCAAATATAAAATCCATCAAACATTCATTCTAAATATTCTAGTACATGTAAAAACATGATTAACACTAAGAAAGCTCTAAAGTAGGAATGAATAGATTAAGACATATGAAAATAAAGCATTGAAAATGAAATAAACTAGCTAAGCATAAAGAAAATAACAAAAACTTCTTTGCTCCTTCCTTCTATCTTCTTCTTCTCTCTTCTTAAAGTTTTCCAAAAGTGGCAGATTATGTAGCCTCCCTCTAAGTCCTCCTCTCTTTCTTTGTGTAGTATGTTCCATTTAGGGTAAAAACTAGGATTTTTCTCCACCTCAAAAGTCTAAAAAGCCCCTCAAAAACTTAAGTTCGAAAGGTCGTGGCCTTTAATGCACAATCGTGGCCAGTTTATCTACTCTTTGTCACGATCGTGGTTGACTCCCCACGATCATGGCAAATTTTCCATGATCGTGGCCCTGGGTTGTTTCCCAAATCTTGTCCGATTCTTCCTCTGAATGCCCTTGATGGTTTCCCCTCTATAGATGGCTCTCTAACTTTGTCAAACTTCTTCCTTTTAGCATATATTTGTGTTCACTCCTTTAATCCATATGTAAACACAAGATGAACAAACATTGAGTATCTAAACACAATAATAGGATTGAAAAGACATTGAAATGCATAAGAAAATATAAGATGATTAAATCCTATTAGCTAACAAGTTATGGAAGACCAGAGACTTTATAGATGTTCTTCTCTTTGAAGAGAACTTTATTTTATTCAGATTTACCTCAACTTTATAAATCCATAAAATTATGGAGGGAAGGTCCATGGCATTTTGGCAGTCATCCTATCTTTGTACAAACTTGAAAGCCACGCTTAAACCTTGAAATCCTCAAAATCCAAAGCATTCCGCTTTGGATTAACTTCCACAACATTCCACTTGAGTATTGGAATACCCAAGGACTTAGAGCACTAGCCAACTACATCGGAAGACGATTATGCATGGATGAACATACAACAAAGAAGAAACATGTAGGATATGCCTGAATCTGTATTAGTGTGGACACTTTCAAAGAACTCCATGAAAAAACCCAATAATGAGGTTAGGAGACGAAGATACACTAAGGGAAGACATAGTTAAAATTTCTTACTCTTGGAAACTACCTTCCACTAATCCAACTAAAATTTGGAAGGCCACGGGCAGGATCTTCAAAACAGGGAGCTACCAAGAGCTTATGGAGTCAGCTGAAGCAACTACACATTTGGAATCATCGAAACCCTCTTCCTATGATATCCAATGACGCATTGTCACCAATAACAGGTGAGTATATACTACCTGAGGATATGGAGAAATAGAACGATGAGATAGAGAAAGACAGTCAAACATTACACATGTAAATATCTAAAGAGCTCAATGCAACATGCAATATAGAGATGGAAGTACTACAAATATCAAATACCACACTTATATCTCAAACAGAAACCAAGGAAGACCAAACTACATTATCCAGTACTCTAGGAGCAATGCACAAGACTGAAGGAGAATCAATGGTGAGTCAAACTAATCATATGCAATCTCATATCCTTAAAACTCCAAAAGACAATACTACACCTAAAAAATTTGATGGAAATGCTGAATTCCATATAATGGAGAGAAGGAGATCCAAAAGGGGTAAAGGGAAAGGCTCTATAAGCCAAACCTTTAATCATGTCCATTATTGTATGGAATGAAGGTGGAATGAATTGTTCAATTAAAATGTCAGCTTTAAGGGACTTTGACTTGTGAGAGAAACCTCTCATCATTGGATTACTAGAAACCAAAGTCATAATTGAAAATCTAGCCAAATTGGACATTTTTGGTTCCCACAGGAACATTATAACCAACCACCGACATCATGCTTTTGGTAGAATAATTATTTGCTATAGGGAGGATGAACTCAAAGTAGAACTCTTAGATTCAAATGAACAAGCTATGCATCTAAAGTTATCTTTCTTGAAGGAGCACATTTAGATTAATGTTTCATTCATCTATGCAAACAACTTTCAATTCCAGAGAAGAGAATTATGGAATAACCTTAAATCCTTCAGTAACACCATTTCCAATCCTTGGCTAATATGTGGAGATTTTAACTCCATACTACACCCCTCAGAGGCATAAGGACATTGCAATTTAAGGAATTATACAACTAATTTGAAAGATACGGTGGAAGAGATAGGGGTGATTGATCTTCAGTATGTGGGACATTCTTATACCTGGTCTAACAAACAGCAATCAGCTTGGCACATTAGGAAAAAGCTAGATCAAGTTCTACTAAATGATTTATGGCTCAAGACCTTTCCTCACAGCTTTACTACCTTTAAAGAACCTCTTTTTTTGAATCATACTCCTTTAGTAGTGGACAAATTATTCCAAAAAGGGTTCAAACGTTATCCTTTCGATTAAACAATTATCTGGTGAATATCCCAGGGTTCTATGAGGGATGTAGCAAAGGTACAAAGCATAATTGCAATGGGACCAAGTAATTGTGTTGTATTCAAAAAATAAAAGCTATCAAACAAGATCTAAAGATTCTTAACTCTACACAAAAGACTACAACTACTTCCATAAACTCCTTCAGACTTGAACTTCAAGCTATTTAAGCTAGCCTAGCTGCTTACCCGATAGATCCAATGCTACTTGAAAGAGAAAAACACAAGCTATCACAATTGTTGAAGGCTACTCACAATCATAGTTCTCTTTTACAATAAAGAGTTAGAATACAATGGCTGAAAGAGGGGGATAACTGTACTAAATTCTTTTTCAGCTCAATTCTAGCAAGGAGGAATTGCAATAAAATCCTTTTTATAACATCCAACAATGGAGCAATGCCACAGACACAACAGGAAATCCAATAAAAGGCAATCAAATGCTTTACAGACCTTCTAGGTACTCCAAACAATGTTAATGTTACAGTAGAAGAACTCATATCCTTATCCCTAAAACAAATCATACCAGCTGATTCGGATCTTCTTACAAAATTAATAGAAAACTCAGAAATAGAAGTTGCAATTTTTGGCATGGAAGGATCTAAAGCTCCTGGACCTGATGGATTTAATGGGTATTTATTTCAGAAACTTTGGAGTGAAATAGGACCCTTTGTAATACAAACAGTCAAAGAATTCTTCTCCAAGGGGATTCTCCTTAAAGAGATCAATAAAACCTTTGTCTGCTTGACTCTTAAATGCTCCAACCCCACACTTTTTGGGGAATTCAGACATATTGCTTGCACTAAGTAAGGTCATCTCAAAAATACTTGCTACAAGACTGAAGACAATCCTAGCTCAACTGATTAGTAATAACCAAGGTGCTTTCCTCCAAGGCAGACATATAGGCGACAACATCCTTATTGTCCAAGAGCTTTTGAAAGGCTATTCTAGTTCAAAATATTCTCCTAATTGTATAACCAAAGGTGACTTTCAAAAAGCTTATCAATGTGAGTTGGGATTTTTTATGGAAATTATTGATGGCTCACAGATTTCCTTTTAAATTTATAAAGTGGATCAAAGAATGTATTTCATCCTCTTCCTTGGCTATCTTGATCAATGGAACTCCTACTACATCATTCAAGGGAGCAAAAAGTCTAAGATAAGCAAACCTCTTGTCCCCTTACCTTTTCATTTTGTGTATGGAGACTATCAACTCACTTAGGCAGCATGAAGTGCTCAAGAATCCAAAATTCAGAACCATGCAAAATGTAAGAAGATTGGTTTGACTAACCTTTGTTTTGCAGATGACCTACTTTTATTTTGCGGAGCCACGATGGACTCCATACAAAGTTCTATGGAAGCTCTTAATAAATTTTAAAATTTCTCAGGGCTACAGTTTAACCCAACAAAGAGCCATTTCCTCCTATCTAAGAAAGCTACTGGCTTGGAACCTCTCATCTCTCAATCAACTGGAATGCCATTCAAATATGCTCCTCTGCTGTATCTTGGACTATCAGTCTTAACTAAAAGACTTACATATGTGGAATGCATTCCACTTTATCTCATGGTGGTAAGGAGTATGACATCTTTAGTTTGAAAACAAGGTTATAAAATTGTTTAGGTTGACACAGTCTAGCGAAAATGTTTTCTATTTGAAACTAAGATGAAGTAGGAATAAATTGTTTAATGCCTTGAAAAACATGATGTGACATAAGGTGTCAATCAATCTCAATATGTTTATTACACTAATCGAAAACTATTATTATGAGTAATTTGTATGACATTGTGATTATCGAAAAGGAGAAGAGTTGTAGAAAAAGATGAAATATTCATATCTTAAAGCATACAACATAGTTAAAGGAGTTCATATATTGTGCTTGCATGAACTCGGTATTCTACTTCCATGCTAAAGTGAGAGATAACTGTTTATTTTTTGTTGTGCCCATGAAATGAGAGATGTGTCAAAGAAGAAACAATAACTAGTAATGGAGTGATGATTAGTTAGATCTCAGGCCTAGTCAACATCAAAGTACGCTCGTAACTCTAATAAAGATGAATGACATAAATGAAAATTATGGAAAGGAGCACATCTGAAGTATTAAAGGATACGAAGAATAATAAAAAATGAGTTATAAAAGTTGTTGACCTGAATTGATTGATGATATGAATAAAATGAACAATATCATGATAGAACATAGAGAAGCATGTAAGACTATCATTGCGGTAAAGGGTATTATCACTAAATAGGGTCTCATAAGTAGTAGCAGAAAGATAAACATTGAATTTGAGTACTAAAGTGCTATTTATTTTTAGTGTTCCTCAATTTATATTAGTGTTTCTAATATTAGTATGAGAAATAAGTTTGGTGATATATTTCACTTGTGATAGTCAATAATTGAATTTATATGATTAAAGAAGAGTAAAAAGTACCACCAAAAATTTTGAGAATTTGATATTCAAAAGCTTAATTTTATAATCACCTGTAAGGAGAAATAAGATGATATTTATGACTTCTGATTTTTTTAATTTTAATTACCATAATAATATTGAATATAATTTTAAATTCAAAAATTTTTTTACACTTAAAATATAATTAATCTTAATTTTTGGAATATAAAATCGAATTGATGGAAATAAATATAGGAAAAAGGTATCCTAACTTTGTAATTATGTTTGAAACCAATAAATATGGCAACGCATAGGTAGATTTAACGGAATTCAATTCAATTCATTTTTATTGTTGTAAAAATTTTTGGGATAAAATTAAGTTGAGGACTTGATTTATTCATGAGGTGTCAAACTGTTCAAAGTTGGCAACCTGAGGTATCTAAAAGTTCAAAGGATATTGGCAGCCTTGCCATTCAAAGAGATCGACGTTTTCCATTCTGTAAATGCTTAACACATGCTTTTCTTTGCGTACGCTCAAACACATGAAGGTCATTCTCGAACCTCTTCTGCAACTTGCACATACCTCCAATTTTCTTGTTCACTATCTTTTGTTGAATGGTCCCGTAATCATTGACACTTGCGAGGATGACTGGAAATTTCCCATATACGGCCAAATTTAAGCAAACAAATTTTAATTCTATCACAGAATGCGTTTGTCCGATATGCAGAAGTGCATGAACTTCTTCACAACATTTTAGGGCATATGTTTACACCTGACCAGCAAATTAAACATTCCAAAAATGTTGCCCACATGCCGTCACTACCATAATTTTCAGAATATTACATTGTTTCTTTTACATTATCAAGTAAAAAGAGAGGACCTATTTTGCTTTTTTTATTTTTTATAAGTGTCAAAATTAGACCTGAATAAAATACAAAATGAGACAAAATAAATATTAGTCAAGATTTTGGGCCGGCCCTACATTGATGAAATATGGATTGAAAAATATACCTAAAATTTTTCATTTTTGTTTAGACATTGTGGAAACATCTAACGTGAGATACTTCTCTTTTCAACGCATAGTGATGAAAATCGATAATGAGTATACGGAGGAGATTTATTCTTTTGCAAACCAGTCAGAACTTCATAACACTAGTCCTTAATTTCGTCTTTGATAATAGAGCCGTCAACCTTAAGTCTTTGATAATGTTCCGAATATCATATCAGATTTAGTGTTTGATTGGATTTTAGTATAATATTATATTAGTATTGGTTAATATTAGGCATCGTTTTGAAATATTTTTTTAATTTATAAAATATGTCTTATATTTTTAAGAAATTATAAAATAGTTTATTGTCATATTGTACAGTTGTACTGTATAGTTTATAAGTTTACATCAATCATGTTTTCAAATTCATAATAATAAATAATAAACACAATTAATATTAAATAACAATAATTTTAAGATATTTCATATATAAATAATAATCACAATTAATATGAACAAGACAATTATTACCGTACAAGTATAAAATTAAGAACAATACAAAGTATTGAAATATTACAATTTTAACATATAATAAATAATAATTACATTAAAATATCAAATAAAAAAACAATAAAGATCCTTAACTTTATAATTATTACAATTTATAACAAGAGTTTGTGATAAGAAAACAACCGATTAAAAGTAAAACTTAAAACAAAATCATATATTATTCAATTTACTATTAATTAAATAAATTATTTAATATAATAATTATTAATAATAATTTAAAAATTTTTAATTTAATATTACACATTTAATTAATTAAAATTAATTATTGATAAAATTGTAAATAACTTAACTTAATTTAAATTTTTAAAAGTAATTCTTATATTTAAAAAATATAAATTTTAAATATTATTTGATTTAGTAATTAAAATATATTTAAAAATAAATACTAGTTCATAAATATTAAATAATAAATTTTTATTTTAAAAATAAAATAATTTTTATTAATAAATATCATATAAAAGATTAAAATAAATTTAATTAAAAATAATTTATTTTAAAGTTTTATTTGATGTATAATTATTATGAGTAATAAAAATAATTATTTTATTGCAAAAATAAAAATTAAAAAATCACAATAAAAATTGAAATAAATATTTAATTAAAAAATGTTTGAAAAGGGAGGTGATGTGGAAAGGAAAAATTTGAACATTTTGTTAAAAAGTCCTTTAATTTTTTTAAAATTCACAGTATTGGTTGGTATTCGGCTGATATTTTAAATACCGGCCGGTAATAACTGGTATTTTTGAACATAATTTCGTACAGTTTTTTGGCCAGTACAGTACATTCCGACCGGTACAGTATGGTACAAAATTCAAATCTTTGATCAAAACCATCTTTAATTTTTATAACCTAATTTCATATTTAATTGTTATTGATGCAAATTTTAGAATTGAAATTAAAAAAACTGTGAAAAGATCAGATTTCGGAAAGTCAAATCCCTAAATTTTAAAATCAGATTAAATTTGAACCTAAATATTATAATCAAATTAGTTTTAAATAATAATATAAAAAGTTCATGTTAGAGTTAAAACCCTAACCTAAACCTCATGTAGTCTGAAAAGTTGGGATTTAAAAAACCCATAATATTAAAACTGAAATTCGTAAGGACGTAGGTAAATAAAACCATATTCATTAAACATCAACATATAGCCACTTCCAGGAAAGCAATAGTTGCTTATATTGATCCTATAGCCTTGAAGAAAAATCCACCCTGAGAAAGTTAAAAGTAGATTATATTGATCCACTTAAACCCTTCAATACAAAGAATCAAGCACCCAAAATGTTAAGAACACCAGAAGGCTGATCAACTTTGGTAAGCTCAAAGTTAAATGAAGAATCTAAGAGAAGAACACCTCTCAATTTTGAAAATTCATAAACGTATTTTTTATTGATTGTTGAACATGCTTTACAAAGATGAAAAGATAAAGGTTAACAAAATGTTAATGAATCTAGGAAAATGAAAAGCCAAACTTAAACGATTTTAGGAAAATGAAAAGCCAATCTTGACTAACAAATTCTAAAATTCATTTGATCTAAGTGATGAAATCTAAAATATCTTATAGAGCCCAAAATAATGCAAATTAATCCGAAGTGAACCAGCTTATATATGAACTTCAGCCCGAGCCACTTAATCTTTAGTGGTTTTAGGCAAAAAAATCTTTAAAAGTTGCATCCTTTATTTTAGTAATATTAATGGCAAGTTGATTAATGCTGAGGTCATCATTAATGTTTATAGAGCCAAGAGGAATTTTCTTACCCCATATGTCTTAAACAAGTACATTCAAAGCCTCTTTAAATCTTTTAGCTCATGCCATTGTCAAAACCCCACTTGGAATACACAATGGATCAGTTGAAATGTTTTGAAAAAGTTGGTTCCATTTGATGAACCACATCATCCTTTCTCTCTTCAAAAGATTTATCCTCAAATCATCACCTACATTAAAAGGAGAGAGATCAACATCATTGAATATGGTAATAATATTATACTCACAGGGAAAATCTATATTGTAAGCATTGTCATTGATTCTTTTAAGGACTTGGAATGGATTGTTCCTTCTACAAGACAAATTAGATTTTTTAAGTTCTAAAAACCTCTCTTTTCTTATATGCACCCACATCTAGTCACTTTGTTCAAAAAAAGCACGCCATCTCCCTTTGTTGGCCTTAGACGCATGTTGCTAATTTTGTTTTCAATTTGCTATCCAATATGTTTATAAAGCTATTTTACCATTTTAGTTTTCTTTTTCTCATCAAGGTTAACTCTTTCATCTATAGGCAATGATAACAATCCAAAGAACTTAATGTATTAAAAACATAAACTATCTTAAAAGGAGAATATTAAATAGATAAATGATCACTTATATTATATATAAACTCAATGAAAGGCAAGCAATCTTCTTGATATTTAAATTATTTTAAAAAACATTCCCAAGAAATTGAATTAAAGTTCTACTAATAGCTTTAGCTTAATCATCGGTTATAGAAAATAACAACTTTGCAACAAGCTTTCCTCACAAAACCTTCCAAAAAATAAGTAAATAATTTTGTATTCCTGTCCGTACTAATACTCTTAGACATACTATAATGTCTCACAATTTCTTTAAAGAATAAAACAATAATATAAATGGCATCATCAGTTTTATGGTGTGGAATAAATGCGCCATTTTAGGAAACCTATCAACTACCGCAAATATTGAATCCATTCCTTTCTTTAACCTAGGTAGCTCCAAAATAAAGTCCATTGATATGTCTAGCTATGGTTTAATGGGTATAGAAAAAGGTGTATATAGACCATATGATAAAACCATAAATTCATCCTTTTTACAAGTAATACATCTACTACAAATCCGTTCTGTTTCATGTCTCATTCTAGGCAAAAAGAAATGTTCATGCAAAATGTCTAAGATCTTTTTTACACTAAAATGACCCATTAATCCTCCCTATAGGATTTTCTGACAAGCAACTTATGGATAGAACATTGAGGCATACATATCTTATTTTCTTTAAATAAGTACCCTTTATAAAATTTACCAAATGCCCATTTTTCACAAGCTATGATTACATAAACAGAGTCACTATCATTTGTGTACAATTCTTTGACATATTGAAGACACAACAACCTTGTATTTAAACAATTAATAAGAAGATACCTTTGAGATAAAGCATATAAAATAACATTATGCTTACGTTATTTGTATTTAATGAAATATAAAAAGGTATCGATAAATTCTAGCCATTTAGCTAGCCTTCTGTTCAACTAGACTTAACCTTTGGGATGCTTTAAAGATTCATGATCTGTGTGAATCACAAATTTTTGGGTCAAATGTAGTGTTGCCAAGTCTATAATGCCCTCACCGATGTATAGGCTCTTTGTCATATATTGGATAATTCAAGGCTATGCCATTTAACTTCTTACTATGAGAAGCAATAGGTTGCCTTTTCTATATCAAAATAACTCCTATAGCAACTGCTGAAGCATCACACTCAATCTCAAAAGTTTTATTAAAGTTATGCAATCCTAATAAAGGTGAAGAACTGCTGACAATTTTATATTGAAAACTTCAATACCGCAAGTATACAGATCGTAAGTTGTAATACAAAAGGTATCATTCCCACAAGGGCTAATTAGACACCTAACAACTTGAATGCACTTTGTTTAAGGTACTAAAAGATTGATTGAATTAAAATAAATTTAGTGAAATTAAAAAACTGATAAAACTAAAAAAATCAAATAAGTGAATAATTGGGATTAAGAATAAGACTAAAGTTAATTAATAATGAAAACTTAGGAATTAATCTATCCTTGTTTTATCTCCCTTTTATCGTATTAATTCAATTATGCTTAATCCTAGATATCCTAAGGTTTTGATTACCCTCTCTCAAGATCTAATAAAGTAATCCCAATTGAAATCGTTAATAATAAAATTGCAACCTTTCGATTTATAAAACTACTATTAACTATTTAATTGGATTTGAAGCAAATCTTTTTTTTTTTGAAGTTGGATTTGAAGCAAATCTTAAGGATAATTAATTCACAACTAGAATCTCACTTCAATTGTTTATTAATTTGATAGTTTTAAGTATATTAAGCTACCAAATATCATTGTGAAACTTAACAAAAATAACTTGATTCACTCTCTAGATTTATTACTGAGTATAACCATAACAAATATCGCAAAGCATTTATATGTATTGAATTTAACAAGAATAAGGTTTAACAAAAAAAAATCAAGAACAATCCCTAGTATGAATTTAGAAATGATAACCATGTTTAACATCCTAATAATCCAAATCAACATCTAAAACAATGAAATATATAAAGAGAAAATAAAGAAAAACAATTTTGAGTCTTGATCTATAAATCTGAAAAATCTAGAGTTGCTCTTGATGTCTCCTTTTTTATCTCTTTGAATCTGATATGCAACCTCCTTTTTGGTGTTTTTCTTTTACTTAAATGTTTCTTGATCATTCTAGGGTTATTTATAGGGTTTTCCCACTTAATTTGGCTCCAAAAATAGCCCCAAAACGTTAAAAGTATAGAAAACTTGTGTCTTGAAAAACACATTGCCACGATTGTGGGAGGTTCCATGATCATGGCATGGCTGGTTCATACCCCTCTGCCATGATCATACATGGGGACACGAGCATGATAGAGAGCACCACACACACAGCTGCCCCATAATTTTGGCATCTTCAATGCTTCAAATTCCTCCTCTTTTCTTCAATTTCCTTTTCCCATTCACTCATAAACATGTCAAACACCCTTTAAAATATAAAATTGAGATCAAATTCTTGTTTTAAACCAATAAAAAAATTAAAAAACATAAAAATACTAACAACAACACAATTCTAAGTCTAACACATGATTATCACCTAGGAAAATACTTAAAAACACACTCAAACACCTAGAAAACATATTATAATATAAACCTATACCCCACACTTAAACCTTTGCTTATCCTAAGAAAAAATAAAACCACAAACAAACAAAACACAAAAACAAACAATTATGCAACAATGCAATATGGTACAATGACATCAAATTTCATGCAATTAACTTAACCTCAAACATCAATCACTAAAAAAGTGCCAAAACACTAACCAATTTCATTCATATTTAATTGCTTTGATTTGATATACATATTAATCAAAATATTGATGCCCTATTCAGGCACCTATGGCACTTGTAAATACGCACTTATTATTATTGATCAATTAAAAAGGTAAAATATCACTAAGCAATCCTTCATGAAAATTCTTGTTTTTTTTAAAAGATCAGTAGGTTTAATTTTATTGCAAACACCATCTTTTTAGATTTTCATTAACAATCACCTAGTCTTTTGACACAAAGGAAAACACCTTATCATGAATGTCCCCTAGTTACTCAATTAGGTTATGATTTTTATTTAGCTTGGTTGGAGTATCATTAACCTTTTGGCACGAAGACAAACATTTTTTTGTGAATGGCCCAATTATTTAGCTATATCACAACTCTCAACTAGTTACCAGCTCTATTCTTAACCTAATTTTCTAAAAAAGGGCTAGCTTAATAGAAATTTTATTGACATTTTTTTCATTTAATTTCTTAGCCTACCTCATTTCTTCTTAGTCAATTACTCTCATGAAAGAGTACTAATGATGCTCACCAATTTAATTGAATATAATTATAAATGTATCCAAATAAGTACCATAAAGTGACTAAATACATGCATATCCTAATTAGCATACATATTCATTATAAAGATACTTAAAATACAAAATTCATAAGTTAATATTGCCTTTGCAATTTAAAAGACCATATTCAAAGTAAGCCAATTCCATTAATTTCATTCCATTGACACATTCATAAATTCACACATCATGCAACAAAATGTTAAAATAATGCCAACCTAATCAATACTAAGATAATGCAAATGCCAATTTCACTCACAAATGATGTGTCAATGCACAAACTTCCCCACACTTAAATGACATATTGTCCTTAATGTTGAAAATAAAACAATAAAAATAAAGATAAATAATAATAAAGAAAACTAAGGGAAAGAAAACTTAAAGTGATTTAGGTGGAGATGGTGTTGATGATGGAATTTGGCCATCTTAAACAGCAAAATATTTAAGTATCTTCTTCGTTTGATACCACTGTTGACGCTGATGGCATACGACCTCCTTCAATTGAGCCTTTATCTGTACTAGCTCAAAATCCCCACTCACAAATATTGTCCACTTTGGGTTACCCCTCAGGCCAAACCCCTCACAGTTTTGCTCTTCCCACCCTTGGGAAAACACGACTTATAGGGGAGAGGTATCCATAACTTTATAAGGCATACTTCGTTCTCCTCTCCAATCGATGTGGGATCTCACACTCTCCACCTCTCTTAGGGCCTAGCCCTCTTTAGGACCCAGCTTAGCTGACACAATGGTTCGGGTACGGCTCTGATACCATTTGTAACAGCCCAAATCACCTGTCCACAGATATTGTTCACTTTGGGTTGCCCCTTGGACCAAACCCCTCATGGTTTTGCTCTTCTCACCCTTAGGAAAACAGGTCTTATAGGGAAGAGGTATCTATACCCTTATAAGGCATACTTCGTTCTCCTCTCCAATTGATGTGGTCGTCTTGTAGGGGAGAGGTATCCATACCCTTATAAGGCATACTTCATTCTCCTCTCCAACTGATGTGGGGGAGAGTAAAATTGTGAAAGGTTTGGCCGGATGGGCAACCCAAAGCGGAAAATATCTGTGAGCGGGTAGTCTGGGTTGTTACAAATGGTATCAGAGCTGGTACGCGAACTGTTGTGCCAGCTAAGCTGGGCCTTAAGGGGGGTAGAGAGTGTGAGATCCCACATCAGTTGGAGAGGAGAATGAAATATGCCTTATAAGGGTATGGATTCTTTTCCCCCATAAGACGTGTTGTCCCAAGGGTGGAAAGAGAAAAACTGTGAGGGGTTTGGCCTGAGGGGCAATCCAAAGTGGACAATATCTGTAGGCGGCTAGTCTAGGTTGTTACATTATCGTGTCTAGATGATCATCCAAGTGCTTTTTACTTTCTTCCATTTATTAAGAACTTTCTCCCATCCTTCCTCTTCTTCGTCTTTGGAGTCTTCGCTTAATGAGACTTGTTAGTGTTATGGTGCGAAACTCAAACTCGCTTATCCTAACCTATTTTTAAATTTTGATTTCGAATCGATATTTCAAAGTTCCAACATCTCAGCTCACTACAAATGTATATTATTTAAAAACTTAGGAAAAGTAGGGGTTAATCCATTAAATAGAAACACAATACAAATGATCTAGCTTAGTGAAAAGAAAACCCATACCTAGATAGCTACTTTTCTTATTAAGAGAAGCAACTAATGTTTGAAAAATGTGAGTGGATGTACAAACTTGAATTTTATGATCCATGCACCAAAGGAGAAATAAATCTTTTGTAGAACACTTGTTAGTTCGAGTTTTTCCAAAAATAGTTACACATAAATTAATGTAGTAACAAGTTTTCCGGATTTAGAATAACATTATTAGACGCATTTTTTGAATTAAAACCATCCTACCACATTAATGTTTTCCAATATTAAGCAATATTAAAAATTTCATGATTTTCAATAATTTTTTATTTTGAAAAAGCAAATATATCTTCCACTTGTTAAAGGTTTTCCACACAATCAAAATTAGTGTAGAACTCAAGGGTTAATTCTTCATACATGGGACAATCAAAATGTATAAATTTGTCCCATTATGTTGGATCCCGTTTCCGGAACCCAACTACGGAAATCGGAAACCTCATACTTATTACAGGATTCATTAAAACGAAGGAATCAGAATCAAAAATCGTAGAGGACCGAACAGAAACGGAAGCAAATCGGAACTAGCATTTCGAAACAATGATACAAAGGCTGACATT
>JAOTAX010000008.1:29646281-29669612 GCA_025629825.1 Erythroxylum guanchezii | reverse complement strand
AATAATAATAATAATAATAACAATAATAATAATAATAATAATAATAATAATAATAATAATAATAATAATAATAATAAAGGATAAAAATAAGGATATTTTGGTATTTTTGTTACTTATTCCAAGTTTATATTTTCAAACCAAACATTGACACTGAAATTCTTTAGCAGTAAGCCAAACAAAGTAATACCTATTCTATTCTATTCCTAAGAATAATTATTGTATTCCTTATCTATGCCAGCTGTTTAACCAAACAGACCATAAGGGATATGGGACATTATCTAAAACAAGCCCGGTATCCACAAGAGATATGGGCCAGTAAAAAGGCACTTGGTCACAACAGTAATAAATGAAAGTGAGTCTCATGAGTATTGCATATGCATTTGATATGTATGATTTAAATGGTTGAAATAAATGGTTTGAATGATTTCTGATTGTGAAATATGATTTAAGTGAATAAGAAATGTATGTGACTCAACATGATGAATTGATGAAGTGATGTGAAATATGTGATTATATGAATAAATGTGTTATGTGATTGAGTGAGCTATCGAGGATGGTCCACTCACTGAGTTTGCAAAAATTCACCCCAAAATTTGCAATATTTTTCAGGCTTAGAAAGATCTCCAATTAAAAAAATTGGAGTCTAGCCATTGCATTTGAGTAAGAGGTAAAGGTTTGGATCAGTTTGCATTTGCATATGTATTTTCTTATTTTTGTATCATATTATATATTCTGCAATTATTGTATCATGTGTAATTGAATAATTCTGTTTGTAATAACTTTCCAAATTGGAAATGTTTGTAAATGAGATTGATCAATGAGTGTAGTAACACTTATAATGAAAGTGTTTACGAATAAAGTGGGCCCGATTTGTGTATTGATTTTTTGCATATGCGTCTGATTTATGAAAAAATTGTAATGAGTTTGATTGTTGACTGTTCTAACATGCTATCCTTGCGGGGTACGCACTCAGATATCACTCAAGATGTTGGGTACGTGTCTTGCGAGAGTGGGGTGCTACACTACATTTACCTACTTAGGTGTTCCTATATCCTTAAGGAAATGTTCTTATTCAAATTCTCAAGGGTTGTTAGATAAAATCAAGAAAAGAATTAGGGCCCAAACCTCTAAGTATTTATCCTTTTCTGGCATGTTACAATTAATTTCTTTAATGCTTAGTAACTTATCCATCTATCGGTCCTCTCATATTGCATTTCCTATAAACCTTTGAAAGGAAATTGACAAAATTCTTAGGAATTTTTTTTTTAGACTGGAAATGAATCCTCCAAATCTTTTACAAAGATAAGCTAGAAGGAAATTTGCATGCCTAAGAGGGAAGTAGGTTTGGGAGTTAAATCTAAAAAGTTGGTAAACAAGATTATGTAGATCAAAAGGCTTTGGAAAGTAATAAATGACAAGGAATCCCTTTAAGTGAAATGGCTTTATGAGCACTATATAGGAGAATCCAACTTATGGACAATTAAACCAAAAATTGATGTATCTTGGTCCTAGCTTCAAATGCTAAAGCAAAAGACCTTCATTCACCACTTATCAAATACAAGGTATGAAATGCAAGAGAAACATGGCTATGGTATGACAATTAGAATACAATTGTCCCTCTTTATCTTCTCCCTAACTTTGATAACCTTGAAGTATTCTTTCCTACAAATGCAAAGGTTAGTAGTTTAACTGTAAATGGAAGATGACATTTTGACAATAGAGGTGAACAATTCTTTTAAATTTGTTTCACCAAAATTACCCTAAACCTATGAATGGAGTATAAGGTAATCTAACTTAAACAACCCTCAAACTTATTTACAAACAATTTTTGTATAAACAAATAAGGTACTCTTAATTAAAAGGATTTAAAGAATCCATACTGACAAGTAAACTCTATAGATTAAGTGGATTCATTAACAGTACTTGTAAAATGCTAACTTCTTGTAAATTTAACCAAAGTATAACTCCTCATGAACTGTGGTTAATATTTTCAAGTTGAGAGAAAAAGTTATATTAGAGTTCAAGAGTAGGATAGGCAATGGTAACTCAAAAATGTTCTAACATGATAAGTGGAGAAGATTAAAGCCTTTAAGTAGAATATCAGAGCTCATTTTCATTAGAAACACTATCTTAGACAATACTTTGTTAAGCCAGGTTTTAAATAACTTCTTGTTCTAAGTGGAGTAGCTACCAAAAACAAATAATATAGATTATACCTTCACTTTCAATCTCATTCACAACTTAAAGAACACCTTGCAATAGTCTAAACATCTATAAGGTGTCTTTACTAATGCATCATGTGGGAATTTGTTGAGAAATCATTCTCCATGATGAACTGGCTTAACTTAGTTTAGATGAAACAAATCTCCAAGCCTCCTTCATTCTTTGCTTGACTTTTAAAGAAAAACTAAGCACCAAAAATAGGTTAAAAATTTTCGTAAATATTCCTACAACTTATGTTCCTTACCAGGTGGAAGTAGATTTTATTGCTCATCTCGCCTTTCATAGTTTCATTTTGTTTTCGAAACCAAATTCAATTGCTTTGTAACATGCCTTCTTCAACCTCTAGCTTACAGGATCTAATTAATTGAATTTCTCAAAACCATAAAGTGAGAAAAGGAGACTTATTGGTTTTAAGATTGCCATTGGAAATACATTATATGCTTTGTTATTCCTCCCTGAAATGTCCTATGCACAGTATTCTTTTAGCCATTTAATTAAATGGAGCTAACTTAAATTGTTATGCACATTACTAGTTGCTTGCGTACTATTCGTCTCTTTCAAGAAATTTTAATGAAATTCTTTATTTTAAAAAAAATCTATAATATACCAACTTTAAAAAGAATTACTCATATCCCACATGATGCATTAGTAAAGACACCATATAAATGTTTAGACTATTCTAAAGTGTTCTTCTCCTTCACACTTTTGCTCTGATCCCTCTTTTCTTAAATTACCTTCCTACCCCTACTTTACCTTTTTGGCCCACTCTTTTTCTCATGAACGCTGCGTCTCCACTAAATTTTCACGACGGTTAAGGTTCTAGCCTTATCGGATGGTCCCCCTCTAACCGTCGAAGAGCCCATGGAACTGGGTTCCTCCTCTCTCTTGAAAGCGGACTTTCCGATTCTCTCAAAAAAAGCGTTGCTTGAATCTTCGGCTAATAAGAAAATAACGACAACAGACGCAACTTGGAAAACTCTGATGCAAACATGAGGTAAAGGAATATGGAAAAATAAGATGAGAACCCAGCACAACAAGGGCTCCCTTGATCACTACTAAAATGTCCTGAAGGATGGCGTGTTAACTTCTCCAATTGAGTTGTTGTAGGCTGGGGCACAGGCATGGTCCGCAACCTTGGTTGGGTTTTTCTTGTCTAAAAGGCCAACCTTCCCTGTAGTGAATGTCTGGGCTATGGCCAGATAGAGTAAGAAAGTGTTGCAAAAAGTGTTGTTACACAATGATGGTACATTACTTTTTAAATTTTCTAATGAGTCTTGCTTGGATGAGATTGTGGAACAGGGACCATGGCATTTCGGAGAGCAAACACTATTTATACAAAAATGGAAGTCAGGAATGGAAATAGACAGAGGGAAGTTTGATGTTCTCCCCATGTGGGTTCACTTTCACAATGTACCATTAAAGTTTTAGATAGTGTAAGGGTTGAGTTTTATGGCTGGTGCTTTGGGGAAGCCGGTATGTATGGATTTGCAAACAACCTCTATGGAAAAAATATGCTACACGAAACTTTGTATAGAAATTCTAAAGAACGCCACTCTTCCAGAATGTCTTCCTATTATGTGACTTGGTAAAAATGGGGAGTTGGAGAATCAAAAATTCAAATTATGTATCTATGGAAGCCTAGCTACTCTGCTCGTAAATGGGTTCCCATAGGTCGAACCTTTCAAACGGGTTGGCAGGATGAGTTCTAAAATCTGCTAATTTAGGGTCTCAGAGGTAGGTGACAGAGATGAGGTCCTTGGTTCAAAAGGGGAGAATGTTATCCTAATTGAGCGAAAGTCACCAATGGACTCTGACGTAAAATGGAGTCAAAACGCAAATCATATGAATGAATTACTTAGAGAGGGGACAATTGATCAAATCGTTGGTGCACATCTAGGGAATCCAACTACAGATGGTGGAGTAACTCTAAACGGTGATGCGATGACCTTTTTGGATCAATAAGAAATGGAAAGGCGCATCCAGTCATGCTAAAGTCCAATATAGATATTGTGGCAAATTTGACAAATGAATTAGAAATTGCAAAGTCCTCTGAGGAGAGGGTAGAATCAGTCAAACAGACAACGAAGGTACAATATGCTGAGGATTGTGTCAAAAATCTGGGAACTGGTGAGCATAACAAGGAGTATTCCCTTTTAGTCAGCACCAACCTGGGACATTCTGATATGGTAGTAGAGCAATGTGATTCTTCGTTAGATGCAACCCATAGCACTAAAATCCTAGGAGACTTTACTGTACAGTCCAAGACTGTAAAAAGAAAATCTGCAAGGAAGAGTAAACAAAACTCAAAATACCAGGGAACTTTCCCCAATTATGTCATTCCTCGTGTGAAATGTTAAGGGTTAAATGACCCTGATAAAAAGGAAGCGGTGAAGGAATTGGTAAGGGAGAAGAAGTCATTCTTAGTAAGGCTTCCAAAGACTAAAATAAAAGATCCCCTAACCCTTTCGGACTCTAAATTTTTGGGTGCTAATTAGGAAATCATATCTAATCATTAACAACATTATAATGGCAGAATTATCTATCTTATTAATAAGAAGAAGCTTGGAGTTCAACTGATGGCAAAGACTAAACAATTTATACATGTCCAATATCAACTTCTTCATATTCCAACAGTCCTTGAGGTATCTATAGTTTACGCTTTAAATTTTGGCTTCCTTTGGAATCAGCTTTGGTTGAATTTGGAACACGTTCAAAGAAGAATTTCTTAGCCAGTGGTGGGGATTATAATTGTTCTCCCAAAGCAGATGAAATAGAAGGGGGAAGGCAGTCCACCTTTGGCCTAATGAAAGAACTCTCTAACTTTCTCAATAAAATGGATCTCATAGATCTTAAAGCTATAGGTTGAAGGCTTACTTGGACTAATAATCAATAGGGGAACTTGCTCATAAGGAAGAAGTTGGACCGATCTTTAGTCAATTCACTATGGATGACTCAATTCTCAAACTTTTTTGCTCACTTTGGAGAAAACCTCACATCTGACCATTCTTATATATTGATCCTGTGGCTTAAGGAGTGTAGTAAAAAGGCTGCCCCCTTTCGGTTTTACATTGGCTTATTTCAATTGGATGGTTTCTATGATTTGGTAGGTCATTGTTGGAATGTTGAGATTGATAGATTTAAATCTTATTAATTGATGCAAAAATTGAAGAGAGTCAAAGCGGAATTGAAATCTCTTATCGCAAACAGGCACTAAAACCTCTCTATACTTAAAGAGAAACTTATACTAGAGCAACAAGCATGTTACGATGCCCCTCATGATGTTATTTTACAATCTGTTAGGCAAGCTTATCTCAAGGACTATGTGGAAGCTGCACAACTCCAAAACTCTATACTAAAGCAAAAATCTAGACTAAACTAGATGAAAGATGGGGACTTCAACACTAAGTTTTTCCACTCCTCTCTTCTTTCCCGAAGGAATACTAACAGAAGTTCTATGCCTCTAGAGAGTAGGGGACAGGAGTATACGGATCAGCAATAATGATAGGAACTTGCGAGGCACCACTTCTTAAAGCTGATGGGAGATGATTACTTGGTGGTTCCCTCACCTAATGCGCTGCGGTTGTATGAATGCTCAGTAGATCAACATATCAAGGAGCTTATGTAGCACCCTACTTTCGTAAGACACGCACCCGACATCCTGATTGATATTCGAGTCCATGCCCCACGAGGGTGACATGCTAACATACTCATTCAAATACTTAGACACTCGAAACTCAGTATAATTTTTTTCATAAAATTATCGCACGCGTACTTGGAAATCATTATTCAAATTCGGGCCCATACTTTATTTCATAAATATTTCCACTTACAAGAGTTACCAACATTTTTCAAATCATCAGAATTTCATTAACCATTTGTGCCCATATTTAAAAACAAAACATTTTTAGTCATAATATCTTTACATTACAATATAAATACATTTGGATACACATTGTGCAAAAATTTCTGAATACATTATTCGATACAAAAATTTCAGAATATATACAATTCAATACGAAAATAAAGAAGTACAATGCAGGCACGAACTGATCCCGACCTCTATCCCTTACTTGTATGCTGTAGGGATATTCACGTTTGCCTAACAGGGTATTCTTCTATTCCTAAAAAATATTTGCGAATTTTGGGTGACTTTTGCGAACTCAATAAGTGACCATCATCGATGGCTCACTCAGTCACATAACATATAATTCACATTTACATCATTTCACATTTCATATTCAATACAATTTAATCATTCATATTATACATATGCAGTGCACATGAGACCTACTTTTTATTTGTTACTTTGTTGTGACCAAGTGCCTAACTGTCCCGTATCCATTGGATACCGGGCTCATTACTAACTGTCCCTTATCCGATGAGGATACAAGGCTCATTTTACATAGTGAGCCTTAGGCTCTTAATCACTTTCTGAGCTTGAGGCTCTTTTCACACTTTGAGATTTAAGCTCTGATTGGTGGCTACTCAGGTCACAACTACCATTATGTTTCATGCATTCATGAAATGGAATGCCTCATATATATTCACTCAATTGAAAGTTCTCAATATCACACAATCATATCCACTATCACATTCCCATTCACATTGTTATCAGACCTTAGTCCGGCATTCAACACTTAAGTAAAGAAAACACTTATTCAGTCCAATTCACATTCAATGTGCACTTAAATATTTCATTCATACATCACATTTATCGGACCTTCTTTCTGGAAACCAACGCAATCAATCACATTTATATAGTCATTCAGTAGTCAATTAATACAAAAATTAAAAAAAAACATTGAAATGAGACGATATAGGTCTACTAACAATTTACTCCAGAAGCTATTGCCTCGAAGTCTCGGCAATGTCTGGAAGATGATGCTCAATATGTTCCTCTATATCATGCAAAACATACACATATCACATTTTTGCACAATTATGTAAGTGTCTATTGATGCACATATATGTATATTAAATACTTACAATGCATGTTTAATGACATTCCAGGTGTACATCCTTAATACATGTTTCATAACCAATTATCAAGATCTTTGAATCATTCACTAACATCTAGAACACTCTCCTTATGTTAATACCTCAATCCTACTATGTTAATAACTCAATCCTACTTCAATTGGGCTCATTTAATATCACTAACAAGCCTAAACATCTCATTGAACAACATCGATAAGTCAACCATTCATAAATAAACATCTCTTCGGAAAAATGTCATAACTTTTGTTGTAGAACTCGGATTAATGTCATCTTTGGATGGTTTCGAATAGGACTTCTAAATCTACAACTTTTGTGAAGAATCTAAAATGAGATTTCATAAAAACACACAACCGTGTGAATTCACACAGGTAGCCCGTGTTCTTTTGGGTCTGGTGGTGCTTTTGCATCAAAAACACACAATCGTGTCAATTTACACGGCTTGACCGTGTAATCTTCAGGTTTACTCTATTCTCCTTCTCCAAAACCCCTCCAATGGATCCTACACCCATTCTAACATCACTTTTACTCATAATGTTCCCAAATTCACCTTTTCTAATGCAATGTCACTCCATAACCATTCAAACACTAATCAAAGTTCATTCACTCTCAATTCTCAACTCTTTTGATTCAAAATGGATAGCTTCTTCAAGTATACCCAATTTCAACTCAACATCATCCATACTCATTTCATATTTCCCACTTAATCATAAACACCCAAAATATAACACATTCTCACACTCAAAACATAACACAACATAAACATTCATCCACAGATTTTACTGCAACCAATTTTTACTTTTGTGTCAAAATTTGAGACTCTAAAGGACAGAATTTAAATTCGATGTCTTCATGAAAAGTGTATCGCTATGTTTCTAGTTTAATCAAAATAAAGAATCATCCCATTTGGATAACTATAGAAGAAGTTATGGCTAAAAGACTGAAGCATGCTCAATGAACATTTTCCAATCCATTATCTTCAAATTTTCCCAGTTTTTTACACCTAATATACTTGTACAAAGATTACCCTTTTATACTTTATTTACTCCTCATTATCAACTCCATTGTATCTCAATATCATTCACCCAACAAAGCATGATCCAAATTTGTTCATTAACCCAAAAACAAGACATGTTCATGTACCTATTCATCAACTTCCAATTTCGATTAAAACACCCCTTTCACAACCAATTCATCTTAAAAACATGTGTAGCATAACTCATAGTTTCTTACTTATCATATACAATATCAATCATCTATAAATCAACTCCTAACCCATTATTTAGCATTTATATGAAACAAAACATCAATATATACATATATATGTATTCATTTCTTCACCAACATTCTAACATATACAAAACTCCTTGTTATGATCATGCATCCTCTAAAACACCTCTATAAATCATTCATCATCAATAAAAGCAAGAAATTTACATGCTCTTTATCATTCACGACACATACATACACAAACCACCATTTCATGAAATTAAACTCCAACTATCATCATAAATGCTTCATTTTAACAAAACCCACAAAGATTAAAGCCCTACTTACTTGATTTAGCTCCAAAATCTTCAAGAATATCAAAAATCCCTAGCTTCACCAACAACCCACGATCATCATCATCTTGAGGGTTGGAAGGTTTGGGTTTTTAGTGAGAATGGAAGAGAGAGCAAGGTGAAAGAGGAGCAAGTAAGAGATGAGAGAGCTAGGTTTAGTGTGGGTGGAGATTGGCAACAAAATGACACGAAGAAGAAGAAAACCAACGAAGAAGAAGAAAAGAAAGAAGCTACGAAAATGAGGAAAAAAACAAAAATCAACACTTACTTGGTCTTCTCATATGAAAGCATCGTGAGACAAAACCAAAAAGGGGTAGTCTTTAAAAATTTAAGGGTTAGTGGACTTAAGGCATTGTTTGGCAAGTGATATTTGTCACTTGCCATATGTCCCATTTCTAAAGCATTTTATTGGTTCTTTCATTTAACTAGTCCCATCAACTTCAATTTCTACTCCAATTGTTCCCCAATTTTCATTAACAATTGTCAATAAATCCTAAAGTCATTTATCAAAATTTTCATTGCCATTAGACGGTAATTTCTACTACCATTTAACAATTTTTTTGCCACTTGGCAATTTTCCTAGTTAAAAAATGCCCAAACTTTTCTATAAATTTCTCCAAAAATTTTAGAAATTCTAAATCAACAAATAGACTTTCCAAATCAATTTTTTCAACACATAAAACCACGTTTCTCAATATACTCACATATATAAACAATTATATCTGGAAATTGGCAATGAATGCATGTACAATTATTTTGATGTGTGTAAAAATTCAAATTCATGTGTATATATGCTAACATTATGCATGAGCATGAAATGCATTTTCTTAACCTATCTTTGAGCTCACAGGTACCAAATTTTAGGGTTCTAACCCTTAGTATGGGAACGGGATGTTACAGCTTATAGTGGCACCAATTTCAGTGCAAGATATCAAGAGAGTCTTATTCAACATGCATCCTTCTAAATCACCTAGTCCAGATGGGTTCACTGCGTTATTCTTTAAAAAAATTTAGGACATTACTGGTAAACTATTCTCAGAAGTTGTGTTGGAATTTTTTACTTCCTCCAAGTTGCTCCAGGAGTTAAATCATACCTACATATGCTTAGTTCCAAAAAAAGAACTCCATAAAGTATGAATGGCTTTAGACCAATCTCTTGCTGCAACATAATTTCCAAGGTCATTTCTAAACTCCTAGCTGAGAGACTCAAGATAGCCATTTCTAGCATCATCGA
Organism: Erythroxylum guanchezii; assembly: GCA_025629825.1. Classification (NCBI taxonomy): domain Eukaryota; kingdom Viridiplantae; phylum Streptophyta; class Magnoliopsida; order Malpighiales; family Erythroxylaceae; genus Erythroxylum; species Erythroxylum guanchezii. The sequence continues at coordinate 29,659,598 of JAOTAX010000008.1, read as the reverse complement.
TCCTACCCAAGGGACCTTCATTTCATAACGAAATATCAGGGATAACGTTCTTTTTTTGCAAGAACTGATGAAGGATTACAATTTAGGAAAAAGACTCAAAAATGCTTAATTAAAGTGGATTTTTTTAAGGCTTTTGACATCGTAAGTTAGAAATTCTTCCGTATTTTTCTTGAGGCTCTAAAGTTACCAACCCAGTTTATTGGTTGGATCATGGCATGTATTCAATCTCCTTCTCTAAGTATACTGGTGAATGGGGCTCTTACTAAACCTTTTAAAGTTGCCAGAGGTATTCGTCAAGGAGATCCATTGTCTCCTTACTTATTTGCTCTTATGATGGAAGGATTTTCTATATTAATAAGTAGGATGATATATTGACATAAGAGGTTTCAATTCCATTATAAATGTTCTTCTCTCGACCTTAGTCACCTTATGTATGTCGATGATCTTAAAATTCTTTGTGGAACTGATGAGCACTCTATTTCTATGATGATGCGTGCCTTGAGATTATTTGTTGATTGGTTTGGTTTAAAGCATAACGCTGAGAAAAGTTGAATATACTTTTCTACTGATGTGAGAAATAGTACAAAAATCCAAACTTTGGTTGGGCTTAATGTTCAGGCTACTCCATTTTCTTATTTAGGGGCCCCAATATCTTCTTATAAACCTAAGCTTCATGATTGTTGACACCTCTTAGAAAGGATCAAGGCAAGAGTGAATGCTTGGCAAAATAGGTTTCTCTCTTATGCTGCTAGGTTAACCCTCATCATCTCAGTATTAAGTAGCCTACATATTTATTGGTGTGCTCATATAGCCTTGCCTAGAAAGGTGATTAAGGAGGTTGACAGAATATTGAAAGCTTTCCTATGGTCAGGATGAACTGAAAATGCTAAGAATGTTAAGATAAAATGGAGCAAAGTGGCTATCCCGAAGAGTGATGAAGCATTGGGGATCTTTTCTATTTCTACTATGCAAAAAGTCTTAATGTGTAAAAGACTTTGGAGGTTATACACCGACCACAATGCTCACTGGGTCGAGTGGATTCATGAGTCACCTTAAACATGTGAACTTTTGTCAAGCTTCTTATTTTCGAAAGTTCTTTTGGATCCTTATCCAAATGATGAAGCTAAGAGATTTGGTTTACCCACATATTAAACACAAGATTGACAATGGTGAAAAAACCTAGCTTTGGTATGATAATTGGACGGATGCGAGCCCCCTCATCCGAAATACATAGATACTTCTCTTGAAAAACCATGATTCGCTTCATCTTAAAGTATCCTCTTTGATTCGTAATGGGACTTGGAGAGGGGATTTTAGAGGATTTGATTCTTTGGCCCAATTCTTCCCCCAATTGGACAAGGAGTTATTGGTGGATTCAATCATCGAGACTCTTAATCCGAGAGGCAAATTCTCAAACAAATCATGCCATCAGTTGCTAACAAAGGGCTTACAGGTGGTATCTTGGTCCTCTTTGTTATGGCAAAACACCACCAAAAACATCTTTTATTTTTTGGTGTGCAATTAAAAACAAGCTAAGGACTAAAAGCTAATGGTAAGGTTCTGAGGACCATACTTGTACTCTTTGTAAAATGGCCTTAGAAGATAGAAATCATCTATTCTTTCTATGCAATTTTTCGAGGGCAGTCTAGAGCAGGATCTAACTCATGTTACCTGATACTTGATATCCCTATACTTGGAAACAATATCTTAATTAGGCCATAAATAATTCAAAAAAAGGTAAACCAAATGCTATTCTATACAAGGCGGCATTCACTTCCACTATATACTTCCTTCGGGAAAAGTGGAACTATTGAATGTTTGCTAATTAAGAGAGGGGAAATACCAATTGGTTGGCAGGCTCATAAACTGGATTCGATCCATCTTAGTTGCCAAAAATTTTCGAAACACTCTCTCGCAAGATATGAAGAGTAAATGGCATCTTTAACGTGTTTTAAGATGTAACTCTAATTAGTTTTTTTTTTCTTTCTATTAGTATTTTTATTAGTATACATTCAAGTTGAATCCTGTGTTTTGTAGACTTAGCTTTGTCTAAAGTTAACCCATTATTTATTTTCCAAAAAAATTACTCATATCATATAGCAAACAATTCTATTGCACTTTTTAAGCCACTCAATGCGCGAGGCTTATCTTCATGCAAATATATCTTTTTTCCTTCCATTCTTTTTTTCTTTTGATAGAATCTAAACTCAAATGTAACACATAGCTAGTTACTTACGTAACCAAAATATTTGAATTACCTAATCAAACATATTATAAAGTATTTTTTGCTTTTTCACTATTAGGTTTCTGAGTTTCGGATGTGAAGGTTTCGTCGCGATAAAGCTAGATCTTCGCCACGGCGAACCTTTCCCAAAGGTAATTTTACTTGATTTTTCGTAACTTCGCCGTGGCGAAGCCAGACTTAACCACAACATATTTTTCCTAAGAGGTAATCGGGTTTGATATCGCAATTTCGCCGCGGCGAAGCTAGACTTTCACCACAACATATTTTTCTCGAGAGGTTCTTGGGTTTGATCTCGCAACTTCGCCGCGGCGTATTTGTACTGAGAGGTCCTTGGATTTGAACTGGGGACTTCGCCGCGACGAAACCAGCCTTTCGTGAGGCGTTTTTGTCCCGAAAGATGCAGTGGTTCGACCTTGACACTTCGCCGCGGCAAACTTCTCCCAAAAGGTTTATGGAAATATTTCCATATTTTCGCCACAGCAAACCTGCTATTGCTGTGGCTGAAATTTTCCTTAAGAATTGAAGTTTTCAATTTTTCTCTCGCATGATCCTCATCCAACTGCCTCGAGTGGTCGCCTGAGGATTAATCACGGGACTCGGGCCCAACATTCACTGCCTCTAAACAATCACAACGGGTATTCTTCGATTTTACTGTTCTTTGACGTCTTGTAGCCCTCGAGTTTGTAGCGTGGCTTTATGTTTTTTCATCACGCATAATGATATGACCAATATATTATGCAGATGACTTCATTTTAATAGTCAAAACCTTCCTTTGTTTTATTTATCAGAAAGCATATAGATTGTGTCCAATCAATTAAAATGGTTGCGTGCATCCTAAACTTTTCACACGTATAAGAACGTCTAGACAATTGTATTCCTAACATGGCTTTAGTATTCGGAGGAATCAAGGGGATTTTTCAGCATAAATATTTCAACTTTACTTCTAATATGTAGTCCGATTAATGTAAAAATTTAGTAAAAAGTTATGTATTAAATTTCAATAAGTTCACATTTTTAAAATATATTAAATCATTATGTATGTAATATTAATGAAATAAATATTGTTACATAATTATGAATTGACATAATATTTTTAGATAGTATTACAAAATAAATAAAATATTTAATTATGAATATATGAAACTAGTTAAAATTAATATTTTATTTTATATAAGCAATAACATATAAATATAATAAATGAATATAATTATATGTAATTTGTTAAGTATTAATCACTGCCTCGTAAGTTTGTTATTCTAAAAATACCTATGTTTAAAAGTTAATAATAAATTTTAATAGAGATTGATTTCAAAATTTTCATAAAATATAAAAGTTTAAGATTTTTAAAGAACTAATAATTTTTCATAGTCAAATTAGGCTTAGATTATTTTATCCAACCTAGGCACCACTTTACTATCTTTCTACTTTTCTATTTTAGACTTTATTTTATCCCTCAATTTTTAAAATTTTCGATACCAATTAATATTTAGCAAATATTTTTAATATCAGTTAATACTGACCAGTATAGTAAAAACAGGCTGATATTAATCAGTATTTAAATTTAGTACTAAAATTTAATATACTGTATAATTTCTTATTCATAATTATGCTTTAGAGGGTATCGCAAATATTTAAAGGAATTTCAGAAAATCTGTAATTCGATTTCTGGGCAATATTTATCCTCTGTCACTCAAACCTGTAAAACGGAAAAGCTTAAGCTGTTGGAACTTGGAAGGTGCAGCAAGCGTACCCCACTTCCACGAACACGGAAAGCGCGATGTGTGACATCTTAATCTTATCCATTAAAAAGACTTTTAACTCCTTCATGCTTCAAAAATTCGACCCAAGGGGCAGCATTACTTTTCAAGGACACACTCTCTATCTTTTTTCCAATTAAGCGAAATGGGCACCAATCTCCTCCCTCTTAGGCCAGCCGTGATCCGACTCTGCGCCACCTCAGACCCCCGTAGGGCCGACGCTAACCGTCGGAAAACTTCCTCAGTCTCATCTCCAAACTGGTGGTCCCCGCTCTTTGGTTGGTCCTCTGAGCCCGACTACATTACCACAGAGGCTAAACAGGAAGAGTTCATGGATAAAAGACAGAGCAGGGACTCGGACTCAGAGACAAAACCGGTTAGACCTCGATTCGCTCCGGGTGCTTTCACTGACGAAAAGGCCAGGCAGCTCCGTATGTTGACTACAGAGACGTCATCGTTCCACGACGCTATGTACCATTCGGCGATCGCAGCGCGCCTTGCCTCCGATTTCAAATCCCGCTCCAATCCCTAGTCCTCCGAGGTCTTATCATCTTTAGTGTCTTCTTTTTTATGTTGTGTCTTATCCTGTAATATGATTTGATCTACCGTTTCCTTCTCCGAAACTAATTGTATAGTAATCAAATAGTTTGTAAAAATAGTTATTTATTGGATTAAGCTTCTGTTAAACATTTATTAAATAAAAATCAATATAATCAAATTTCAATTGCGTAATGGAAACGATGCCGGTCAGTGATGCTGCTTTGGCGGATGTTGCGTTATTTAATATTGTTATTCAATAAATCAAGGGGGGTAGGGTAGTAATGGTATAATTTCACGATGGACGGTGAAAGTTTGAAAATTGAAGGATTGGGCTTCGCTTTCCAGCAATGGAAATGATTTTTTCATATATTATTAGGATAAAACCAAAACCAAAAATATGAATATATTAAAGAGTTTTAGCATAGAAATAGAATAATGGGATCTGTAGCTGGAGTCCGGAATTTCTCAAGTATCCAACCAGAATATGCTACTATCTGCCCACTGATTTTTAGACCTTTTATTTTAGATATGTTAAAGTGACATTAGTTATGGTGCTCATGAACATTGGTCCATTAACACTTGTAAGAGTAGTTTATAATTTTTACCCACTATATGTCTCATGTAAATTTTTTTAAAAAATAATGAAGGTAAGAAAAGGGACCACCTTCCACATTGCTTTATAGGAACTTATCCATCAATTTTAAGTTATGCAAACGGTACTTGATAACAGCATAATAGATCACACATATCATGTCGCTTGGTACCAAGAAATGATGGACTGACAAGGGGCTTTAGATGCTTTGAAGTATAAGGCCTTCTCTTTGACTATGGAAAGGGTTATAAGGGAATTCATATCAGACCATCTCAAAAGGGTCTATCTCGAGTTTTAGGCAACTCAAGTCCATATTTGAAGCTCACTTTGTCAATAACAAATTAAGGATAGAGATTTGTCCACCTTCTTTAATGTGGAACAAGTGAAGGTGGAGAGCTTCAGACATTATACTTGAGATTTAGCATGGAAATGACTCAAATGTCAATTTTAAACTTTATCATAATAACTAAAACTTTTGAGAAAGGCTTATATTGCCTCCAACCTTTGTAGAGATCTCTTACGATGGACAAGGTGTACACTTTGAAGGAGATGCAAGAGTAGGCACAACGCTTCATCACCTTGGAGGATGTGGATCACTCTCTAAAAATGACCGAACAATTTTCCCAAGGGATTATAGAAAGATGAAAAGGAGGGAATACGTTGGAACTATCTAGTAAGAGAGAACCGAAACAAGTGCATAATCATACTCTAAGAACTCTACATAAAGCTAAACTTACCCGAGGACTAGTCATTCTGCTTTTGCTGTGCTAAACTTGCCTGAAGACAAGAGCATAATCAAAAAGGGAAAAGTCACAATGAATCTCACTTTCCGTTAGAACATCGTATCACGAAAATGTTCCAATCCAATCTTATTTTGTTTTTGGCAGATTATCAGATGGTTAGACAAGACCATGTAATTCAACGGCCACTCCACTAGTACGTATGGAAACAAAAATGTCAATTTGTAGGAAGAAACCACGAAAATCCAAGTACGAAGCATCCAAACAACATGTGTAAAGCACTAAGGTGCTACCCAGCAAGTGGTCCAGGAAAATTTCTTAATTTTATATAAAATAAGCCAAAAGAATAATATCTTACTAATATTTTGTTGCTAAATTGTTCTATGCTGGTTCCCTCGTGACTTAACAGCCTAATCATTCTAAAGAAAACATCTATCTTCTCCGTAGTTGGAGCCCTTATATATATATATAAATAAAAAAAAAATTTCTCAAGCTATCCGGTATCTGGTGTCACATGGACAACCGACTAGTTCGGATTCGAGCCGAATAGGACTCTTATGAAGTGGCAAAGCTCTCCCTCACGAGTTTTAAAGCGGCTCCATTTTCAAGACTCGAACTCGAGACCTTGGTTAAAGATGAAGGAACCCCTACTACTCCACCACAGCCCTCATAGTTTAATAAACGGAAAAGGATTTATTTAATACTACAATTCATCCCTTTACTATAAGTACATCATAAAGGGTAACAAAGTCCATCAAAACATAATTTTTAGTACACAAAGAAGTTTTGACCTTCCTCTATCACCGAATCACCAAGCATGGTCCCATAGCGTCTCTTACCTTGAAGCAAAATAGAGCATTTTCTACAGCATTACCAAAAAAATTACGATAGGGTTACTCATCTCTTACACGAATTGCAATATTTGTGGATATTTTAAAATGCTAATAATGTCACCTTTACCTTTGTACATACCCAGCAAAAAAGTAGAACTAATCTCAGTGCTCATAAGTACGTACCAAGGAATTGAATAGCTCCATCTACAGTTCTATAGCTATTTAGCTGCAGCTGGGGACAAATGCATTTGCCATCCAAGCTCACGGTCGTAATTTTTCATGACAAATAAGCAACGGAAGATGCACTAGTATGATCTGCCATGCGCAATTTCACATTGGACGTAAAATGAACCAGATTCCTAAACAGAAGAATATATATTGCAAAGAGAACCCTTTTTTTTTTTTTTTTTGTGAGATGCAGACTGTCAATCGCCAAAAGTTTAACTTCTTACCCTCCGCAAAATAACCTAAAGACATCTTAGCCCTCCACATTCTCTTGAATCAGCTAATCTAAGTTGTGGCCTGCGGGCACTAGGCTTATTCAGTTCAAAGGACTGCCAAATGAACGACAAAAACTAAGCACCAATATTGCCGGCTATTCATTGCATCTCCATATTGATAACCGCATTGACTATATATAAGTTTTTATCAAGCCATTATAGCCTTATTGGGCCAATTTCGGTTCCATCAGTCTGTAAACCTCAACCCAACCATGTAGGTATTTTAACCAAAGGCCTGTATAATCCCACGGATTGTCAACCAATAAGCTCCTTAACCTCTTCAAGCTGGCATATTATGGCATCATGAATCTCGGCTTTTGGCACTCAAAATAGTTTTATATTTCTCAATAGCAATCAAAAACTGGATCAAAGCATTCGAAACTGAACCGAATCAGCTCAACCATCAAAAAACTCCAAAAAGGGCATCCATTGCAGATTTTATTTATTGGGGAAAAAAAGAATACAATCTGAAACCTTCTGCAACCTAATTACGGAATCATAGAAAAATTATGTGCTACGAGCCCTTGTAAACCACTGCAAGTTCTGCAAAAGAAGCACTTGACCAGACTTCCCAACCCAGCAGCAAATTCACTTGCTCTCTATGTCATATATATCTGTTCTGAAATCAAACGTCAAGGAAGAAAAAGGCTATATTTCATATCATCCGAAGAATAATAGAACACTTAATGGAATCTAGTGGTAGAATATGTTCTACTTTTTAACAGTTCAAGCCAGCTTCCGAAACTGCAGACAAAAGTCTGACAGGTCATTGCAATAAAGTTTGTTCGACTACCAAAAACTTTCCAAGTTCTATACTAACCAGGAGAGATTACCATGACCAAATGATTTCACAATAAAATTATATAACAAGAATCATAACTAGCAATCTACCACATCCGAAAGAAATCTTCCCATCAGCCAGTTAACTTTTCAACTATTAAATTCTGTCATCATCTATCCAAAGCAATTTTTTTTGGAACATGAAAGGAAGTGTACTTGACCTTTTTTTTCCAGTCCTTATTCTTGTTTAATATTTAAGTGTCGCTTATTACATAATGTTTTTGTAATCTATTGGGTTCACAAAATTTGACCAATTTAAATAGTCAATGAAATTTGGATCAATTTCTCATAGCCATTTGCTTGATAATTTATAAACAACACCCAAATGGGCCACACAACCCAAGAAGCAGAGAAAACCCAAAATCAAGATAAAACCTTTTAATTGACAGATTCATCTCAAGGACTGCCAAATAACGAGTGGGCATTTGGGACAACAACCCTAGACCAATCAGATTAGTTACAGAAAATATATGAAGTGGATCTCCTTGTTTAAAACCTAATGCCTGAAGTTTAAAATAATAAAGGATTGAACCCATAAGGATTTGTTTATGTTGTCCATGACCTATTAGGATTTGGTTATGTTGTCATATACCCATTAGGATTTGTTTCTGTTTTATTTTATTTTAATTTTCCTAGTTAGGCAGGTTTTCTTGTCCAGCAAGAAAAGGAAATAAGTTAGCTTTAGAAAAGGATTTCAATCAATCCTTTTCACAATAGAATTAGGACTCTCATGTGCCACTTTAGGGATATAAAAGGGAGGGTTAACAGATGTTTTGGGGACCAAAAAAATTGCCTTTAATAAAAGCTTCTGCAGGAAATTTCCTTAGAGAAACTGTCTTTCTCTTGTTGATTAAATCCTATGTTTTATGCTTCAATTTGGTTCAAAAATTAACCTAAAACTCTACTTAGCTACTTCCTCTGTGTCAGTTGGTAATAGAGTTTTAACTCTAGTTTTTCCCGGATTTCTTTCCTAGTCCCTTGCCTCAGTTTTGTTTCTGTCTCACACCCTCTAGCCCATCTTCCAGCCCTACCAAATCAGAAATTTCACCCCCAAAAGAAAAACCCGAGAAAATTCACCCAAAACCTAGAAAAGTCAAACTAAAAGTTTTCAACTTTGACCAATCAGTATAAATGGCTGATCAAGGAGATAATCAGAGATTTGACGAAGTTTTGGAGGCTATTAATGGATTAGCGACTCGTATGGACCAACTTCTAACCATTATGGCCCTTAATCAAGCCAATAATGTAGAAATACCAATTAATGGAGCTCAAGGCAAAGGTTTACTTCAACCCCAACCTATTGGCAGACCTGATCTTCCAAGGAATGCAGAAAATAGGAGAGCTCAAGGTCAGAATTAGATGCCTCTTATGGAATATAGTTCAGATGAAGAAATTCTAGATCAAGACCAACCAAGAATAGGCCAAAGGGATAAAGATGATTATAAGATTAAAGTTGAAGTCCCTTACTTTAGTGGAAATCTAGGCATTGAAGGTTTTCTTGATTGGATTGAAAAGGTGGAAAGTTTTCAAGAGATGATGGCAGTCACAGATAATAAACTAGTGAGAATTGTGAGCTATAAATTAAAAAGTGGTGCTAAAGTTTGGTGGAGTAATCTTCAAAAGAATCAGGAGAGTAATGGAAAACCACCAATCAAATCTTGGAAGAAATTGAAACAAGCCCTTTTCCTTAGATTTTTACCCCCTGATTATGAGTTGCACTTATTTGATCTTTATCAAAGTTGTGCCCAAGGTTCTATGAGTGTGGAGGAGTATCATTGTGAGTTTTTGAGGCTGGCAGCACGTAATACTCTTGAAGAATTTGACATGCAGCAAGTTTCTAGGTATCTTAGAGGATTAAGATCATCCATAAGTGAAAGGCTTAGAATACACACTATTTGGAACATAGAGGAGGCCTACCAATTGGCCTTGAAAGCTGAAAAGATGAAAAAGGCACCTAAGAGGTTTTAATACCCTAGGAGAACAACTCAACAAATTCCAAACGAAGTGGTAGGAAAGCATCAGCTAAAACATTGAAAATCGTTAATGCCCCTAAAGATCTAAGAATTGACAAAAGGAAGCCTTTTGAAGGAGGTGGCAGCAGCAGCAGTAGAGGAGTTCCTAAGGGTTCCAACCCTTATGCACCACCAAAAATATGATGTGTTATAAATGCTGGAAGCTTGGACATATCTCTAGTAATTGTCCTGAGAGAAAGATGGTCAATGTTGCTGAAAGAGGAGACTACCTTAATGAAGGTGAAGAAGATTTGGAAGAGCTTCAAGAAGAGGGAGAATAAGAAGAGTAGTTTGCTGAAGAAGTTGTCGAAGACAAAGTTAGTCTAGTGGTAAGGAAGATACTTTGTTCATCTAAAACCGAGGTGCCATAACAAAGGAGAAGCATTTTTAGATCCTTTTGCACTGTTAATGGTAAGGTGTGCAACCTGATTGTAGACAAATGCAGTGATGAGAGTTTAGTGGCAAGAAAGTTGGTGGATCACATGAAGCTTCCTACTGAGAAACATCCTCATCCCTACACAATTGGTTGGCTTACTGATGGGCCAGCCTTGAGAGTAACTAAAGTGTGTCAAGTTCCTATTTCTATAGGAAAATCTTACAAGGCTACTGTTTATCGTGATGTGGTGGACATGAATGCAAGTCACATACTCCTAGGAAGGCTATGGCAGTTTGATGTGAATATTACTTATAGGGGAAGAGATAACATAGTATCATTCCAATGGAAAGACAAGAAAGTGATCATGCTACCCACAAATGCAGCCTTTGATAGGCCAAAGACTTTTAGAGTGGAGGGAAAGACATTGCTCTCCCTTAGTGGGCAAGATTTTGAGAGGGAAGTTAAGGAGACTCGAGAGGTTCATGTCTTGGTGGTAAAGAACCAATGTTGGAGGAGAAAGAGGAGGAGAATGGAGCTAATTTGATCCAGCCACTTTTGAAGGAGTTTTTAGATCTGATCCAGTCCGAATTGCCTAATGAATTGCCTCCTATGAGAGATATTCAACATCACATTTATTTAGTACCTGGAGCTAAGCTTCCTAATCTGCCCCATTATAGAATGAACCCTAAAGAAGCCGATATTCTAAGAGAACAAGTGGAAGAATTGATGAAAAAAGGCTTGATCCAAGAAAGCACGAGTCCTTGTGCTGTTCCTGCACTTTTGACACCCAAGAAGGATGGATCATGGAGAATGTGTGTTGACAGTAGAGCCATTAACAAAATTACTGTGAGAAATCGATTTCCTATTCCCAGATTGAATGACATGCTTGATCAACTTTGTGGTTCTCAGGTGTTCTCTAAACTTGACTTGAAAAGTGGTTATCACCAAATACAAATCAGACCTGAGGATAAGTGGAAGATTGCATTTAAAACAAAAGAGGGGTAGTATGAATGGCTAGTCATGCCTTTTTGGTTGTCCAATGCCCCTAGCACTTTTATGAGACTTATGAACCAAGTGCTTAGACCTTTTAATGGAAACTTCGTGGTTGTTTATTTTGATGATATCCTTGTCTATAGCAGAACAGTTGAAGAGCATCTAAAACATTTGAGGAGAGTCTTGTCTGTTTTACAACATAATAAGCTTTACCTAAACTTGAAGAAATGCAGTTTCTTGACTAGCAAGCTATTATTCTTGGGATATGTGGTTAGTTCTGAAGGAATTCATGTGGATGAAGAAAAGGTGAAGGCAATTAGTGAATGGCCTACCCCTAAGAATGTTAGTGAGGTTCGATCTTTCCATGGGCTAGCTACTTTCTACAGGAGGTTCATTAGAAACTTCAGTTCAATTATGGCCCCTATCACAGAATGCATGAAGAAGGAAAGTTTGGTTAGAATGATGAAGAAGGAAAAGCTCAACACTGCTCCTATCCTAGCCTTATCGAACTTTGACAAGCTTTTTGAGGTTGAGTGTGATGCATGTGAAGTAGGTATTGGAGCTGTTCTATCTCAAGAAGCCCGACCTGTAGCTTTCTTTAGTGAGAAGTTTAACGATACAAAGAAAAGATGGAATATCTATGATCAGGAATTTTATGCGGTTGTGAGAACATTGAAGCATTGGGAACATTATCTTATTCAAAGAGAGTTCATTCTTTAAACTAATCATCAAGCTTTAAAGTTTCTAAACAGTCAAAAGCACTTGAGTAATATGCATGCCAAATGGACTACTTTCTTACAGAAGTTTCCTTTTGTTATTAAACATAAGTATGGTGTGACTAACAAGGTGGTTGATGCACTTAGTAGAAGGACAGTATTACTTTCTACTGTGTCCCAAGAGGTAGTTGGGTTTGAAGTTTTAAAGGAGCTTTATGAGGATGATGAAGGCTTCAAGGACATGTGGTTAAAGTGTATTCAGAAGCAAACTGCTGGTGAGTTCCATATCACTGATGGTTTTCTTTTCCATGGTAACCAACTTTGTGTTCCTTATACTTCTTTTAGAGAAAAGTTGATTCGTGATGTGCATAATGGAGGATTTGTCGGTCACATGGGAAGGGGCAAGACCATTACTAGTCTTGAAGATAGGTTCTATTGGCCTCAGTTGAAGAAAGATGTTAGAAACTTTGTGAAAAGGTGCTATGTTTGTCAGACTGCTAAAAGAAGATCCCAAAATACTGGTTTGTATATACCACTCCCTATCTCGGAAGATATTTTGGAGGACTTGTCTATGGACTTTGTCCTTAAATTACCTAGAACACAAAGGGGCGTTGATACTATTTTTGTGGTAGTTGATAGATTTTCCAAGATGGCGCATTTCATTGCATGTAAGAAGATTGCCGATGCATCTAATGAGGCTAGATTGTTCTTTAAAGAAGTGGTAAGATTGCATGGAATTCCTAAATCCATTACATCTGACCAAGTTTCGAAGTTTCTTAGTCACTTTTGGAGAACTTTGTGGAGGATGTTTGATACTTCTTTAAACTTTAGTAGCACTGTTCATCCACAAACAAATGGTCAGACTGAGTTTGCCTACAATAGGGTTGTCTATAGTGCTATTGGTAGATCACCATTTTCCTTGGTATACTTGAAAGTTCCAAAGAGTACTGCTGATCCGATAAAACTTTCAAAGTTACCAAACTTAAGCATAGCAGTTGAAAATATGGCCAAACAAGTGAAGACTGTGCAAGAGGAGGTTCGAGAGACTTGAAAGGACTAATGCCAAATATAAAGAACAAGCCGACAAACACAATAAGTCTAAAACTTTCCAAGAAGGTGACAAAGTGATGATTTTCTTAAGGAAAGAAAGATTCCCTGTTGGAACCTACAACA
>JAOTAX010000008.1:29533503-29548573 GCA_025629825.1 Erythroxylum guanchezii | reverse complement strand
GTCTTTCTGATACATTTGTTTTGTGAAGTAGTTACCTTATTGGTGTGAATAAGCTACTTTCTCATATTTTAGATACTCCAACTTAATTTAGGATTTATAGTATCTTGCTTACATAATATATAAGCTTTTAATTGTTTCCTTTCTCCCTAGTCAAACGAAGCTGAAGGAAGTATCCAAAGCAGCTATGTAGATGTATAATAATTTATCTTAGGGTTGATAACAATAATGGACTTATTAGATAACTAACACTCTTCAGTCCACTAAAATTCATTTGGTTTTATAATGTTTCCATGGAAAATATAACCTTATATTTGTTACAAATTAACTTTTATTCTCCTATAGGTGTTCATGAATTTGAGGAATTCACCTACCCATGCCTTTGCCCCTATATGAATGCAGAAGTGTTACGTGCTCTTGTGGTATGTCCTTACATGAAAAGTTTGCATATTTTTACCATAGGAATCATGTCTTCTAGGTTTAGGTTATGAACCATGCATATATACATGGAATTTCTTTTTAGCTTTAGATATAGAAGATGATACAGGAGCATTGAAGTTTCTATGCCTATAATTGGAGTCCATATGCTCATATGATGACATAGGCAATGGCTTAACAATATGCACATTATTTTTATTACAAAAAATTTTCTTATCATTAGATGATGTACTTCTATAACTGTAATCAATTACATGCTTACCATTTAAGGTTTTTTTAGACACAAGATACATTATAGTTTTTCATCTACTAAATTGAAATCATAAAATGATGCTTTAAGGATATTTCTCATTTTTTAATATCTCATTCTCATGTAATAATCATGTTCATTTTCATTTCCAACAACCACACTCTTAGATTATATAAGGTCATATACATATCATTTCAATTGCTCATCTCAATCAATATGCATCAAAAAAATTTTGAGCTTCTTTATACTTTGAAGATATTTTCTTCATTTTTATGCTTATAGCCTCTAGGCATTCAACTAACTCATCATATGAAAGATTAATATCATAATTATTATTATCATCACAAAAGATTTAGCAATGGGTAGCTTATTATCATTGGATATAAAGCACAGACATGGCATAATATTTTTTGCTTCATGACTTTAAGAAATAATAGTGTCATCTTATTAAGCCTTTAAATGCTTTCTTCTTCTTATTTAATTACTTTTCTCTCTTAATCTTTAATAATTTCGTAAATTTCTTTGTGATTACATTTATATCATCCTCATCACTCTCACTTAGATAGGTCTTATATATAATTTTCCTCCTCCTTAGAGACTTTAAAAATCACACCTCTTCTTGTTGAAGTAAGCTCTTTTTCATGTAATTCATTCATCTACATCTCATAGGTTAGTGATTAGATTGGCTTTTCCAATGGTATGGTCCTAGATTTATATATATTTTTTTATTGTCTTTCTTGTAGGCCATGTTCTGTGTTGAAGAGCATCGATAATTGGCCAATCTCATTTGTCTTCTTTGTAATTGCGATTGTTTGTCTATCAAGGTAAGTCGTTCAACTAAGTAATGTCTACAATGTGATCTATTTTGTGTTGTTCTTTGCAATTTTACCTATAATAATGGTTGATGAGATTTTAAGCTAGGGTTTAATAGTCTAAGTATTTATGTTTGGGCAATGTTTAAATTGAAACATAAAGACTTGAACTTATAGGTGATTAATTCAAAATTAGTATTAACATAAGAAATTCACATAATTGCCATAACAATTCTTTACATAATAAAGCCCTAGGAATGTATATAGGCTAGAAATCCGTGATGGAACTCCCATGAGGCTTATCGGTGAAAAATTCCACGAGTCTAGGAGTCACAGCAAGAATTTGCTTTCTCGATTCATCTGGTGTAACAATGCCACATACCATAGTACTTGTTTAAAATCAAACTTTGTAAATAAACTTGTAGGCGATTAAATCAAACTTAGTATTAACATAAGAAATTCACATAAATGACAAGAAAATTCTTTGTATAATAAACCCCTAGAATGGTATAGGCTGGAAACTTGTGATGTAACTCCCATGAAGCTTATCAGTGAAAAATTTCACAAGCCTAAGGGTCACCATAGTGCTTTTTTAATTTCCACTAATTTTATTTATTGTAAACCAATTTCCACTTTTTTATTTTAATATAAAGTTTGAAAAATAATATATAGGTGCTTTTTTTACTGCTTAATGTCACTTCTTACAAGATATTGGTTGGCAAATTGCTTTTATCACATATGTTATCCATCAATTAAGTCAATATATCGATAAGTCAAGTATAGTTCATTTGTAGGTTGCTTATACGGTATTAAGATATATTAAGGATTATAAAGATGAAAGCCTTATCTTTCATAAAAAAATTCTTCTACAATTAAATGGTTCTTATGACTTAGAATGTGGTGATTTTCTAATCACTAAGGTGGAATTGGTTGTGATTGAGTTTATTGTCTAATCACTTAAGTGGAATTGGTTGTGATTGAGTTATCTAATTGTGAAATCATACGGTAAGATAGGTTGATTTCAATTTGGAGGGGAAATGGTCAGAGACTTGTAAAAACTTAGGGAAAATGAAGGATCTATTAATGTGTAAAGTAAAGGTTAAATGTTCTATAAGATTAATATGGCTACTACTGTAATGATTATTATATCTTACTACCGTCACTTTTTTAAATAATAGTTTTGTAGAATGAGTAATGTTAATAGATCTTGGATGTATAGACAATTAACACCCGATGGTTTCATTAATCTTGAGTTTGTTGAGGGAGTTGAAGCTTTTATTCGCTATTCATGTTCTCAACATGCATATAGGGATGGTTCAAATATTAGATGTATAATTGGTGCTTAATTGATTATGAAATTATTCCATAATACTTAGCGATTATTGACATGAAAATGCTTAAGATACTCTCTTTAATTCATATGCGAATTTAGGTACAATTTAGAAGCAAATAAATTAAAGTAAGTTGAAAGTACTACATTTGGGTTATTTTCTGAAGATCAAAATTTACTTGTCTTCACGGAGCAATAAGAAGAAAATTAAAAGACAAGAAAAATGAAACATAAAGAAGAAGACAAATTTAAAAGCAAGCAGCTGGAAAAAGAGACAAAAAACAATAGCGCAAGATGAAGAAAATGCAGTGCAGGAGGACAAGGCAGAAGCGTCTGCGTTTAACGCAAATAGTGTTTGCATTTTTGTGTGAAATGCAGATAGCTGCGTTAAATGCAAACAACAGTTGCATTTAACACAAACATTTACGTTAAACGCAGCGTGGAATAGTACAGAAGGGAGGCCTGTGAGGTTTTAAGTGAATAGTATCTGTGGACCATAAACCCCCAACCTTAATTTGTCACTTCAAGCCATAGCATAGGAAGGAGCAGTGAGAATTGCGTGAGCTACGTTTATCATAGTGGAGAGGTCTTCGGTATGGCTACAACATGGGGGCTGAAGCGTTTTCCAAGAAAGACCCATGAAGGGCTAGACATCCTGATGCCAATTCGGGGGCGACATTGACGCCGATGACTTGGGTTAAGTATTTTTTAATCATTTTGATGTTTCTTTCTCTCATTAGAAATTTATTTTGATATCCTATGTTAATTGATTTGAGTATTGTGTATGGATACTCGCATTTTCTTTATTGTTCAATTATTTGTGTATGAACTTGTTGGGTATTGTGAAAAGATGATTTTAATGCGTTCATTGAGTCGTTTAATTGCAAACCCGTTGCTAGGATTTCGATATAATCCGTAATTGTTATATTGAAACTCATGTGTAACGACTAATGATTCGTAATCATTAGGGGATAACATGACCTAGGTTAAATGATGCATCCTATGTGATTATTGCCTTGATTAATCGGTTTTCCTAATTCGTAATGCTACTACCTAATTAAATCTAGAGATTGTATCCTAGGTTATTTGGTGGTTAGGTTTAATTAACGATCGTATCTTGATTAAACAAAACCTAATAGAAAACTCGGGTTAATTATTAACTCACGATTAATAGTTGCTAGGAGAGGTTTGAGAACAACAAATTAATGAAATATGCTTAATTAGGGTGTAGGCCGAAATTGAACCAAAGAATCAAGTCTCTATCGAATTCTCCACTTTTATCATTTTTCGCATGTTTTCTTTAATTTGTTTTCATTAGGTTAGTTAGTTTCATTTTATTTTCTTCTTTCAAAAATTCAAAACCCCCTGCTAAATCTAAACATAGGTTAATTTCATTTCATAAACTTTATGCACACTCTTTGTAAGATCGACCTAGACTTACCACTACTATAGTAGTAGGTCTAGTTATTTTATTTTGACTAGTATAATGGCGCGTGATCAATTTTGGCACCGTTGCCAAGGAGTGCGGTGTTTTAGTTTTTGTTTATAATTTAATTGGTGTTTTGTATATATTTGTTCGTAATTGATTTCTTTTCTGCTATTTTGTGATCTTTTCATCTTTTGTTTTGTGTTTGAATTTTTTTTTTCAATATGGACAGAAGTAATTTCTTTTGTAACTCATATTCTCAATCTTATAACAATGTTTGGACTGATCAACCTAACTTTTGTTATAGTTGGGATAATCATCAGAATTACTTCCATGATAGTTTGCAGGATGCACAACAATTCTCATACAGACTTGAAGCTTCCTATCATGACTCTGGTCCATCTCTGGAAGAGTTTATTAATATTATGAACGCTAATACTTTGCAATTGTAGGATAATACTCTACAATTCCAGAAGGATGTAGGGCAGTTTCCAAAAAAACACATGGTCTAGCATCCAAGATTCGGAGAGCCAACGCGATTCAGGTGCATCTTTAGAAGAATTTATTAAGATCTTGCTGCTAACAATTTGCAATTTCAACAGGATATGCAGCAATTACAACAAAATATGCAGCAACAGTTGCAAGAATTCTGACAGGAGACAAAAGCAAGCTAATTGAGCATGGAACACCAAATTGGTCAGATGGCAGTAAGGCTCAGTCGCCTAGAATCACAAAACGAACAGGAGCAGTCGTATCAACCCGAAGTATACCCAATAGAAGTTTGTTCAGAAACTTTACAAAGTGATGAGGAGCTTGAGAATCTTGAGGTCAACCCTTAACAAATTGCTTATATCGAAGAAGTTGAGAATGAGCTTGAAGCCTAAAGGGACACGTCTTTTAGCTCAGAGGTAAGTACTGAGTCCATGATTATTTTTGAGACTAACTCTTTACCTTTATATAACAGATTTGAGGAATTAAATGATGAAGAAAAAGGTGAAGAGACGTTCGAAATATTTCTAGAATGTATGGACTCAGTCGGGATTGAGAATCTAAGGATAGGGAAGATGCTAAATGAGGATGATGATCAATTAAGGCCCTATCCAGAGCTTCCTCTCGTCGAGGAGCCGCATGTGACACCTGAAGATCACAATTTTGTCACGTGAGGAGGAAACAAGGAGTCAAGCCAACGACCCTAAATGAAGGTGCTTCTTAGGAGGCAACCCAAGGGAAGTAAATTTCTTTTCCTTTACATTTTTGCATTACTTTTTATATGCATGTGTGATTTTGAATTTGTTTGTTTTACTTGTTTTTAATTTTTCAATCAAAATGAGAGAAAAATAAGACAAATTAAACAAACATTTTCTCGTTTTCTATTACTTCTGGGATTATATAATCATGATTAGAGTGTAAATTGACTAGAGAATTTCATAGCAACTTTAGCATGTACTTTTTCTCTTGTGATTGGCTGATATGCATTATCTTTAGAAGAATAGTGACTAATGGTAGACAAAGTTGGTGAGATTTTGAGCCTTATTTGATCGACACATTCATATCAGTCTTATTGCCTTTTGATAATGTATGACTTTCATGACAGGTACATCCTAATTTTGCATTGAATTTCTATTCGATGCCACATTTTTATCAAATGCATTAATATGGACATGATTAGGCATTCTTTGTTTTTCATAAACTACATTGGCCAAATAACCTATCCTATTGACATGATTTTTCTCTTGATAAACCCCTTTGAGCTTTGGCTTTTCTTTTTGTATCAACTATATTACATGCTTTATACTTAACCAAATGTTCTACCCAGGCCATAAAGCTAGTGGAACATTTGTGATTAGTGAGTTTGTGGATGTACAAAATTGTATGTGTGGGGGTGTACATATGTGTGGGTTGTTTAATGTTTGGATGTTTTATTATATCTTATTATTGAAATTCCCAAGTTGATATAGTTTATTTTAATTTGTCTAAAGAAAAAGAAGAAAGAAAAGAGAAAAGAAAAAAAAGAAAAGAAAAGAAAAGAAAATGAAAAAGAAAGAAAGAAGAAAAAAAGAATGAAAAAATGTTTAGAATAAATGTATCAAAGAGGAATTGCATATGTGTTGAAAAGTTGTTTATGGTTAATGCATCTTCCTAGAGTTGTAATGAATGTGTTATTCAAATATGTTGAATATGAGGCAGATGTTGGCTTGGAAGGTTCACTCTTGTGATTTAAATGTATTGTTGGCATAAATTATATGAATGATTTCTTTGGATTGGTATATGCTTCATGTAGATTGTATATGAGAGCTGAATGGGGTTGTGAAATATAAATGTTGCATTCGTCATAGCTGACGGTACCCAGTTTTTGATGAGTGTTGCCTTATTTCACTAGCTTTGATGCCTTTCATGCTACTTGACCCAAATACATCTCACCTTACCTTTGCCCACATTACAACCCTAAAAAGTCCTTTGATTCGTGATTTTGCATATGAACATTAGTGGTGGAGAAATGAAATGATATGCAAAGTTATGGATTGTTATGATCATGAATGATGTTGAGTGTACCCGTGGATATATTTTAGTTAAACATATTTCCGAGTCTACCATTAGATTGCTCAGTTTTTAAAGATTTTGAATGTTGATTGATCATGAGTAAAGGCTTGGAATGTTGATATCTTGCTATGATTTTTGAGAGTCACTCATCTTTGTTTATGATTATGTATTCTTGGAACATATGGGAAATGAGTTATGTTTTGGGGTCTTTGAGCTTAATTTTAATGTTTTGCCCAAAGACGGCCAAAAGCTAAGTGTGAGGGAAATTGATTGATGCTTAATTGATTATGAAATTATTCTATAATACTTAGCGATTATTGACATGAAAATGCTTAAGATACTCACTTTAATCATATATGAATTTAGGTACAATTTGGAAGCAAATAAATTAAAGTGAGTCGAAAGTACAGAATTTGGGTTATTTTCTAAAGATCAATTTTTACTTGTCTTCATGGAGCAATAAGAAGAAAATTAAAAGACAAGAAAAATGGAACACAAAGAAAAAGAAAATTTTAAAAGCAACTAGCTAGAAAAAGAGACAAAAAACAACAGTGCAAGATAAAGAAAATGTAGTGCAGGAGGACAAGGTAGAAGCGTCTGAATTTTTGTGTGAAATATAGACAGATACGTTAAACGCAGACAACAGTTGCGTTTAACACAGACAGATGCGTTAAATGCTGCGTGGAACAGAAAAGAAGGGAGGCCTGCGAGGTTTTAAGTGAATAGTATCCGTGGACCATAAACCACCAACCTTAATTTGTCACTTCAAGCTACAACATAGGAAGAACAGTGAGAGCTACGTTTAGTGCAGTGGACTACGTTAAACGCAAACGAGGACAATGAGAGGAGAGGAGGGGGGGCAGAAGAGAGGGTTACGTACCGAAGAGGTCTTCGGTGGGGCTACAACATATGGGCTGAAGCATTTTTTTGAGAAAGACCCATGAAGGGCTAGAAGTCCCGACGTCAGTTTGGAGGTGACATCGACGCCTACAACTCAGGTTAAGTATTTTTTTAATCATGTTGTTGTTTCTTTCTCTCATTAGAAATTGATTGTGTTATCCTATGTTAATTAATTTGGGTATTGTGTATCGATAATTGGATTTTCGTTATTGTTCAGTTATTTGTGTATGAACCCATGGGTATTGTGAAAAGATGAATTTAATGTGTTCATTGAATCGTTTAATTGCAAACCCGTTGCTAGAATTTCGATATAATCTGTAATTGTTATGTTGAAATTCATCTGTAGTAGCTAATCATTTGTAATCATTAAGAATAATATGACCTAGGTTAAATGACGCATCGTATGTAGTTCTTGCCTTGATTAATCGATTTTCCTAATTCATAATGCTACTGCCTACTAAATCTAGAGATCATATCCTAGGTTATTTAGTGGTTAGGTTTAATTAACGATTGTATCTTGATTAAACAAAACCTAAGGGAAAACTCTGGTTAATTATTAACTCAAGATTAATAGTTGCTAGGAGAGGTTTGAGAACAACAAATTAATGAAATATGCTTCATTAGGGTGTAGGCTGAGATTGAACCAAAGAACTGGGTCCCTATCGAATTCCCCACTTTTATCATTTTTCGTATGTTTTCTTTAACTTGTTTTCATTAGGTTAGTTATTTTCATTTTATTTTCTTCTTTCAAAAATCCAAAACCCCCTATTAAATCTAACACTGGTTAATTTCATTTCATAAACTTTACACACACTCTATGTGGGATCGACCTAAACTCACCACTGCTATAGTAGTAGGTCTAGTTATTTTATTTTGACTAGCGTAACGATGCACAGTCAATGTCCATATAAAAAGTGCAAACATATTCGTTTTCTTCCTATCGATGAAGTGAATCTTCATTTGTTAAGAAAAGGATTTGTTCCAAATCATTTAGAGTGGAAACACCATGGGAAGCCATTAATTTGTAGCACTTCAGGGGGGTAATGAAGTAAACCCGTCAATAAATATGGATGGTTTTGAAGGGGGGATTGGATTTATAACAAATAATGTGGGTGCAACTGAAAATACTTACATCCAAATGGTTTATGATGCAGTCAATTATACCTTTAAGACAAATATAGAAAATCTTGAAGAAGAGCCAAACCAATATGCAAATTTTCTTTTTGACTTTCTAAAATCAGATAACCAAGAATTATGGCCAAATTGTGAGACGATGACTTAATTATCTTCAATTTCTTGATTATTGAACACAAAGTCTTAAGGATATATTTCTTATCGAAGTTTTGATAAAATTCTTGCTTGGTATAATGAATTATTACCTCTTAATCATATAATGGTTGATAATTTTTACAATATGAAGAAACTTATTAGGGGTCTTGGTTTGCCATTTGAAAATTTTGATTGTTACAACTTTTGATGTATGTTGTTTTGGGAAAATAATATGGAATTACAAGAGTGCAAATTTTGTGATTAATCTAAGTTCAATCCTAGAAAGCGTACTATGAAACAGAAATTAGCATCTTGGAAGGGGATGTATTATTTCTCGCTAACTCTAAGACTTTAAAGACTATATGCCTTTGATGTTACTGCATCTTACATGAGATGGCATAATGAACATAAACAGGAAGATGGAATAAAGAGCCATCCATCGGATGCACTTGCATGGGAACATTTCAATAACACCCATTATGAGTTTACAGCTGAAAGTTGGAAAGTTAAGTTGGGATTGTCGACAAATGGATTCCAACCTTTTGGTTAATCCGGCCAACAATATTCATCATGGCCAATCATAATTACTCCTTATAATTTGCCTCTATGGATGTGTATGAATGAGGCATATATGTTCTTGATGGTGATTGTGCCAGGGCCTAGGAATCCAAAGCATAAAATTAATGTATTCTTACAAGTAGTATTTGAATTGCATCATCTTTGGGAATTTGGTGTGGAGACATATGATGTCTCTCTTAAAGAATTTTTTTTAGAGTAGCTTTGATGTGAACTATTGGTGATTTTCCTATGTATGTTATGTTGTCTGGATGGAGCACAGTAGGGAATTGTCTTGTCCATACTGTGCTAATGATTTTGATGCATTTTATCTTCTTAACGAGGCCAAAACATCTTGGTTTGATAACCATAGGAAATTTCTTCCTCCAAATCATCTATTTAGACACAATAAACAAAAGTTCACTAAGAATAGGATGGTGCAAACACCTTCTCCCCCTCACAAAGCTGGTGAAGAGATATTGTAGGAGATTGATAAATTAGGGTTGCTAAAAGTTACAAAACTTGAAGTTGAAGAAGTGAATAGAAGCATTAGTAAAACATTTTGTTGGAGAAAATGAAGTATCTTTTGGGATTTACCATTTTGGAAAACTAATTTGATACGTCATAATCTAGATATGATGCATATTAAGAAAAATATTTTTGACAATTTGTTCAATACCATAATGAACATTGAAGGGAGGACAAAGGACAATGCAAAATCATGAGCTGATTTGAACCTTTTTTATAGAAGGAATGAGTTAGATAAAGATCTTTGCACCGGTAAATACCTAAAAGCCTTTTACACTTTGGACAAAAAAAAGAGGAAATTTTATGTGAATGTTTGAAAAGTCTAAAGTTTCCCGATGGTTATGTTTCAAACTTGGCAAGGTGTGTAGACATGAGAAAGTACAAATTATTTGGGATGAAAAGTCATAATTATCGTGTGTTTATGAAAAGGCTAATTCCAATTGCATTTCGAGAGTTACTACCGAATAAGGATTGGGAAGCTATAACAAATTAAGTTTGTTTTTCAAAAGCTTAACATCATCTGATATAAAGTTGGTTGAATGAAAAAATTAGAAAGAGAAATTCCAATTATCGTATGCAAATTTGAAGGTATTTTTCCTCTAAGTTTCTTTGATTGTATGAAGCATCTACCTATACGTTTAGCACACGAGGCTAAACTTGTTAGTCCAGTTCAATATTGATGGATGTATCCATTTGAGAAGTAATTATAGTTAATATTTAAAAAAATTATAACATGTTTTAATCTCAGAATTGTAATAACCCTATTTGTAATGTAGGTTTTTACATCACTTGAAGAAAAATGTCAAAAACAAGGCTAGAGTTGGAGGTTTGATACGTAATACTTATTTAGTGGAGGAAGCAAGTACGTTTTTTTCATATTATTTTGAGTCGCATGTGCACACAAAAGAAAGAAAAGTTCCTCGTAATGACGATGAGGCCGAAACAGGTGATATTGATGGTAACTTATCCATTTTTACATATCTAGGACGAACATATGGACGTTCCATAAGAAGAATATTATCAGAAGAAGAAATAGAGGCTATCTATGGTTACATTTTATTGAATTGTCAAGAGGTTCAACCTTTCGTGCAGTAAGTTTAAGTTGATTTTGAAATTGATTATTTAAGTTTTCGAAGTGAGTGTTGTTCATAAATAAAATACATAATAATCCTTTTAGATTATACGAGGAATGGTTACTCGAGCTAATGCCTGTAACAACACAAGATGATATCAATAAAGAAGTTGGAAGACACTTTCCTTGATGGTTCAAGAAATATATAAGTTTTCACTTGCAATAATTGAAATGGTTGAATTATCATATCAAAGTGTTTAAATGGCATTATACTATTTAATATGTTTTTTTTGACCCTCAGAAAATCCAATAGATAACAAGCTTATATGTGATCTTGCTAAAGAACCTTTGCAAATTGTTAAATCCTATACAGTGTATGTTATTAGTGGATACAAATTTCATACAGAATATCATGGTCATAACATGGAAATAATAAATAAGGGGTTTGCATACAGGGAGAATTGATAGATTATTATTGTAAAATTATTGAGATACTTGAAATTAATTACCCTGCATTGCCAATAAAATGAAGAGTGATATTTAAGTGTGACTAGTTTGATCTAACTCCTAATGTTGGAACAAAAGTGCACAGTTGATACAATCTAGTTGAAATCAACCAGCGAAGAAGATTTAGGCAATTTGAAACTTTTGTGTTGGCAATGCAAGCGATCTAGGTATATTATGTCCCTTTTTCCATCTTACAATGAAATTAATCAAATTATATGGTCGATTGCAAAGTAAAACATCGAGATTTTTTTGAATTACATGGAAAAGAAGAAAATAAGAGAATTGAAAGTAAAGCGTTTCAGGAAGATGTTTATGAAATAAATTCACGTGTAACATATGAAGAGAATGAACCTTTGAATGATCCAAATAATGAATATGTTGAAATTTCATCTGGAGAGGATAAGGAGGGCAAGAAATTTGAAGAGGAGCCTAAGTTTGATTCTAATTCTTCAAAAAAAGAAGAAGATGATGATTTTGATTTACAATTAAGTGATGATAGCGATTAATTTGTGTTTGTAATAAAATATTATATGAATAAATCTATTATTTCATCAACAATATAATCTTATATGTGTTTCATGAATTACAAGTTAAAAAATGCCATAAAAGAGAAAACAGGATTTGTTGCAGTCAAGGTTTAGGTTACCACGATTTCCAAGTAAAGCATCACATTCTGTCGATGCTACAGAATCAGGTATTGTACGTCCAGCTACTGCACATCCAAATAAGACATCATCTTCTCGACTTACAATCCCTATACAGTAACCTATTGTACCTAGTCTTATACCATTTAGTAGCCCTACTACAACATCCACCAGCTCTACAACGTCCACCACCCTTACACCAATAGACATATTAGGGGTAAACGTTAAAGATGACAGAGGTGGCCTCCAGCCTAGAGCTAAGGGAGTTGATGGAAGAACTTACATCACAATTGTCAACAATCTGTGAGTGAAGTTCTAAAAATTTTATAATCATAAGTTTATACTTAATTTATATGTTTTAATTTGAAAATGATCTGAAAATGTTTATATATTAGGTTGGTTCCGTTTGAAACGTACTCCTGAAATATCTCATCCAGGTTCAAGGAGAGGATAGATATTGAGGGTTATACATTGAAGAATGTCTCTTAGGTGACAAAGGATTTTTATTATTAGGAGTTTGAGGTACAAAAATTATATTATTTAATCTTTTTTATTTTATCTAATTTTATACATTGATTAGATAAATATTGTTGTTTATAAGTACTTATAGTATGTTTTTCATTTTTTCAGAAAGAATTCTTTTGGGATTCAATATTTGATGATGTAATTTATAATGTATGGAAAATGCAAGCTCATGCACAGTATAGAGACTTTCTTGGTTTGATACACAAAAATGGTGTACAATCACCTTATATACTTGAAGAAATATGGAGTTATCGGCAGTAGTATTATGCATTACCCAAGGTAATGTCTATTTTGGAGTGCAATTCTGCCAACAAAGAGAGTTTACTCATACATCCTAGAGTATCTTTGACCCACTAGGAGCATGCACAAAAACTTTTAAGTACCAAGACTTTACACTTATATTATGATTTTTGTACTTTGATGTATGAAATTTGATTTTAATGTAATTTGACATATGAAATTTAGAATGAAAATAAATCTGTATTATAGAGAATAATAATGTTATCAATGCCTGGTGCCATCAATGTCTGTGTTGTTGAGTTAATTTTTTTGTCTAATGGGAGTAAATATCATAAAAAAGAGGAAACTCTGCCAAAATTTTTATAAATTCTAGTTCACTTATAATAATTTATTCTGATACAGGAAAAGTAATGGGCAAGAAGCCGACACCATGCCAGCTTCTTTTGCACACTCACATCAATAGGCATGATGATGTGACCTTCATGAACACCTGATGCAGAAAATTTTATGTATGTAAAATCTATACTTTAATATTAATTCTTAAAAATTATCACTTATTAACAAACAATTATAATGATACGATCAAATATAAGAAAGCACTGAATGACAGTCTCAGAACTCTGAAACTGTTGATAAGAGTCAGGCATATCTTGATGCAGTGGGTGGTAAGGTTCATCGTGGAAGGATATTCGACTTAGGTTTATTTGTAATCACGTGGTATTCACAATCTTTCACATCCTCTACAGTCGGATCTAGTAGGCGGTCCGAATCAAATGAGAGAGTTGTTCAGCTTGAGAGCATAGTAGAGAGGTTGATGGAGTGCATAACCCATCTCCGTAATGTGGTGGATGAATTGAAGGGGAGGGACAAGACGTCATCACAATAGTTAGAGCATTTGCCTTTACCACTTGAATAACTTAGGCTGGATAAGTGAATGTATTTGATAGTCTGCTCCTTTTAAGTTCTTGTATGAATTCTTAATTTACAGTTATTTTCAAGATACTTATTTGTGTACATTATAATACTTTTATTATATTACCAATCAGGATAATGTTTATTTTATATTTATCAATCAACGTTATATTATTTACAAAAATTAAATGTAAAAAATTAAAATATTATTAATAGAAAACTCGGGTAAGCAGTGAGAAATCCGTTGAAATATTAGGAATCCATCGTAAATTTAGCGATGGAATATTATAAATCCGTTGGTAAATTTACCTAATTTTACCAATAGAAATACAAAATTTTGTCGCTAAATTTACCGACGGATTCATAATATCCGTCATCAAAATTTACCTACGACTGTTTCTCTGATGACTCTTTCTGTCGGCAATTTTCATCGTCAAATGCGTTTCCCGACAGAAATCTTTATTCTCCGTCAGTAAATTTTTTTTCGCTAAATCCTATTTTTCTTGTAATGTATATTATGAAATATATGGAAATAGTTGAATCTTCAATCTTCAATTTTATTCTCATTGAGTATTGATTGGGGACAAAAGTAAAAATGATGCTTTGATGGTTTTCAAATATCACTTATATAATCAATTATTAATAGTGGAAAAATGTTATTATTGGACTCAAATATAATAGACATTAATTTCATGTTTTAATTAGAATATTGTGTGATGAAAAGATTGAAATATCTATAAAAATCATACATAAAAAAGTTAATCAAAACTGGCTTAATATTCTTAAATACTTGGATAGTTATGATGAATGCTAGATGTGAATCTTGATTTATGGATATAAATTGTTTAATTAGAGAATTAAAGTTGAATTAAAAATTAATTCATCTAATTTTAAACACAATTTATGGTTATAAGTTATACGAAAATGTTGGACCCCGAACTTTTGGTAAAAATTAGAAATATTAAAATGAATTTACATGAGAAAGAAATTGGTGAGAAAATTTATGAATTTAAGGAAATTTGAAGAAATTAAGAAATAATTTATGAAAAAAGAATTGTTTAATTTTGAGGACTTCGATATTTGAGTGAACTTATATGGATTATGAGAAGAAAGTGGATGAGTTG
>JAOTAX010000008.1:29489839-29504880 GCA_025629825.1 Erythroxylum guanchezii | reverse complement strand
GAAGTTTTATCATCAGGCACCAAAGAAGAGTTATAATGAATTTAAAATTCTTTAGGGAAACTTGAAGAGTGGAAATGAGTCAAAAAAGACCAAACCATTATAAATTATAAGCATTTTTCTCTTCCTTTATCTTTTTAGTTGTTATATGTTACTCTTGTATAATTATTATTTTCTTTTTTATATTTTGTGATAATTTGGTTGTTTGTTGAGGTGTACTTTGATATATTAATTGGATACTCAACATTGTAGGATTTTTAACTTGAAGAGGCCATAAATACCTTGATATTAGCTTTTTCATTATCTCTAGTTTTACAATGTCATATACCAAGTTTTAAGAAATCTTTGTAAAAATTAATTATTTTGGGATTTCTTTCAAGTTTGTTAATTGTTTTGATTGCAAAGAAGGCATTCAATTAATTATATTTAAGTGATTTTTTAGTCTCCCAATTTACCCCTCTTGAGTGATTTAGGGTCAACATAACTATCAAGTACAAATTAAAGTCAATTGGATGTGATTGGACATAGCTAGGTATAATTGAACCTAAGTGGTTGCACTCTAACCTTAATTGGAATTAAATTGCATTTGGTATAATGCAATTTGCATAAATTGAAACTAGTAGGATGTAATGTAGCATATTTATATTCAATTTAGACACAATATGACGCTTTTCAAACAAGCTAATCATAAATTGATCTTGACAAAAAAAAATTGGATAAAGACTACAAACCACTAATTAAAGCAAAAGTGATGTAAATAAATCTAGAATGCATATCGTTTACACTGTCCAACCTATTGATGAATGAAACATAATGAAATTGATAGTTTAAAGCCCATATCACTATTTGACCAAGTTTCTTACTAATCTAAAGAACACAAATCATAACCAAAGTAAGTTGAGACAACAACAAAAGTTTACAGAAACAATAATCTTAAAGTGGACAACTAAAGAAAAAACAAAATTAAGATAAAGGTTTATGTTTTTTTAAGGACACCTATATATATCCCCATACTTAAATTTAGTTGGAGCCAAAGAATATAAATTTTCCTCAAATAAAGTTAACGTAGATTCAATTTTTAAGAGGGTGAATATCTACTTGCTAGTTAACCTCTTAAGTTGTGATCAGGAGTTCAACTCCACGGTCAAACACCAAATTGTTCCTCATATTTTCCTCAGTATGAACATTTAACAAGTTGTGTCCTAATTACCTATTGCACATTAGCTTCGGAGGAGATTTAGCGCCTTCTGCAAAGATAAGGATGTTTTCAGGGATAACTGAGAATAAAGTAATAACTTGGTTTCTGTATTGCAATAGCAGAGCTTGGAGGTAAATGTCAAGTCCCATAATTGAAAAGCAACGAGGTCAACGTGAGCAATGCGCTAATCATCACCACTATTATATGTTGATAAGTAATTATATTCCAATTCCTAGTACAATAAACAAAACAACAAGTTACAAAAACGAGTGGCTATTTGGGTTTGTGAATAGGATCGAGGACTCGATCAAAAGCCTTGGAACAATAAGACAAGCTTAGCATACATGATACATTGAAAGGCGAGGGCAGTTGGGTAATTAAGGGAAAGGCGGAAGAGAAAGAGAAATAGGGAAGGTGGTGGCAGGGGCAGGGGCAGGGGCAGAAGCAGGGTAAACAGAGAGATGGTGAGTTGACATAACCAAAGGGGTTCATATATGGACAAGTACAAGTGAAACAAATGATTGGCTGACACGTGACAGTTCTCAATTTGACAAGCCCTTGTGGGCTGACATGTAAGGGTGTCTAAGACAGCTGCAAGTGTGAGGTCACAACTGCTTGATTGCGTGGACGAAAGCTTCTTTTTCTCAATTTTGTTAAATGGTTTTTGCAACAAAAAGATTTTAGTTAAATTTATACGAATGCAGAATATCAGATTCTGTTTCTCTGTCCCCGTAACCAAATTTCGTTATGTCATCTCCTTTTTTTTTTTTTTCCTATTGTCCTCATTCACTTCTTTTTCTTACATAGACAAATTAAAGATTAAAAACCCTTTTTGGATAACAACTCAATGCTCATCCATGACATGATGTAACTAGACGGAAAAAGGAAGATTACGTCAAGGCCATTTAATCTCCATTCCTTCATTTTGGACAACCGTATCAAAAAACAAACCCCAACCTTTTTACTCCATCAATCTCTATCTTTGGCTTTCTACTCCACAACACAACTGAAAGCAGAAATGTATTCCAATCCAGTATTTTTCCTGAATAATTCAATTTAATGGATCGAACCAGCGGAGTTTGAGGAGGTTGGTTATCATACAAATGATGTTATGACAATTTGGTTTTACCCTAACTTATTCGATTGTCAACGAATAATTATTTTCTCTTATCCTTCCATTTCGTATCTCAAGTTGAGAGATGCAAGCAAGGTGGGGAAATTAAATAAATATAAAGTCAACTTGTTCTTTTAATTAAAAAAAAGAAAGAAAAATTAATTATTATACTCAAATCTAAACCAAAAAGGAGTTTGGCCTCTTTTCCTTATAGCATGCGCATAAAAACGCATGCTATATATATCTTTAGGTGGTGTAATTGAGATTTGACCACTGCAAGATTTTCTCACCCAATCAGTACCATGGACTATGGTTAATTATATAAGCTAGAAGCATTATTACCCTAATAAAAAAATATATAGGTCCAACCATAACTATCTCCTTCAAATTGGATTCGGTACTGAGTAGCAATCTAATCTATCTTTCGAGTCTTTTCATCATCAAGTGGTCAAAAAGTTTTCTTTTTATCTCAGAAATGGATCGCACTTAAGTGGTGAAATAAGTTTAAGTCCTGAGGATTTGATACAAATGTCTACATATAAGACATGTGGACACAAGAAGGGGCCTAAAATATAGAAAATAATTGCAGTGATATAATGAATCCATGTTTGTAGGATGTATTCAGGGAAATGAGACTAATAAGGAGAAGGAGGAGAAGAAGATATGATATGATATGGTGGTGGGCGGGGATCTGCTAGCAAATCATAAGTGCATATCCCATCTTTCGCTCTTGCATTTGTCTTTACCAAGTAGCTCCCTCCGTTACTTCCAAAGCTTCCTTTTGGTAGAGGCGGAAGAAAGTTTTATAGATTGAATGTGTTCCAATTATAAATTCATTCCAACTTTATATATACGATCAAAACTCAATAATTTTCCAACGGTATGGTTGTCAAATAATTCCAATTTTCTAGTATGCAGCTTTCTTTATTAAATCAGTTTTTCCAACATGTTTGTCGTGTAGATCTCGTATGTGTCCCTATTTAGTTAAAATTAGTATCGAAACTTATGTTGAACTCTAGATTTTAACTAATCAACACGCATGTAAAATCGACAGCACTAAAAAACATGCGTTATTTTTACAAAAAGAGTATCATATTTGAAGAGGGAGGAAATTATAGGTCAGGATAAATGAGCTTGTTTGTACATAATTATTTCCCTAGGTTTTAATATACTTGGTGCTCATCAAAGATATTAGAGATACTGACGAAGACGTGCACACCCTTATCCCCTGGAAATGAAATTGGTTGTTGGCTTTTATCTTTTCTTTGTAGGATTTCTAATCATTTCAAGGGGTCCAATAGTAACAATACAAAGGAAGAAATAGTTTAGAAAGGAAAGGATGCGTATCTGCGGGCTTTAGTCATCGGATGGATTATTCTGGCCTGTTTCGGTAGCTCCGCATCCCCAAGTTTTAAGTGATTGCATATTCTCTAGTTTTTCTGAGAGAACTAGCCTCCTTATTTGTTGGGTATTGTTGTTGTTTAAAAGTTTGTTTCTGGAAGAACCCTATTTCATGCTGAAAAACATTATTCAAGCAAAGAACTATATAAATAGGTATGTACCTTCCTTGACGTATTAATCTGAGTGCAAGGCTTTAATCTAGAACAACGCTTGCTGGGTTCATTTATTAACTATTGTTGATTATAATATGAACCACTTGTATGAACCACTTGTGGTCGACAAATTCTTAAGCATTACCTCAGATTGACGTGAATTCATTCCATGTCTTTTTCAGACTTCTCAAGTGCTTATCAATTAGAAAGTCTTATTACTAGGTGGTATTTGGTAGGTTGTAATGAAATGATGAAAAGAGAAATAGATACTGCAATACAAAAGCATTATGCTTCAATTATTTACAGCATTATAATAAATTTGTGTGTGATGTAATGTACAGAGGTATTTCAAGCATACTTGTGTGTCAACTCGGACTGATCATGACATGTCGCTGAGTTTAGTTCAACTAATTAATAGAACCACTTCCATCTTGTATATTACATTACAATTATAATTATAATTGACAACTCAACAAAATAAATAACGTGAATTATATATGTTGAGGTAAAAGAGGAAAGAGGTCACTTTATTATCTCTGTCCTTTCTCTTTATTATGTTATTAAAGTATGAAACTTAAAATATATCATCAAATTAGGATGATGAATAAACTTACTATTGTAAATAATTTATATGTATATGTGGGTTAATGTGAGGCATCATTTTCTGTTGTTCAGGTAAAACAGTAATGAGTTCGAGTATAAAGACGGGTAGGGACGGAAGAGGCACATGGGACAGCATGTCTTGGGAGCATTAAGACAAGATTAGGGAAGTATGGCTCTCCCTGTTGGGTCAACTACAGCATATTTCCCACATTTCTTAACCCCTCAAGTCGACACCCTTTGTTCCCATGTGCTCCTATTTAAGAGCAACATTCCAAATTAACAACCCTCTTTGTTCTCTCTCTCTCTCTCTCTCTCCTTTTTTTTTCCCCCCCTCTGAATTTTCCACTTCAATCTTTTGGGGAGCAAAGACATTTATCTTAAAGCTTAATGCTACCCTAAGTACCCAATTACGTGCTTACTCAAGTTCGTCCGCAATTTACTTATGTTACTAATTTATAATTACCTGGTGTTCAACACTCACGAGTGCTATATATGTGTACTGATTCTCAGGATCCGCGAGTATTTCGAATTAGAACAATTTAATTAACAAATATTTTCTTTTTTCTTTTATCATGCGTAGAAATTAAACAGATAATGGTGAAAAAGGTGTATCCAATAAATTGGCAATGGAGGCTGGAGGATATCTGCAATTTAATTTTCAGCCTTACATAAATCACAAAGTGGCAATGTTATCTTGTGTTTGTCTCTTCTTTGTTGTTTCCCATTTATGTCAATTCGCTAATCATCCTTTAGAATCTTGAATCCTCTTCCATATACATATGGATCATGTTTCTAGTGAGGACGGTAAAGAGCAACAAGATTTACCATGAAGTACTTGTCTAGGAGTTCTTTTGTGAAAATAATAATTATCACCAATAATAATAATGTGATTAGAGTGTTAGTTAAGGTTGAGTTGATTGACAGATTCACAGACAATAATAATAATAAACTGATTTGATTAGATTGAGCATGTTAGTAATGATAAACATTTTGATTAAGAAGCTGAAAATGAAGGGTCCTTTTGGCATGAGAGATGGTCCACTGTTCCCCTTTTTGAAATGGTGACATTGAAAGACAGGCAAACATGAAAGCACAAAAAGAAAAAAGGGCCACTCAAAAAACTCAGAGAAAGCAACTTACTGGACAATTTCACTGCCAAGTAGCCGACCCATTTTCCCCAATCCCCCTACCTATCATCCCCCTGTATCCAGTTCCTTTTTTCCTATTCCCCTTTCATTTTCCTTTTGACTTCTGTTGAGAAGCTTGAGATGAAAGAGGAAAATTATTTGGAATGGTCAACACCACGCGTATAACTCAGAAAATTATATGTATATGTTGCGCAATTTGCAAGCTAAATTCTCCAGAAGATCATAGTTGGCTGGTAATAAATATAACATGCTTGCGTATGGTTATAATATACGATACTTGACTATTTTTATGTTATAACTACACCTCATGCTCCTCTGTTGCCCTCCAATCATGTCTTTTTTTTTTTTTTGAAAAATTGCATTATGTGACAAAAACCTTCCCCCAACCTATCCCTCCTAGCTACCTAGCCCGATATATTACCACTTTCCTGTTCTATTAAATATATGAATTTGATATTATGTTTCGTTAATATATTGTTTTCAAGATTTTAAAGAACATATATTGTATACTTTTGATACTCTTTTATGTCATTCACATTAATTATGTATTTATACTTACTCATTCAATGTTAAATTTTTAAAAATAAATTCACATTAGTGTCAATTTTTAATTAAGTTAAATAGCTTTTTATATCATAACTTATTCATTTAAAATATTTATTTTAGTTATGAGAAAAAAAGATAACGAATAAATGAAAGAGAGGAACCATGTATCGTAACTCATCTTTATTTCGTCTGTTATCTAATTTTTTTATTAGAATGGACGCTTTGAACTAATAAATTATATTTTAAATTTTATAATTTAATTTAAAAAATTAAAAGATTAAAATTAATACAAAAATTCAAAAATAGCACTGAAAAAGTCATCATTATTCTATTAAAAGAATTATTTAAATTACAAAAATTCAAATTATAAATTTAATATTCTTTATTTTATTTTAAAATTCACTATCTTAATAAAAATTTTCATTTTTTTCTCGCAATCGTATACTTTAGTCTTATGAATGAAATCAAACACTATTACAACGATTTTCAATCATCAATTTGTCCTACTTAACATTTTATAAATCTTTCTCACTCACCTTATACTAAAAACGTACAACCAGAAAAGTATTTCAATTAAAATTAAACTATCTTAACACATTACTCATAATCTAATAATTAATAAAGCTCACATCATTAGGTACATTTAAAAATGAGCTAACTATAACTTCAACAAATTAAGATATTGCAACAACAATTAAGTAAAATTAATAATACAAAACACATTACTAACTAATTGCATTAGCTTATAATATATACAATACAAATTATCAAATATTCAAAATGTTATAACAAATTTTATTCACCTTTCAAACATATTGTATTTACATTAAGTAATTATGTCAATACTCCCATGCTATCATTCCCCACATAAATAAATGATTATGAAACTATACCTCCAATATAATGCCCTAAAATTACAATGTCATATCTTAATTCCAGCCCTCAAATCATGTCACATCTAAGTTTTCAAACTTAAGATCAATGCAAAATTAATCATGTCTTAGTTTTTAAATTTTAAGATCATGACATCCCATGGGAAACTATATAGCCTATATATGGACAAGACAAGACTCCATGGCCCATATAATATGTTCAAAGGTACAATCTTATCAAATAATATAGTAAAAGCATACCATACATCCACAAAACTAGCTATAAACTTTTCACACCAACACTACCATAATAGATAATCACATTTCATCACTATAACATATTTACTCAAACAATTAAAAAAAATGGATTTAACATATATCGTTAAAATTGAATACACCGGATGGGAATAACAATATAGTTGTGATTGTGGATCCTATTAAAATATTTCAAAATATATAAAAGGTATTACAAACTAAAATTTGAATTCCCAAAATAATGAGTCTAAAATTCACATATATGGTTAAGCACTTATTCAAAAATGTAATTAAATATTCTGTCGTTTCATATTTGAGAGATAAATCTAAAATGCTGCTTTGTACTTAAGTTTGTAGTATAAGGATATTGGTCTGTCCAATAAAATAACAAAATACTAAGTTATAATTTCTACCTTTGAAGTAAATCTAAGTCATGTACATTCTATTGATCTTCACTAAAATATAGAATTTTTTGTTGATATTTATATTTTCTTCTCAATGTAGACAAGTTTTTACTCTAACATGCATATTTAGTTCATACTTAAAATTTTATTATATGAATTATTTAGTCCTCAATTCCATCCTTATTAATTGTTTAATTTTAAGTAAAAATTATATCTTGACATGTAAAATAATTAAAAATTTATCAAACATAGAATTAATGTATAATATTTCATTTATTTTAATATGCCTACTAAGCTCAATTTCAATAGTTATGTAAAACGCTCATAAAAATCATTGTGTGAACTATATATTTGTTCCCAATTATAATTTTGAAACTTGTTCGACCATAAAATCTATCATTTTTATCACAGAAAAAATACTAAAAATATTTTATAGAAAGAATTTATTAACATGTTATAATATGTAAGAAAATTAACTTAAAAAATCAAAATACAAGGATTGAAATATGAATGGCTAAAAACAAGCTAAGAAAATATTTTTTAAACTATTTAACAAAAAAATATTTTTTAAACCTTTCTCTCAACTTTTACCATAGTGAGAATTCCCTCTAATTAAGGATATAAAAAAAATCAAATTCATTATATTAATTGGTTTCTTTTTGATTTAATTGTTGTGTTTTTAACAACAAAAATAAATATTACCAATTAAAAAACTATATTTTAAAATAAATGAAAATGCCAATAAAATTGATAAAAAGATATTACGACTGATCTTTGCTTGATTTTACTTTTATAGTCAAAAGTGCAAAGTTAAATTGTATAAGAGAAAGAATGTATCTTCAAATTAATAAATTTAACGAATAAGTACATATGAAACTTGTAATTGATGGAATTTCCAATGTACATCTTCATTTAAAAGCTAGTGGCCTAAGGTTTTATAGTGTTCAATGCGAAATATTTCCAAAGTTAACACAAAAGCAAATATGGAGTTGTAGATGAGAAGAATAATACAAGAATATCCTTACCCAAAGGAAAGCTGAGAAAAGAAAAGAAATAATTTAATAATGCAAATACAAAAAATACAAGGATGAAGGTATAAAAAAAAAACTCCAATAAAGAATTTAATGGATATATTACCATCCGAGTTGACCATTAGAATTCCAATGGCGGCCCCAACGGCGTTGGCCTTGGTTGTTAGCTTCTCTCTTTGTTTTATTTCTCTCTCTCTATGTGGACAGACTATTAAAAAGCCTGATGCACACTCGCTAATGCCTAAACTAACAACATAAGCCAAAGTAAAGCACAACACCAAGATGGTTTTTTGAAACTTGAAGAAACCCAAAAGAAACTGAATTTAAGCTCTGCTATTACTCCCTTTCCTTATTCACTTTCTCAACAACGAGAAGAGAGACTGCGTTAGCTACTGTTGTTTCTCTTTTTTCTCTATATATACATATTCTTGTCTCTTTCTCTCTTCTATCTCCCATGGAAGACATGTTCTTCTACTGGCTAAAGCTTCTTGGTTTCTCTTTCTTGGCCTTCGTTGTTGGTTTAAAGATTGTTGTTTTATTTTGGTGGAGACCCAGAAGAATTGAAGATCATTTCTCTAAGCAAGGAATCAGAGGACCTCCTTATCGTTTTTTCATAGGCAATGTCAAGGAAGTGGTGGACATGATGTTAAAGGCCTCTTCTCAACCCATGCCTTTTTCCCACAACATACTTCCTAGAGTTCTTGCTTTTTACCATCACTGGAAAAAAATCTATGGTACATAAATATTTTGTTTAATTACAACCACCACTTGATGATGTGATCTCTATCTCTCCCACTGTTACCCACGAACTTTCATGCTGTTCAAATCTGTTTGAATGGTTTTGAAGTTTGTTAAATTTGTTTCCAGCTCTAAGCTTGTTGCACTACAAGTTCTAGCCAGTTTAGGACTTGGAAGTGTTTCTGAAAGCACTGAAAATTGTGTATCAATGTGGGTTGTGAGGCTTTGCTTAGTTACAGCATAGCTAGGATGAGCTTTAGTGTCAATCATTAAAGCTGGGGATGGTGGTTCTGTTATGATGTGTTCCTTTGGGTTGGTTTGTTGATCCATCTTCCAAAATTTGTGACTTTTAAAAGGCTTTCTGGTGTTTTCTTCCTTTGTCTTTGAGTTCATGTACTTCTTTTTAAAACTTTTTCAGCCTTTTTTCTGCGCTTTGATGCTTGATGTTGAAGTCCTGAGTTTGGACTGTTCCACTTCTTTGTATTCTTCTCTTCTTTTCTCATTTTCTCTTTTCCCTTGAGAATTAAACTTACTTCATAGTTATTATTACCATTTTCATTTCTCATCAGATCATTTTCGCCACTCCTCGTAGCTTGTAAAAGATGAGAAAAGAAACGAAAAGGACGTGTTGTATTTGTTTGTGCACTCAAACATGGTTTGCAGTTTTGTCATTTGCTTTGTTTTCTGTATTCCACAAAGTTAACAACCTCTCATGGTATGATCAAAATGTTGTATAGCTCCATAGTTTGAATTGTCTTCTTCCTACATGATGTCACTTGTGTTTTCTCTCTCTCTCTCTCCCCACTTCAATTGATGGCTAGTTGGTCTAATGTAATTTTGTTGGTAATTACTCTTTTTCGCATACTTGACACTTACTACATGAGGATGTGTGGAAGGTCTAACTTGGTGCAAAAGTAACTTTCTTTGTTCTTTTCTGGCTAGCTTGCCTCCATTTGTAGAGGTCATGATATTTGATTTAAGTAATTAAATGACCAGATGCTATTGCAAAATAGGTAATGTAACCAATATACCTAATGAAGCATAATTTTGGAAATTAATGGCATGTCTGTTTGATTGAAGGTGCAACATTTCTGGTGTGGTTTGGACCCACGGTTCGGCTCACGGTCTCTGATCCAGATTTGATTAGGGAAATTTTCACTTCCAAGTCAGATTGCTACGAGAAGGTGGAGGCTCACCCTCTTATTAAACAACTGGAAGGAGATGGCCTTCTTAGCCTCAAAGGTGAAAAGTGGGCTCACCACAGAAAAATCATCACACCTACGTTCCACATGGAAAATCTCAAAGTAATTAAATAAAATCCCACAATTTAATTATTTCTTTTTTGTCTAGTTATAAGTATGGTTGAATTATTTTGTGAATTTAATGTTGATGTTTGTAGTTGTTAGTACCGGTTGTGGGGAAGAGCGTGGTGGATATGGTGGACCAATGGGCGGTGAAGCCAAATTCGGGGGAGGAGATAGAGATTGAAATATCTGAATGGTTTCAAACTCTAACCGAAGATGTCATCACAAGAACGGCCTTTGGTAGCAGCTACGAGGATGGTAAAGCCATCTTCCGATTACAAGCACAGCAGATGGTGCTTGCCGCCGAGGCATTTCAAAAAGTGTTTATTCCTGGTTACAGGTTTAAAAAAACAAAATTCTATTTTTTAATAATTATTATTATTATTCAGTTCTAGTGAAACAATACTCACTTTTGTTAATTTAAAAACAAAAGGTTTTTTCCCACAAAGAAAAACATTAAATCGAGGAAATTGGACAAGGAGATAAGGAAATCGTTGAAGAAGTTGATCGACAAGAGGAAAGAGAGTACATGGAACATTGTACAAGAAACCAAGGTACCAAAGGACTTGTTGGGACTAATGATTCAAGCCTCAAATTCATGTCCAAATGTGACTGTTCATGACATACTGGAAGAGTGCAAGAGCTTTTTCTTTGCGGGCAAACAGACCACATCCAATCTGCTGACGTGGACGACGGTCCTACTTGCAATGCACCCAGAGTGGCAGGTGCTTGCACGTGACGAGGTACTGCGGGTGTGTGGATCACGTGACATCCCCACCAAAGATGATGTTGTGAAGCTTAAGACGGTAACCCCTGCACCTCCCCAATTCATGCGTCGCCAATCAAACATTACATTTGATATTTTCGGCTTGTCGAAATCCCAAAGCCGCCCCTCTCCTTTTAATTTTATTCAACTTCTGTTTAATTTTAAATGTTGTGCGCTTTATCTGGTGTGCAGCTGACCATGATTCTAAATGAGTCCTTGAGGCTTTATCCTCCAACAATAGCGACAATCAGACGGACTAAAGCAGATGTAGAGCTGGGCGGATATAAGATCCCACCTGGAATAGAGCTTTTGATACCAATCTTAGCCCTTCATCATGATCAGAGCATATGGGGAAACGACGCAAACGAATTCAATCCCGGCCGTTTCTCTGATGGGGTTGCCAGGGCAGCGAAGCATCCTCTGGCGTTCATTCCCTTTGGGCTTGGGGTCCGTACCTGCATTGGCCAAAATCTAGCTATTTTGCAAGCCAAATTAACGCTTGCAATCATACTTCAACGCTTCTCCTTTAGATTGGCACCTACCTATCAACACGCACCAACGGTCCTGATGCTACTTTACCCACAGTACGGTGCACCCGTGATCTTTCAGCGTCTATCAAGCACCGTGCTTGATAAATATCGAGATCAAGGGTCATGAACTGTTCACCCAATCCCTGAACCTGCCTGTCCAATCATACCACCTCACTACCAGACCCAAAGTTACCAATCTTGCCCCTTGAAAATTGAACGGACCATTTGCATTATCCAAACAATCATAACAAAGACCACATTTCAACCATTGCTAATTTGCTATATGCTGACCCTTAATGGCCATGGCTTTCTTTTTTCTTTTTCTTTATTTTTTGCCTTTCTATTTGTTTGCTTTTTGATTGTGATTGTTGGTTCGGTGTCGCTCAAACAACACAGTTGATCCTTGCAAAGACGAAATGGATTGATTTATACTCCCATGGAATTTTTGTGTAGAGCATGGCATTGTTGAGGCAGGGCTTAGGTAGGTAGGAAGGACTTTGTTAAATGTGCTAACTATCAGTTTAGGTTATTGCTATCTGTCTTTCAGGGTTGTAAAAATTTGTACTTGTGTATATTTGGACAATCTATTAACAGTTTTGTAATATTGTATTTCATTTGTCTTCTACAGTATAAATTCCCAACTTTTGTCTCTTGTACCCATGTGTGTAATATATATTTAACTTTGACAAGCAAACAGGTGAAGGTAAAGTATACAAAAGATATGTATTAATGAATCAAAAGGAGAGTATATTATAACAGTGAGTGAAAGTTCTTTCATATCAAATCCACTGATCATAGCCCAAGCAGACATATGAATGCACGCATGAGTATGTGTTAACAAATCCAAGCAGAATAACAGCTCAATTAACATCAATAAAGCAACCAATATTTTATAAACATTTCGCATTTGCCAATTCCAGGCTAAGAGAACTCTTCAGGTTGAAGGTTAAAAAGATGTGACAGAATCCAGCAGAATCCGGAGACCAAATGAGAATTTCGATGAAAACTAACCAAGACAGAGTAGATATTCCATAAAAGAAAAAGGTTAACGTTTACCAGTTAAGATAGCGAAACCCCATAGTAGTTGCTAAGGTTTAAATGTTTCTTCTTGTTCAAGATTATAATTTCTAGGGCACCATTTTATTACTGATATGTGTTATCATCTTTTAATTACCCAATACACATAACTGAAATTTCCTATAAAACATTCTTCCGTACTTGTTAGATTTGGCTGGCATAAACTACAGTTACGTCTACATCTGTATGATTTATTTATAATGCAGCAAACGTTGCACAAATATATAATTTATGGATTACCAGTCTAAGCTTTAACGCATGTTAATTATACGATGTTATGCTACATTTAAGGTACTAAACAGTAGTAATAATTTAGGAGTGATGTTATAGTTTAATCCACTTTAATAACAACGCTTATTGTGTTGAGAGAAGGTCGAACGAATGCAAATTGGGTGGGTGGGGAGCTTCCTAGAATTTGTCACAGGGAAGTTTCCTCTCCTCTCTCCTACTCGCATCTCTAGGGAGGAGATCGAGAAGGCCACCTAAAATGGCGATAATCCTCGTCTTAGTGTTACTACAAAGGTGTTAAAAGCAGAGGACAGTTGCAGCAATCAAGGCATGTAATGTTCTTTCAAAGCAAAGGTGACTGTCATCCAGCATGCAAATGAATCTCTTTTTGCCATAATTTATACCAATTGTCCTTTATAGGGGTCTGAGTTGTATTCTATTGAGAAGTAAGATTTGAGAGAGAGCAACACCCTTTTTTTTTTTTAAATATATATGTTTTTTGTAATTTGCTTTTTTGGGATCTTCTCATTTCATGCTTTGGTGTAATATTTAAGGAATTGATGGTCCCCAGGAAGCATGCATGTGACTATGGATGAGAGACATCTCTCATTTCTATTTGGTTTTATTCAATTTGCTTTTGTTTAGGGAATCAAAGCATGCCATCGAGCATGTGATCATTTCTATAATTGCATTGTCACCCACAATTTTCGAAAACACAATTCCTATTAATCTCTCTCTTTCAACTTTCGAAATTGAAGACCATGTACTCTTGCTTATCTTAGTTCCCATTGATATAGAAAATTTTGTTGTTATGAGGATCACGTTCGTTACTATCACCTTTTCTTATTTGTCATGTCAGTAAATGATATTCTAGTTTAGTTCTTAATACATAATAGCTGGGGAGAGCAATTTGCATGATCCTTCAACGTCTAATTAATTATTTCCCTTCCGAACAACAGTAATTCATGTCCTAATCTTAGTGACTATGTATATCTATTCCTTTTCCTTGGGGCTGTACAGGCTGTGTCCATTTGTGCTTTGTCCTGACCATATGTGTACATATATAAATATATGCCTCCACATTAACATCTGGACGTTGTCTGCCGCACCTTACTAGGCGACAAGAATCAACATTCTAATGCACCAACCAGAAAGAGGCAAAATTTTACTCGAAAACCGCAATCCATCTTTTCATTTGTCTTCAGTTTTCAACATATACAAAATAATATACTTGTTCCTTCTCCTGCTTCACTACAGTACGTTCTACTTCCCCACTTGCTTCTTATTAGCAGCCAACATGAGCCACTCGAAATACCTCTGCAATCCAATACCTAAAATTGCTTTATATTAGAGAAAACGGGAAACACAAACGCCTAAATTATTTTATATACTTTCTAATAATTCCTTCACTAACAGGACTGTAAAAGCTAGACAAGTCATGTACCACTGATCAAGAATGTACATCTAAATCACTAGATTTTGAGATTGCCCATCACATCTAGTAACCAATTTGGACTAGAAGAAAAGATGACACTACAAGAAAATTAACAATTGCCGGAATATTCCGTCGGTCAATTGAAGATTTCCGTCGGTATATTTTCTTACCGACGGTTCGCGACGAAAGTAAAAACCGTCGGTGAATTGGCTGTCGCTATTATATACCGACGGATACTTAAC
>JAOTAX010000008.1:29439870-29456226 GCA_025629825.1 Erythroxylum guanchezii | reverse complement strand
CCTCTATAAAAATAGTGTTTGATCTTCTTCCCTACTCTGTTAATTGAAATTTTATTTAAATTGTTTTTGTGTGAATTTACTTTTGATTTTGTTGTAGAAAATTACAAAAAGATTAAGGATCTATTCAACCCCGCTTCTAGATCACTTACAATTTAGTGCTCTAGCATGCCACCCTCATGGGGCATGACTCGGATATCACCCATAGATGTCGGGTATATGTCTTGTGGGAGTGGGGTGCTACATTATTGGTATATGATCAGACAAATTGTGGCAGTCATTTTTATTTTAGAATCGAGTTATAAAATGGAGGGGCTACATTTTTATTATCAAAAGTTGTATGGTGATCAGGCTCAAAAGCATATTAATATTATTAAATAATTTTGGTATGCTTTATTTAATGATTATCAGTGAAGATTGGACAAATATCAAGATCGTAGTAGTTTAGTTTCAACTTCAACTTCATCTATTGTTCACAAGACTAGCGTGAGCCCAAAATTTGCGTAATTTATCCAAAAATAAATAAAAGGTTAGGACTTCTTATAGTAGGTTGGACTGCAAAACCATTTAGAAGCAGGTGTTGTGATTGAAGTTGAAAATGTATAGTTTAATGTAATGATATGGTGGAAGACAGATGAAAGTAATTTTTTGATCGTCGAAGTACTTACATAGGACCTATTAGCAATTTCAATATTTACTATTCCTTTGGAGTCTATTTTTAGACTAATAGTTGGATAATTAGTCCTCATTATGCTCGACTTCAACCTAATACTATGAAAGCCCTTATGTGTGCTCTTTATTAGTGTTGTTTGCCTTAATAATTTTAACAATCATATATCATATTACCTTATATTGTCCTTTTATACTGATACAAGCCCAGAATTTCTTCGAACAAATATTCGATGATAAAGGTATATTTAATTGTTAATTATCATGTGTTAAATATTCATTTAATACAAATGATCTATAATTGGGATAATTTATATAATTATCCTCTATTGTGGGTTTATTTTTTTTAATCTCTACTTCTCAATTTACTATTTTTATATGATTGCTTTCGTTTTTTAGAATTAAAGACGTAAATCTTTACTTGTATCGTTTGATGCAAGTTGACAAGGTTCATTCTTGTCTTTGCTCATTAGCTCAACTTCAATCTCCAACTATAATTGATGTATTTTTACATCTTTTTTTGTTTAGATAATAATAGTACTATGACACTCTTTTGTTTAGAAAATAACATGACACTCTTGGTCAAAAACAAGACATTATCCTTAGCAATATTAATTTAATAAAGAAACAAAATGATTATAATTTCTTATTAGAGTTGAGATTATTTTTATAAAATAAGCAATTTATAAGATTCAAGACTATATTTAAAAATTGAACTTAAGGTCTATAATATTAGGC
Source organism: Erythroxylum guanchezii (assembly GCA_025629825.1). Classification (NCBI taxonomy): domain Eukaryota; kingdom Viridiplantae; phylum Streptophyta; class Magnoliopsida; order Malpighiales; family Erythroxylaceae; genus Erythroxylum; species Erythroxylum guanchezii. The sequence continues at coordinate 29,454,822 of JAOTAX010000008.1, read as the reverse complement.
TTCTTTAGAAAATTGGATGAGTTAAATATGAGCTTATTAATATATCTAAGAGAATGCTTATGGATCTTTAACCATATGCTGAATTTAAGGGAGTAGATATACCCTTATTTGAAGCACAAGTTAGGGGATGGTGAACAGATATGGTTGTGGTTCGACAATTAGACTGATTTTTGCCCTCTTATACAAAGATCTGAATTAGCTACACTCGAAAACATAATTCCTAATGATGCTAGAGTGGCTTGGTTAATACAAGATGGGGAATGGGTTGGAAACTTTAGAAACTTTTAGTTGTTAGCTGAATATCTTCCTAACATACTTGTAGAGAGGAGAAAGGATGGAATGATCATGACATATCATACTAGTGGGATTTTCACCAATAAGTCTGGCTACAACTTACTAGTGCAGCAGTTGGAGCTAGTCCCGTGGGTTGATGTCATCTAGAAACAAGTTTTGTGTCCCAAAATTGTGGTTTTCACATGGCTAGTGATAAATAATAGATTAAGAACTAAAGACAAGTGGTTTGGTAGGTTTGATCCTATACGTGTACTTTGTAAACAATTGAATGAAAGCAGAGATCATTTGTTCTTTGAATGTAGCTATAGCAAGTCAATGTGGAGCCTAATTTTAAGTATGCTATAACTTCCAAGCTTCAACTTTGCATAGTCTGAGACACTAAATACAATCATTAGGTGCACCAAAGCAGGTCAAAGGAATAACATTATCATCAAGACTTCATTCCATGTAGTAATTTATTCCATTTGGAGAGAAAGGAATAGGCAATTATATAAGAATGAGGAACAACATAAATATCAACTTGTCAAGCAAATTGTCAACATGATTAGAGTTGTTATTATTGCCAATGAGAAGCAAGGAATAGCTAGCACGAATTTAGAGTAAATTGGTTACTTTGATGTAAATTTTTTTATATTTTAATGTACATCCTGTTAAGGATAGCCTCACTTGACTCTAGTTGTATGATCCTTATTTACGATCGTATAATAGCTTTTACTATAATATAATATATTTTATTTTTCAAAAAAATATATCTAAGATAATTAGTGACAATGTCTACATTATTTATAAATTATTTTTAAAAAGTAATATTCATGGTATATATTTTTCATCATTTTAATTATTTATAGTGTCCGTATTGTTTAAAAATAAGTAATATTCATACTATATGTTATCCATAATTTTAATCATTTAAAAATTGGATGAAATCTTTTTAAAAACTATTCAATTTTTAAATTAAAAATAATTAAAAGAGGGGCTTAACCTAAACTCAATTGAACTTTAGAGCATCGAAACCTAATTAAACTCAGGTTAATATCCTTATCTTAGAGGCCCGGTTGAACTCAGATGTAGGCCACTTATTCCAGACCCATTGGGCCTCGTCCCGAACTTAAACTCAATTAATTTTTTTTAGATATTAACCTAGGCGTTTATTGTCAACTAGTCTAAGATATTTAGCTCATGCAATCACAAGACAATAATTTATTTAACTGTTATAGATAAGGCATTTCAATACTTCAAAGGTTTAATTGATTTTAATATGTTGGTGTTAAAAAGTCATACACATAATAATTGCGTTAAAAGCGTCAGTGTTTTAAGCAATGATTTTTCTTTTGGTAAATGTTTGGTTCCTCGAAACTCTAAAAAGTAGGATGTGATTGCTAAAATTTCAATAAGCTAATAGCTAATATGATAAATTAATGTATCTAGAAGAAAGCAATTAATATAGGTCTTGTCTAGATTCAATTATGATTTATTGCTGTTATAAATAACTGTCAAAACCTTAATTAAAATTATTAAAGTACTTGGCCTTACCATACAATAGGTCTTGTCTCGATTCAATAGAAGTACGGCGTAACCTTATAATAATATAATTCTTCCCTGAATTACTTGCTTTCTTTTGTGACGGTAGTAAGTAGACGAATTTAAAGAGACGATTGTAGTTTTTTGTCCAATAATGGGACCATTTATCGATGAGACTTGTCCACAAGTTCCAACGCCCGGAGAAAGATACCGTTAAGATGGAGTTTCTTACACTCCATTAACATTTTGTCTTGGGTTAGCTACTTTTCTTTTCTTTTTTTCCTCTTTTGTAGATTAGGTTCTTTTCCACTAATGGCACTATAGCTAACAATGGAATAGCCAATTTTAGTGTTCTTAGTAGATGTAAATGCAGCTCCAAAAGCTAAACTTTGTAGATAAGCATCAATGGTGCCGAGGGACAAAATAGGACCATAGACTAAAAGTTGTTATTGCTCCAGATTCTATTTTAATTTATTCAAGGACACGTTGAGTACTCACATGGGTGCCTTTTTCTTTTTTTTGTTTCTTCTCTAGTTGTAAAAATTTTAGACGTTGGAAAGGAATTAACGTCAATAATTGAGGAAGGAAAAAAAAATAGAACATGCAATGGAAAACAATTATAAGATGATCATCAAACAGCAAATACCTATAGCGATTTGATTTCAATCAGAAATTAGGCCAAGGGACCCAGTCTAAACGTAAAGATATCCCTCTCTTTCTCTCACACGCACAAACACCAAAGAAGCATCTTCACATGGGAGGTCCAATCACTAGGAGATGCAAATGAGACAGTGGCAGAGGATTTGGTGGAGCCGCATAAATGCGTAACTCAATTGTGGGCTGTCTAAGCATCATCAGCAGTGCAAGTGCTAAAGAAACGGAAACAGCTTTAATCAATCTTCCAATAATACCAGCCATTTATTAATTTGTACAAAATTGAAGACCAAAGAATGACAGCTTGGAAGTTTGCTGGTAATTTTAGTGACAATGTCACCTGTTCCTCTTTTTAATTTTAGTAGGCAATTAAGTACGCTCTACGTGTAGTGTTTACTATGACACCTACAGTTGTGTGTATGCTAAAGAGGCTGCATGTGCTGGTCGATGCTTTAAAAAATCCCGAGTCGCTTAGTTATTATATTAGTATTGGAATTATCACGCACAACTCGGGACAATACCTACTCTGACAAGACAATGACAAAAGAACACGAAACTTGGCTCCTCTTCAGAAAGGAAAAACACAAAATGGGAGATCGGATTCAGATCACCATCCACTTTAGGCGAGAAAGAGACGAGTTTTATATAATAATAACCCAAATACGGCAAGAGAGGTGTACAAATTATCACGCATTTGCAATGTTAAAGTTTCCTCACCTATTCTCGTTTGCGTTTTATTTTTCCTCTAAATAACTAAAAGTAAATGAATCTATTTATAGCTTTCCATTGTTGGGATGCTGTTATTTAAATCCCAAAATCCTAATAAGTTTTTAGATATCAACTTAACGAGTCTATAACAGTATGACCTCCAGGATTAATTCACTATCACGACCCGTAGAGAAAAGAAATGTATCGAAAGGATCAGAGAATATGCTCCTTTTCAAGTATAAAAAGGGTGTTTTATAGCTATCAAAAGGATCTCTTACGTAACTTAACAGGTCAATGATGCTTCTCTACTAAATCTGCGATAATGTTGAAACGATGAAAACAGTCCACCAAGTTTGGAACGTCAACTCTAGAAAATCAAATGTCATCAAGTGGGACTAACTTCTGCAGAGAAAACCTCATGACTTTCAGAAGCAACCAACCCCTTGAGCTATGTTAAATCATGGCAACGGCCAAGAGTCACCCGCAACAAAGACAAAACAACAGTTGGTAAGCATTACTGAACCATATATTTGTGGATAAGAAAACGAAGCAGATAAACAAGATCAGATATGCACCGACAACTTCAAATAGCAAACAGTTATACCAGGCTCTCTTTGTCCCAGTATTTGTTTCAGACTGTTAAGTCGTCGATGATAACTTCACATGTATGCCCGAGAGACATAATTTAACATATCATTTCATTCTCATTATTACCATTCTGCTATCAACTGAATTTGGTATTCTGAGATATGACAACACTTCTCCATGTTAAATACCTGTACCTGTTCGGCTGTTCCAAATATATACGCGCGAGCAAAATCAAACCAAGATGCGCACAGACAAATTCGAAAACAAACACAAACACAAACATTCGTCTTTCACAGAATACAACAGAAGGATATTCTGTGACAGTCCCCACAAGGAAAGTTAACTTAGATCTACCATTCTACAACTTCACAACAATAAGGAAGCTATTACATACAAGAATTAGAAACAGGTCCGAAACCTTCCGAGCATCCAGGTTAGGTCATCCCACTACCAACCGGCTTCTGGTCTTATATTTTGATCAAACCAGAAACCAATGCTCAAACCCAACTGAAAGGAAGTATGATGTCAGTTGAAGTTTGATAATTCAAGAACTCATCATAGTATGCCTCAGAATTGCTCAATTGTCTAGGTGAAGAAAAGGTGGCAGAGCACAACACCGTTCTCAACATTTGGAAGTGAGGTAACCAAGCCTCCTACTTTGTGTAGGAAGAACAGAGTAGAAATGATGTCAATGATGTCCTCAAATGAAACAGCTGCAAGTACAACTGGTACAAGAACAGTATACCTAAAGGATCAAACTTGGTACCCTGTACATGTTATAACAAAATTGAAAGCACAATAAGCTTTCTTGCCAGTCCATAATTTTCCAAAGTAAATGGATTCTATATCTTATGATCTGTTTACCTCCAGGGACAAAGTAGTATTCCACATGAGAAGTGTTCAAATATCAGAAAAAAATTTCAAGGCAAAGCTTGAAGAAGAATTTTTTGCTATGTTATCTATAAATTAATATAGAGGAGAAACAACAGGAAAGTCAGGAAGAAAATCTTGACTCCCGTTAATCTTTGGCAAATAGGTTAGGAAACTTTCTGCAACAAGCAGTCCAGAACACTGTAGAGACTGGGGGGGAGGAGGAGAGAGGAGGAGAAAATAGAGATTAAAAAAAAGTTCATGGGAAAAAGAAGAAGACACACGACAGCATACAAATACTTGCTACTTTGGATGTTATGGGGTACAGTCACTCAACTTGATTACCACATGTACGGATGAGGGAATGATCGAGCTGCTTACAGTGCCCAAATGCATTTAACTGTATTAATTGTGTTGCTACAAACCAAACATACAGGACCCGAGCAAACACATTAAAATTTTCTTGTCATCTAGAAGAAAAAGCTACTTCCAGCAGAAACTAAATTTCTGACCTCCATCAAATGTTCGTCATTTGAAATATTGAGGAAAAGACGAAGGTTTGACATCAATGCTTCTTGCTCCCAACTTAAAGGTCCTGATGCATGCAATGCCTCTATAGTGCAACGGTAGGCATGCAATTCTAGCCTATGAATTTCGGTTGCCAATTCCTTTCTTACCTTGTGAAGACTGTTTCCTTCTGCTCTCCACTTACAGAAAGATTCTCCATCACTACACAAAACATCATCTTCCATAAAGCCCGTATGACAAGGAATTTCATAAGGTATGTTGCTATTGATGCTACAACTACCAAATGAGCTAGCAACAGCATCAGAATCATTGGATTCAAAGTCTACTGCAGATGAATTTCCACCAAGACCATCACTGAGTTTTCTTCTTTCAACGTCAGTTACAGAAAACCCAATTCGGTTGTCAAACGAAAAATCCATGAGGTTAGCATGCGGCACATCTACCTGTTTCGGTGAAGAATATTGACTTGCAGCAACACGAACCTGCCTGCAATCTTTTTCAATTGCTCTAAACTTTCGGCAAGCACCATCACATGCTTCAACTTGTGAACAACCATACAGTCCTCTCTTTGAAGTTTTATGGGGAGCAGCATCAAATTCCTGAAAGTTCTCCTTGGTCATCACTAGAAACAAGTCCTCACACCCATTTACATGCATGCTTGAGCTTTGAATCGGGAACTTTGAGTTATGTTTGCGTGTCAAATTTAAATTTTCTTGAAATTTCCCATCTCTACAGATGCTAGAGCCCTGGGTATGTGATGATAGGAATAAAACATTCAATGGAAAGAAGTAAGTAAATGAACAAGCTGGTGATATAGACCACAATAAAGCAAGTACTATTAACTAAGTGCAAGCTTAAGGACATGAAATTATTGAGTTTATCACATGTTAATTAGTCTAACAACTAGAAATGTCAAATGGAAAACATTAAAAAGTTCATAAACATTGAAAGTAATTTGAAAGGAGGCAGATTAATTTGGATTACAAGTACCTTTCCTATCACAATCCAACTGTTATCTTGCCATGACTGTCTAGTCCGTATATCACCTTTGCTAAGTTTGAATTCCAAAGATGAGCCCAACAGTCTGACCAGAAAAGACCTTTTGGAGAGAACCTTGGTTATTGTCGCCATTTTCCAGGAGAAGTTATCAAACACCTCTATTACATCACCAGAAAGCCAATTCTCTACGACTTCAGTTAAAGGGGGGCATGGTCTGACAGCCTTCTTGGGTACCCTCCTGAGAACCATCTCACTAGGAGTGTCTGGAAAGCCGTCATATCTTACTACATAGTGGTGGTCATCACCACAGATTATTTCACCACATCGCCAGGAACCTGAGGGAGCATCCTTTTTGCTTAATACTTCAACCTTACATCCTTTCCTAAAAATCATGATTGCTATAATCGCAAAACCTGCTAAAAGAAATAAATAACTTTTAAAAGCAAGGATAACCAAATTTTCAACCATGCATAATTGTATAACTATAACTCAATGATGATATTCACAGCATCCAAAAGCTGATGAGACAGTAAACAAGATTGATGCGTTTAATTAAAATTGATAATTACACTTGAACATCATTGGAATTTAAAAATCCCAACCAAAGAACAAGAAAACAGAATCTTTCTCCTTCCGATTCCTAAATCCAGTGGGTAGAACCATAACTAATAATGACCAATGTATCAAAGAGATCATTCATTCAATTGCATTCCATCACTTTTTCACATCTTTCAAAAGATAATATGTGATTGCCGTCCATTAAAATACCAAACATAAAACAAAATCACACAATAACTGTCTCTGTAATAAATTCGATTGCAGCCTGTATCCGAAACTAAAAGGAAAACAAATTTAGAAAATGAACAGCGAGTGTAAAGTAATTAAAACTAAAGAAAGGACACACTTGCTTCAGATTTCCTCCGTTTTTTTTTTCCCCCTCTTGAAAAATGAGTACTGGGCAACACTACAAAGAACTTCCCTTGAAAATGCAAGTCATGAGAAAAAGAAAATCAGAAAACTGCAATCTGAAAATATTTTCTAGTTCATTCAATAACATTTGAACTTAACTAGAGGAATCATAACACTTGCTTTGAACCAAAAATACAGAAAGAAGCTTCTTAACCAAAACTACCACCGAAAAAACTTTTTATGAAAAAAGAAAGAAACAAACCATCTTTCCATATTTGTCGTTCTCTTGACGTTTCCTGACCAACCAAACAGAGGTCAAACCAAACTTTGACTAACAACAAAATGCAGAAAAGCCATAAACTTTCTCCAAAACGTCAACTAATCAAATTAAATCAAAAACATCCCGTGAAGGAATCAAAAGCGAATGAACAAAAACATCCCACAAACTCAGAATAATAATCGAAGTGAATAAAAACGAAAAATGCAAAACATTTATACTGACCTTTTCTCTTTTTCTCTTTCCGCTTCCAGATTTTCTCTGAAAATTGATGTTGTACTCGTTGCTTGATGTCGGTTTGTGTTTATTGTAATTTTTCTTTGAAAATAACAAAGGAAAAGGGCAAAATAAATAAATAAATAGGAATAATAGATTTAATTAATTTAAAATTTTAAAAATAAGAAGTAAAATATTTACGTTTTTTTAAAATAGAAAAATATTTACTTAAAAAGATCCAACAGCATATAAATCCAATTTTATATAATTGTATTGTGAAAGTTATCATCAACCTAAAAATAGACTTCTTTTTTGTTAGTATTTAACTGTTTTTGTCTTATTCGAAAAAATATGCACCCTTGCAATTGGATCAAGTTTTAATACAATCTTAGCACGCATCCTACAATTTAATCAAGTTTTAACACAATCTTAACACGCAACTACAATTGGATCAAGGTTCAACACAATTTTACTTTTAATTTCACACTTTCCAAATTTTTCTTTAAATTTTTAAATAAACTAGAAATTTCTTTATCGAGCTAATAGAAAGTTTGCTCAGAATTACTTCCGCATCTCACTTCGAATTTCAATGATCGTTCTGCTCGCAGCGTTTGCAGCCTGCTGCTTGTCCCTTTGTTGTCATTTCTCTCTGTTTTGGATCCTCTACTTTTGCTCTCAGTAGCACCTGCACTATTCCTGGGTTTCTTCTCCTTGGTGTTAATCTTGCGTTCTTCCCTAGCTCTCGTCTCCTCTTGCTTTTCTTTGTACCAAACTTTCGCAAAATCTCTGAATCACTCCTGAGTAGCAGTCCAGCAACCTAACTCTAGAGTCGAGGCTGTTTCTGGAAGGAGGAAAATTTCCCACCTTGAGCCATTTCCTTCCGGGGAACAGTTTTAAAAATCCTCATTAGGTTAACAACTATTTTAGGTAATGTCTAACTCCTTATCCACTCCCATACAGGGAGTTTCTTTAGATTGTACAAACTTTTCTCTTCTATGTCCTGGCTCTCTCACGCCACCTCCCTTCATAGTCACTCCATTTAACACTCTCGCCCCATCTTTTCTCGTTGTTCCTCCTAACCTTTTTTCTTCTCCTCCAACTTTCCTTCTCCTAGCACTTCAAACCTCCTTTACTAACTCAGACTCAAAGGCTTTGAAGACTTCTTGGTGTCAAGTTGTGAGTGATTCCTCACTCGCTAAAACTCTGCAATATCTTACTCCTACAAATGCAGCAGATGATTGCTTTGTTGCTGTCTTAGTTTATATTGTAATTTAATGACATTATTCCTTATTTTATACATATTCACACTTATATCATAAAGTTACAAGATAAATATACATCACAAATAAAATTATGATAAAATCATAATTAAAAATTTATAATATATTTATAAATTATCTTTAATTTATTCTAATTATTATTATATTAAAACTGAAAATTAGTAGAATGTGAAAAGATTAGCACTTGTTATATTTTTTCTTATAAAGGAAGTAGTTGATCTCGTAAATAAAATTATGAAAATATTTAAACAAATATATAGATACTTGTTAGAGACAATTTTACTCCTATAAGAATTCTTGTTGTAATAATTATATAAGAAATCATTTGATTTCAAATATCAAAAATGTCTTATATAATAATTACTATGTTCTTATACTACTTTTGTCTTATTAGATAAGGATAATTCAATCAACATTTACCAGATATAGTATGAACTATATGGAGATAATTGAGTGATCAATGTATGATTCATTATCGTAAAGTGATTAAGAAGAATGTTCTATTGTTCTCGATTAGTATTGATTCGAAAAATTCTTGGCTAAGATGGAATGATACTTTGAAAATAGTTTTCAAATATTATTAATTGAATAAATTATTAATAGTGGAGAAATAACATAATTGAATTCAAATAGAGTAAACATTATTTTCATCTTTATGTCTAATTAGATCATTATACGATGAAATGATTAAATTATACAAAAAAATCATGCACAGAGAAGGTTATTTAGTTATGATGTATTACTAGACATCAATCTTAATATATAGATATGAATTATTTAATTAGATAATTAAAAAATTGAAAGAGTTTAATTTCTCTAATATAGAATATGATTTATGGTTATAATTTATATTTATTGCTAATATATTTGAGAACTTAATAGGTCACACAGAAATAACAAGTTAAAGAGAGAAAATATGTTTTAAGAAAGTTAGTCTTGATTGTAAAGTTTGAGAAACTATACAAACAAATATTAGATATTTAATAAATAAGAACCGATATAAGATATTAGATCTTATTTGTTCTAATTGGTATTTAATTAGAATTAATTGCATTTTAATTAAAATTTAATTGGAACTATAATTTTACTTCAATTAAATTATTAAAAGGTTCAAACCTTGTTATAAACAAGTTTAGGTTCCAAGAGGGCTAACACTTATTACCTAGCCCTTTCTATAATAGTTATAAAATTCTTTGAACGTATTCTATGGATACAATTAGAAGATAGATACGTGTGTAGCTATAGTGGTTAAGATGAGTTAGTTTTATAAATGGTTTGAGGAAATTGACAAGAAAAGAATTAAGCTTTACAATAACATATGAAATATGATTAATATATTATTATGTTTTATATATTAATCATGTTACAGATTTTAAAGTGATCTTGAATTTTGAACAATTAAATTAAAATATTTTGTTCTTATTATGCTACAGTGGGATCAGATCCTACTACAATTTCTCAATTGTTGTATCAGAGTCATCTTTAATTCTATAACTTGATTAAAGTTTTCAATTGTTATTGATATGAATTTTAGAATTGACATTTTAATTGTTGCAAACACTAATTCTACAATCATATATCAATCTAATTAAACTTAAATTATTAAAAGGTCCAAACTCGATTACAAATAAGCTTAGACTCAAAGGGAGCTTGCAATGCTTGCTTAACTCTCTCTATAATAATTGTAGAGTTCTCTCAATATGTTCAATAGATATTGTTAGAAGGCAGACATATGTGTGACTATGGTGGTTTAGATGAGTCAATTTCTAAAATGGATAGAGAGAAACAACAATAAAAGGATCAAACTTCACAATAAGGTATGAATTATGATTCATGCTTTATTATATTTTGTGCATTAATCATGCTACAAATTTTAAAGTGATCTTAGCTTTTAGGAAATCAAACAAAAATGTTTCATTCTTATCCTTGCATGTCAAATTTTGGCGTCATTGCTGGGGAGTGCGGTGTTTCGTTTTTGTTCTTGAGTTTAATTGGTGTTTTGTATATATTTGTTTGTCATTAGTTTATTTTTAGTTTTCTTGATCTTTTCACTTTTTTCGTGTTTATGATCTAAAAAAAATCATAGATGGAAGTAATTTTTTCTTTAACTCTTATTCTCAATCATATAACCAAGGTTGGACTGATCAACCTAACTTTAGTTATGGATGGGATAATCAACAAAGTTACTTTTCATGATAGCTTACAAGACACACAACAATTCCCGTATAGACCAGAAGCTTCTTATCATGAAATAGGTACATCTCTAGAAGAATTGATTAATATTGTGAATGCTAATACGCAATTGTAATAGGGTCTGTAGCAATTTCTAACATGATGGATGCCAATTTTGGCGATGATACAAGGTCTAGCATCCAAAATGTAGAGAGTCAACAAAACGCAGGTACATTTTTGGAAGACTTGCTCAATATTATGACTGCTAACAATATTCAACTACAACAGAATATGTAACAGTTTCAACAGAATATGCAACAGAGTGTACAACAATTCTAGGAGGATATGATGCAAATTCAGCAGAATTTGAGGCAATTCAATCGAGATACAATGTTTAGACTCCAGAATGTGGCAAGTCAAATGGTTGAGATGGCATAGGGGATCGAACGCCTAGAATCACAAATCGTAGAGGAGTAGCCATATCAACCTGAGGTGTACCTAACGGAAGTTAGTGTGGAAATCTTACAAAGTGATGAAGAGCTTGAGAATCTTGAGTGTAATACTAAAGGAATTTCTTGTGTGGAAGAAGCGAAGGAATAGCTCGAAGTAGAAAATGATATATCTTTTAGCTCGGAGGTAAATACTGAGTTTCAATTTTTTGTTATGATTAACTCTTTATCTTTGCCTAGCATGTTAGAGAAATTAAACGAGGAGGAACAAGGTGAAGAGACAATCGAGATAGTCAAAGAGTACGGGGATTCAGTAAAGATTGAGAATATGATTATAGGGAAGACGCTAAATGGGAATGATTATCAACATCCAGAAGAACCTCACATGCAAGAATCACATGTGACACCAGAAGATCATAATTTTGTCATGTGAGGAAAATTATAGAGTCGAGCCAACAACACTAAACAAAGGCACTTCTTGGGAGGCAACCCAAGGGAAATAAATTTCTTTTCCCTACATTTTTGCAATTCCTTTTATATGCATGTGTGTTTTTATATTGGGTTGTTTTTACTTGTTTTTAAGTTTTCGATCAAAATGAGAGAAAGAATAAAACAAACATTTTCTTGTTTTATGTTGCTTCTAGGACTATAAAGTCATGATTAAAGTGTGAATTGACTAGAGAATTTCATAGCAACTTTAGCATGTACTTTTACTTTTGTGATTGGTCGATATGCATTATTCTTAGAATAGTAGTGACTAGTGGTAGACAAAACTAGTGAGATTTTGAGCTTTATTAGACTGACATATCAGTCTCATTGTCTTTTGATAATGTGTGACCTTCGTGACATGTACATCCTAATTTTGCTTTGATTTTCTATTTGAGACCACATTTTTAGCACATGCATTAATATGGAAATGATTAAGAATTCTTTGCTTTTCCGAACTACATTAGCGAAATAGCTACCCTATTGACATAATTTCTCCTTTGTTAAGCCCCCTTAAGCTTTATACCTTTCTTTTTGTATACACCATATTATATGTTTTAAACTTAACCAAATGTCCTACCTAAGCCATAAACCACATTATATGTTGTATAAACCACATTATATAAGCTAGCCATGAGTATTGTCTAACAATTAAAATGACATGAAATAAAAGCATGTGAGACACTCTAAGCCTATGCAAGATGTCGTATAGGTGTGAGACACCACTCACACCCATAAGAAATCTTTCAACAATGTGAAGCAAATAGGCAACTGTCCATTTGAGCCAAATGTCCATTAGCTGCCCATTTCTTATGTGTTTTTCAACCTAGCTCGGGTTGAACAAAGAAAAGGAAGCAACAGTGAATAGAAGTCATCATTTAGTCATCTTCAATTGTAATAAAGGAAGAGAATGTCAGCTGGTGTATGGTGAGTGGAGGCTTAACCTAGTTGCTTCATCTTTTGAGAGGAGAACAACGTAGCTTTGGAATAAAAAGAGCAAGGTATTGACTACTCATAAAACAAAACAAAAAGGAGCATCTGGTCATCTTTGGTTGGGACAACAGGAGGAACATTCTTGTCATCTTTGGTTTTAATAAAAAAAGGAAGTGAAGATGTTGACTGGTGTGAGTGAATGGAGGCTTAACCTAGCTACTTCATCTTTTGTTAATGGAAGAATGTAGCAATTGAGAGAAAGCATAAGGTCAGTGGGGCTTACCAAGGTGAGAATCGAAGGTGTTGAAGCAAACGTGGGTTGGAACAACTGAGAAAGTGGTGGACGGTTGGACAAAATTTGACAACAGTTGAACCTCGATTGACGCCATTCATCACCATCTTCTCATCGATTTTCAAAGTGGGGAAGGAGGAATAACAAGACAATAGTGGACATCATTTATTCTTCATCAATTTCTCTTCATTTTTCAACGTAAATGGAGGCTACAAAGGTTGATTGTTGGAGCTTGAAGATGGAGATGGAAGGCTAAGTTCCCGATGCCGATTTAATGGGGATATCGACATCAAGTCATGGTTAAGCTATTTCATCCTATTAACGTCGTAATCTCTTTTCAGATTATTGTGTTGTTTGTGTTAATGGATTCGGGTTTGGGATTGATGATCTTAATACGTTATTTTGATTGTTCCATTTCAAACCTATTGCTATAATGTCGAATGTAATCTGTAATTGTTACATTTAATATTTGTTAGTAGTATCTAATGGTCTTGTACTGTTAGGAATAATATAACTTAGGTTAGATAACCCAAACGTGTGATGTTACTGCATATATTGATCGTTTTCCACTTCATAATACTGCTGCCAAATTGAATCAAGAGATCGTATCTTATGTTATTTTGTAGTTAGGCTTAATTAATAATCATATCTTAATTAAATATAACTTAAGGGAAAATTGTAATTAGTAGAGCATACTATTTGTCTGAGATTAATAATCCGAAGAGAGGTGTAAAGATGTAGGATGATGGAATATGCTAGATCGTGTTTAGGCTGAGATTAAACCTAGAAATAGACCTTACTTTCATTCAACAATTTAATCATTTTAGATTGCTTGTTTTAATTTGTTTTCGATAATTTACTTTTATTTTATTTTTTAAATCTCTAAAAATTCAAACCCCCCCTATTTTATGTCTTCCTTACATCAATTAATTTTGTTAAGAAAATTAACTGAACATCCCCTATGGATTCGATCCTGACTCACTACAACTATAAGTTTTTAGTGTGTAGAGTTAGGTAAATTTTGTAGTGCACTCGACATGCGTTGTCAACATGCATGATCGAATCCCATTGTGATTTTCCAACATGCCCTACTAATAAAAGTTTTAAGAGGTGTAGCCACTGAATAGGTAACCTTAATGGTAAGGTTCTTCTTAGATAAGAGGCCTACTATTAGCCCCTTAGCACATAAAGACACTTCATAGCTAACTGTAGACGGGCCTTAGGTGGAAGGTTAGCTAGATCACACGCATGGCAATGGCATGCAAAATCTCCAAGGTGACTTAGTGAGTTAGATCCAGCATGGTGAGAGTTTTGGTAGAGTTTCAAACCTTATACTAGCTGACATGGCTAAGGTTAAGCTCTTGATGGACTAAAGACTTAGTGTATGCTCAAACGGATGAACCATAGCTAATGGACTTAACATAGGTAAGCATTAGATCAGACCATTGTGCTATGACTAGCTTTGGCTTGGATGACTCATCATCAACGGATAGAGATCGTGCGGAGATCTTGGATTGTTGGACCCCGATCTTTTAGTGGAATTTAGAAATATTAAATGAAATTGAATCAGTGTTTTTGTATATGTATTGTGTTATAGATGTTATTGTGCTTTAAGGAAATTAATGAGAAAAGAATTGATTAGTTTGATGATATTGATATTTAAGTATATTTGTTTGGGTTATGAAAGTTTAAGTGAATGAGATGATTGAGATGATTGAAATGGAAGTTGAAAAGCAAGAAATGATTAGTGAAAGTGTTAAATTTTGGAGAATTAAG
>JAOTAX010000008.1:29408577-29420460 GCA_025629825.1 Erythroxylum guanchezii | reverse complement strand
GCACAAAAACCACATTTTTCACAACAAAATCACATTTAGGAACATATACCGGGAAATGTCATGAATGCATGTACAGTCATTTTCATGTGCAAATTTCACTATTCACATGTAAGAATATGCCTATATATTTCAAAACAATCTAAACACTCTTAGCCCTTTCCAAATTACTATTCTACCCTTCCCATCGGGGGTGAGATGTTACACTTGACATACAGAACGGACCAAACCAAACCCACATAACATGTAATTCATGACTTGAAAATAGATTGCCTAAATGGCAATATTTCGAAAACTTGTTTTTCATGAACATGCAATTTTTTGAAAACCCTTTCATTTAGCAATTCACAATTTATCAATTCAAGCTTATACACACATGTAAGCAAATTCGCAAATCAATCAAATTAATAAAGCAACATTTAATTGAAATCCTTTTCTTTTCTTGATTTGGAAAGAAAACTTAATAGCTCATTACTCAAATTATAAACATGAAACCCACCTTAATTCCTTGCTTAATACTTGTCCAAAGCCTCTACTCTTTCCTTTTCTTGTCTTCCTTGATTTCCTTGAACAATGGCAAATTCCCAAATCAATGGACATTATAATTGAGAAACCCATAACACAAGATCACAAAATTGATCTTAGAAAACTTAGACCCATACATTTCTTAAGCTATATAAACCAAAATCTCTCTAAAACTCCAATAAATCAAACATACCCTTACCTTAATCTTTCCCCAAATGAAGAATTTCTTGGCTTGTATGGAAGCTCTCATCATCCTCTTCCTTTTTTCTTCTTGAATCAACTTCAAAATCCATCATGAAAGCTTAGAAAAATCAAAACCCTAACTTTTTCTTTCTTTCTTCTTTCTCTCCTCTCTCCACCGAACTTTGACCTCTCTTCTCTCTTTTCTTTGTTCTTTTCTTCTCATTTTTGTGCTTGCTTCTTCCTTAAATGCAAGCCTACTTGTCTTATTTACAACCTTGCCATTAATGAGTGACCAATGACCAATTTACCCTTACATGTAAGCCTTGTAAATTAAATGGCTTAAGTGTTCTTCCCAAAATGTCCTCATACATATATACTCTTACAAGACTATTTTATTTCAACTGAACCATATGATAAAATCCTACAATCATTTACATACTACTAGCTCCAAAAATAATCCAACAAAACCTCATAATTAACTAGTCTTTCCATATTTACCCTTCTTTTGTCTTTATAATTAACATCTTATACTTCTAATTTCCTTGACTAATTATCATGAAAAAATTGAAGGAATTTGATAACACTTCCTTCTAGAAAAATGTTCCTTATTGTCTCAATTTTCCAATGACATCAAAATCATTCAATTTGGTTCCATAGTCTAAAAGTTATATACTAAACATTTCTGGATTATTGTCATACTGAAACAATATTTTGTGCTCAACTTCCATCCGAAAATTGACATTCTTAGAGACCAAATTAAACTCAATTTCATCAGAAAATTTGTATCCTTATCTCTCTAGTTAAATCCAAATCAAGAATCATCTCATTTAGATAATTAGAACAAAAGTTATGGCTAAAACATCGAAGCATACTCAATGAACATATTTCAATTACATTTTCCAACTTTTAACTTCCAACATTTCACATATAACCCATCTTATATCTAAACCATCTTTTCTATTTCATTTCAAATTCAAAAATTCTCCTTTTCTCTACACATGAATAAATGCCAACAATTTATCATTTAATCGAAAAGTTCGAGGTCCAACAATTTGAGTGTGAGTGAGTATGAGATAAAGTTCACCCAGCTGTCACGGTATGCGGCCAATATTGTGGTGAATGAGGAAGACAAGTGCCGCAAGTTTGAGGGAGGTCTTCATTTGGGAGATGAAGGAGAAAGACTTAATCCACAATTTCTATGACTACCAACAGTCGGTAGATGCTGCACTCCAGGCTAAGAAACTGGAGAATATCAAGAATTAAGTGAGTAGGAAGAGGAAGAATAGGGAACAGTTTTCCAAGAAAGGGGTGAGTGCTCAAATGCGTGAGAGGGGTAGGAAGAGCTTCCACACACAGAGTGAGGTAGGAAGTAGTGCCCCTACTAGGAAAAAGCAACCAAGGGCAGCTTCAGTGCAGACCTCTACTGTAGGGGGCAATAGCAGGGTGGAGAGGAGAAGGAATATGAACCCCCCAATGTGAGCATTGTGGGAAGCTTCATAGAGGACGCTGTTTCAAGTTACTTGGAGCATGCTTCTAATGTAGAGAGAAGGGATGTCTGATCAGAGACTGTCCCTAAGTAACAAGGCAAGAGGGGTCCTAATTGCAAGCTCCAAGGAGAGCAGAAATAGTGGGAACCAGACTAGTCACAGAGGTGGGCAGTTATGGAACTACAAAGAAGACTATTCCTTCAGGAAGGCCAAAGGGCCAGGCACAGGCCAGGATATTTGCTATGACCAGAGAGGAAACTATAGCAGCACCTGAAGTTGTCACAGGTATGGCTCAGTTATTTAATTCTGCAATATATGTGTTGATTGATTATGTCTCCATGCATTCATTTGTTTCTACAAACATGACATTACATGATGTTGATTTGATGCCTTTGGGTAGTCCTTTAATTGTTAACACTCCTCTAGGGAGGCATGTGATTATAAGTCAAGTGTATAGGGAGTGTGAGCTTTTCATTGAGGGTGCTAAATTGGTAGTGGACTTATTACCCCTAGATCTAAAGAGGCTAGATGTCATATTAGGAATGGTTGTTATGGAAAAATATCATGTGAAGCTGGACTGTGGCCTTAAGGAGGTGGAATTTGATTTGGACAATGGTGAGAAGGTGATTTCCAAAGGGGACAGAAAAACACCATCACTAAGAATTCTTTTGGCTTTGTTAGCTGACAATATGAAGGGAAAGGGGTGTGAAGCCTTCTTGGCGCATATTATGGACACTGAGGTGAATGAAGGGAAGTTAAAGGGTTTTTTGATTGTGAGGGAGTTTCCAGATGTGTTCCCAGAGGACTTACCTAGTTTGCCACCAGTGAGGGAAATTGAGTTTGCCATTGACTGGATTCCTAGAACTGCACCCATTTCTATACCACCGTATAGAATGGATCCAGCTGACCTGAAGGAGCTCAAGAAATAGTTGGAGGAACTGTTAGAGAAGGGGTACATAAAGCCAAGTTCGTTGCCATAGGGAGTGCTGGTTCTGTTTGTAAAGAAGAAGGACGGGACATGGCGCCTGTGTATTAATTACCGAAGAGTCAACAAGGTGACTGTTAAGAACAAGTATCCTCTGGCCCGGATTGATGATCTGTTTAACCAACTGCAGGGAGAGAGGGTCTTTTCCAATATTGATCTCAGGTAAGGCTATCATCAGCTCAGAATCAAAGAGTCTGATGAAAGCAAGACAGTCTTTAGAACTCGTTATGGGCATTACAAGTTCCTAGTCATGCCATTCGGACTGACCAATGCTGCAGCTGCTTTCATGGATCTTATGAATAGAGTCTTCAAAGAGCATTTGGATCAGTTTGTCATAGTGTTTATCGATGACATTCTGGTTTATTCCAAGAGTGAAGAGAAACACGAGGAATATCTTAGGATAGTGTTGCAAACACTAAGGGAGAAGGAACTTTATGCTAAGTTCAGCAAGTGTGAGTTTCGGCTTTATAAGGTGATATTCCTTAGATATGTAATTTCTAAAGATGGGGTACATATTAACCCAAGGAAAATTGAAGCAGTGATGAATTGGCATACACCCAAGACAGTGACAGAAGTGAGGAGTTTTCTGGGTTTGGTAGGTTATTATAGGAGATTCATTGAACGATTTTCTATGATAGCTGCTCTGATGACTAAGTTATTGAGGAAGAATCAGAAATTTATCTGGAGTAAGGAATGTCAGAAGAGCTTTGAGGAGCTTAAGCACAGATTGACCAGTGCTCCAGTACTGACCATGCTTATGGGAGATGAGGGTTATATAGTTTACAGTGATACTTCAAGAAAGGGTTAGGTTGTGTGTTGATGCAAGGAGACAAGGTGATAGCTTATGCTTCAAGAAAGCTAAAGCCTTATGAGCTGAATTACCCGACCCATGATCTGGAGTTAGCAGTAATAGTTTTTGCCTTGAAGATTTGGAGACATTATTTGTACGGGGTTCAAATGAGGATTTTTACGGATCATAAAAGTCTCAAGTATTTATTGAGCTAAAGGGAGCAGAATTTGAGACAGAGAAGACTAATTAAGGATTATGATTTGTTGATTAAGTACCATCCAGGAAGGGCAAACGTAGTGGCAGATGCTTTAAGTAGGAAATCCTCAATAGCCCATATTCAGACAGTTTATCTGCCGTTATTGGAAGAGATGGCTAAGCTTAGTATGAGTTTGCAACAAAAGGAAATTGTTGCTACTCTCAGAGTGAGACCGATACTTAGAGAGAAGGTTAGGGAGTTATAAGCACATGATGCAGAATTAAGCAAGCTCCAAGAAGAAATTAAGAATGGTAAGAAATCTGAAGTGGTAGTGAGGGATGATGGACTCATGACTGTAGGAGACATATTTTGTATCCCAAATATCAAGGAGGTGAAGGATGAGATATTGAATGAGGCACACAATACGCCTTATGCCATGCACCCAGGTAGTACCAGGATGTACAGAGATCTAAAAAAGCATTTCTGGTGGAAAGGCATGAAGAGAGATGTAGCAAAATATACAAGTAAGTGTCTAGTGTGTCAGCAAGTCAAGATTGAACACCAGACACCTTCAGATAAGTTAAGGCCATTGTCCATTCCTGAGTGGAAATGGCAACGGGTAACTATGGACTTTCTGATGGGTTTGCCCAAGACTAGTAGGAAGCATGATGCCATATGGATTATTGTTGATTGTTTGACAAAGTTAGTCCATTTTCTTGCAATTAAACAAACTAATCCATTTTCTTGCAATTAAACAAACTAATTCTCTGCATTTGCTAGTAAAGAAATATATTGATGAGATAGTGAGACTATATGGGATTCTAGAGTCTATAGTTTCTGACAGAGATCCTCGATTTAGTTCGAGATTTTGGGAAAGTATGCAAGAAGCTTTGGGGACTAAGTTGAATTTTAGCACTGCTTTTCATCCCTAGACAGATGGTCAATCTGAGAGGACTATTCGGACCCTTAAGGGAATGCTCAGGGCATGTGTGATGGATTTTAAAGGAGCTTGGGATAAGCATTTGCCATTGGTTGAATTTGCTTAGAACAATTCGTACCACTCGAGTATTTTAGATGGCCCCTTATGAAGCATTGTATGGAAGGAGATCTAGAACTCCGATATGCTGGGATGAAGAAGGAGAAAGGAAACTATTAGCGCTAGAGTTATTTCAAATGACAGGGGATAAGGTCAACTTAGTTAAGCAACGACTTAAAGCAGCTCAAGATAGAATGAACAGCTATACTGATGCACACCAAAAGGAGATGGAGTATGAAATCGGTGAGAAAGTCTTTCTTAAGACATCTCTTTAGAAGGGAGTCTTGAGATTTGGCAAGAAGGGCAAGGAGAGCCCAAGATATGTGGGTCCTTATGAAATTCATGGGAGGATTGGACCGCTAGCCTATAGGTTGGCATTACCACCAGAATTATCACAGATTCATGATGTCTTTCATGTTTCCATATTGAGGAGATTTAGATCTAATCCCTCTCATATCATTCGGACCGCTGAGGTTCAGTTGAGAGATGATTTGACTTGTGAGGAGACTCCAATGGAGATTTTAGACACTAAAGAGAAAGTCGTCAAGAACAAGACAATTTATCTAGTAAAAATTCTGTGGAGAAATCATTGTATTGAAGAGGTCACGTGGGAGCCCTTGGAAGCCATGAGGGGGAAGTATCCACAACTCTTCAATGATTTAGGTAAGAATTTCAAGGAAGAAATTTCTTTAAGAGAGGGAGAAATGTTGGCCCCCGAATTTTTTTATTAGGCATGATTTAAATTAATGTTAAGGTTTTAAGGGATTAATTTTTTGGGTTAATTATTATGTTAATGTGAGTAAGATTTTGCAACATGGGCAAATTGAATTAACATGTTAAGGTGGTAAGATTGCATAAGGGGTATTGTGGGAAGATCACTTAAGTTGTAAAGTCATAAAGCATTAAAGGAAGGGCAAGGTGGACTTTTATCAATCATTAAGGGTAAAATGGGAAGAAAGAAGTGATGATGATGATCAATATTTCATAAGTCGTTGTTGAGATGATTTGAGTTAGAATGATCGTTAAAGATGGGGTAGGAAAAAGTGTAGAAAATTTTTTATAGATAAATGGAGGGGTTATGTGTTCTATTTTCTTGGTGTATTAACGTGGATATTTTCAAATGTTATAATGATGAGTTAAAATCAGTTTGATGCTAATGAAAAAGGGTATTATAGAGTCTTGAAATTGTAGGAATTAGTGTGTAAGTGATACTAAAAGCCGTTAGTTTTAGCAAGTTCATCTGTCACAATCGTGTACAAGCACGATCATAACAGAGAGGAAACATGAGGTTGTGCATAATTGTGCAGAAGCATGATCGTGACAATAAGAAAGCCTTAAGGGAGTTACACGATCATGCTTGATAGAGAGGAGAAACCGGTCTTACTTTAAATGATTGTTCTGTTTAAATTTCTGTAATGAATTATTATGCGATGTTAATGTGCTGATTTTAAACATTGAATGTCCAAGATGTTTGATGTATGAATATCATATTGGAAGTGCTCATTGTATATGAATTTTTCAGAATAAGTGATACTCAACTTGATTATTGAATGCTGGACAAAGTTTCGATGAAAAATGTGAATGTGAATGTGAATGAAATAAGTGATACTCAACATTATTGTTGAATACTAGAACAAAGTCTAATGATAAATGTGAATGTGTGTGTGAAACTGAAATGAAATGGCTGATTGATTGATGCGAATATGAAGCATTTCATTGCATGAATGCATGAACAGATAAAGGTTGTTGTGACTAGAGTAGCCATCGAAAAAGAGCTTAAAGCTCACAAAGCGAAAAAAGAGCTTAAAGCTCAGAA
The DNA here is from genome assembly GCA_025629825.1 of Erythroxylum guanchezii. NCBI lineage: Eukaryota > Viridiplantae > Streptophyta > Magnoliopsida > Malpighiales > Erythroxylaceae > Erythroxylum > Erythroxylum guanchezii. Next base: position 29,413,445 of record JAOTAX010000008.1, on the reverse strand, counting down.
TTTGATTATGAGCTAAAGGCTCACTCTGTATAGTGAGCCCTGAATCTCCAACAGATAAGGGATAGTTATCAATGAGCCTTATATCCACAAAGGATACGAGACAATTATAGGCACTTGGTCATAACAACGTAATAATCGAAAGTGAGTCTCATGAGCATTGCATATACATTTAATATATATGTTTTGAATGATTGAAATGTACTATTGAATTGTATTGAATGAGAAATGTGAAAATTGTGAACACAAGAGTTTTTGTAATGCTACATGATGATAAATGAAATTATGTGAAATATATGATTGTATAAGTTGATGTGTTATGTGATTGAGTGAGCCATTGAGGATGGTCCATTCACTGAGTTCGCAAAACTCAACCCAAAATTTGCAATATTTTTCAAGCTTAGAGAAGATCTCTAGTTAGACAAATTGGAGTCGAGCCACTACATTACAGTAAGAGATAGAGGTTAGGATCAGTTCATTTCTACATATGTCTTTCATTATTTTATATCAAAATGTTTATTCCCGCAATTATTATACCTCGAGTATTTTAATAATTCTATTTTGTAATGAATTCGATTGTTTGACCATCCTAGCACACCACCCTTGTAGAGTATGTTCTCGAATACCATCGATATGTTCGGGGATAAGCACTATGAGAGTGGGGTGTTACAATTTGGTATTAGAGCCCAGGCCTAGTGTCTTATATGGGAGCTTTTTGAAATATATGTCAAGTTACATGCATGTTTGACATGTCATAGCAAGCAGTAGCAACTGATCCCCAGTCTGAGTCGCATTTACATGAGTCACACGCATGAAAAATTGTTAAGAGTTTGAGCCAATAGAAATAGTGAGAAGAATGATGATCTGTTAGGATGTGAGAAAATGAAAGTTTATGGATATTTAGAAATGAGAAATAGTATCTGGTCAGATATGACATATAAAGATTCAACGCATTTGTATTGGTCGATGTATTATTGAATATGACATAAATATTGTACTGTGGTGATACATCCTCGAATGTGATATAGATGTTAATGCATTGTCATGGATCGTTGACCAAAATTGAGGTATAAGTAAAAATGATGGGATTATAGTATACAAGCAGAATGGAATGAAAACAAAGATTTATTATGACCTTAAAAAGATGAACTTAGAACTAAAATGGTTGTTTGATTAATATGACAAGAGTTATAATCCACCATAAGAATATATTAATGGAATTGAGATCAGAATTTCATGATGATTATGCATCTATAATTCTGAATTGATTGAGGATATACATATGGAAGATGAAATAAATGACAATAGGAAGATGAGATAGAAATGAGGAAAGAATAAAAGGGGAATGAAGTAGACGTAAATGACTTTACATGTGATGAATGATATGTAGTAAGGAGAAAGTTAGAAATGCATATAAGATATGATTTTATGTATGAATGAGATTAAGAAAAAGATGATGAATCAAATGATTAGAGTTAATGCAATCAATATGGTAGTTGAATTATTGTGAAATGATGTAGCATTAGAAGAGGTAAATTCTGGAAAATTAGAGTAAAATTGATGTTAGCATATGTGTTAATGCGAGGAAGAAATGAGGAAGAAAGTGCAGGGCATGATGGTGTCCTGAAAAAAATAGGTTTCTTTCATGATCGTGGCAGGGATACCAAGATTGTGGGCCAGAATAAAGAGAGAAATGTTGTCTAGGATCAATTAAGATCAAAGTAGTACTATTGTAAGATATAAATTAGTTATTTGTTGGAAATAAATCTCTGGATAGAATGGGATGACCTTGATGATAAACACCTAAGGATATGCGACAATAATCATGTCTACTACTTCATCGAGTTTTGGTAAATAGAACACTATGACCTTGTAAGAAACAATAGAAAGTGATCTTCTTGAGGCACTAAGAATGACCGATAAGCAATGATGGAAACAGTTGATTGATAAGGATTTCATGAACATTATAGATGATAGTAGCCAGAAATCTTCTTTTGAAGAAGAATTTCACCGAATTAGGTTAAGTAGACCAGATGGTTTACTTATAAGAATGAACAAAGATGGAACAAATCAAAAGTGAATATTGGAGTCCCGTTTCTAACTGAGACTCAGGCATAAGCGGTATAATATACTATTAAGAGTGTATGCATTTTATTTGATGTAAGTTGCCTTCACTACTGCTATATACTCTCTTTGGAAAGAATGTAATGCTCGATTATATACTACTCATGAAGAAGGAAAATATCAAGTAGATGAGAGAGAGTGCGAGTGCGATTCTGTGCGATTATCTGAGACTCATGCTTCAGTGAGTTTCTGAGCATCTGCCCTCCCTCTCCATGGCTTTGTCGTCCCCTTCCATTGCTCCGACTACTCTCAGTCATTCTCCTCTCGACCCTTTACCTTCTCCTTCCGTCTCAGCCCTAAAGCTCCCCCTTCTCTAAACCCTAATCGAGACCAGAACCTTCACCCAAATCTTCCAACTTCTTCGATCCCGCCTTCCCCTACAGCCATTCAGGATTCCCACCGACCTCCCTCTCAACCGGTCCTGAGCCTAGCCCCAACCCCAGCTTTACCCCCAACGGAGACTACTCAAGGCAACCTCAGGACCTGGAAAGCAGTTGTTTCAGCAGGTCTGGATGCGACTTCGATGAATAAATCCCTGACCTACTACCCTTCGGAGTTGAAGGAGAACCAGATCTATGTAACACCTCCTCCAGAAGTGGCTAAGCAAGGTGTGGCTTAATTAAAAACCACCCTCATTGGATTCTTTCTTGGTAAGCACCCGACCTTCCCTTTAGTACAGAGAGCACTAGCTCGATCATGGTCTGCATTTGGCCTTAAGGAAATCTTAATCACCTGTTCTAACAACTTCCTTTTCAAATTTGATTCTGAGTATGGTATGAACGAGGTTCTGGAGAAAGGACCGTGGCACATCCAAGGAAAACCTATGTTTCTGAAAAAATGGTGGTTAAATGGAGGAGAGCAGGAAGTAGTTAGGTCAGCTCTAGTATGGACAAGGTTTTATAATGTTCCCATTAAATATTGGTCTACTGAATGTTTAGGGAGATTAGCAAGTGCTGTCGGTGTCCCCTTGCTCATGGACACTCCAACAGCGAAGATGACCAGAATTGTGTATGCTCGTGTATGTGTGGATGTAGCTCTGCACAAGAATTGGCCCAATTCCTTTCAGCTGGCTACTTATGATGCAGAAGGGCAGATCATTTATTAGGAGATACACGTAGAATATAAATGGAAACCAGATCCTTAAGCTCCTAAGTAGGAATGGGCACCTACTAGGAGGAAATTTGAAACAGGACTGCAACAAGAATTGTTGAAAGAGAGGGAATCTATATCCCAGAGCCACCAGCAGCAGTCCTCCACCTTGGAATCCTCAAGATTGCTGAACTTCCCCAGTGAGAAGCCTCTAACCAAACCCAACTTAGCTCTGGCAGTCCCTTAGCAAGCACAAAAGAGTCAGCAGCCATGCCAAGTAGAGCAGGAAGTAGCCCCCCAAATGGTAGTCAGTGAGGAAAGTCCACTTGTAGTTGATCCACTAGGAGTTTTTGATGCCCCAGCTTTGCCTGCCATCCACCAAGTAAGTAGTTCTCTTTCCTCTCCTAGTTCAGATTTGGTTCCCAGTAGTTCAGGTATTAGGGGGGGTGTGCAGGCAGAATGGGATTTAATTAGAACTAATAGGAAGTCAAGAAGGAAGCAGAAGTAGTTATCTACCCTATAGAGTCTTTATGGATTTAGTCTTTTGGAATGTAAGAGGGCTCAATAACCCTAATAAATATTTAGCTTTCAAGGCTTGTATTAAGAGTCTTTCCACTGCTTTTGTTTGCATGATTGAATCCCGTATTAGATCCTCTTTAATTCTGAATAATATCTGCTTCTTGGTGTTTCCTAGCTGGTCTTTCTGCTCTAATCTTGATCAAGCTTCAAATGCTAGGATAGTTATAGCTTGGAATGCAGGTAGATACTCCTGTTCTACTTTACTCTCTAATGATCAATTGATTCATTTGAAGGCTACTCCCATTCATAGCACTACTCCCTTCCTTGTCACTTGTGTGTATGGTTCTAATAATCTTAATCATAGAAAAAATCTTTGGTCTGCTTTAACCCATATCCCCTCCACAGTAGGTAATCAACCTTGGCTTATAGCTGGGGATTTCAATGCTATTCTGTACTCCCATGAGGCCGAACCATGAGCCCTATGGCCATGCAAAGGATGAGAGACTTTATGAAGTGTGTAGTTGACTGTGCGGTGTTTGATCTTAATCCTAGTGGCCTTATTTTCATTTGGACCATTAAAAAGAGTGGTGAGCTTAATGTCGCTAGGAAACTCGATAGAACTCTCATAAATTCAGAGTGGTCCTCCAAATTTCCTAGCTCGTATAGTGTCACTCTCAACCCGAATGTCTCACATCACTCCCCATTAGTGGTTAGGGCCTTGCTTAGTCAACAGAAGAGGTCTTCCCCCTTTAGGTTCTCTAACTTCCTTTTCAATCATCCTAACTTCCTCCCAACTGTAGCAGCAACTTGGACAAGGCCGATCAGAGGTACTCCAATGTTTTAGGAAGTGTCTAAGCTTAAATTGGTAAAGAGAGCTCTTAAGACCTTTAACTCTAGGCAAATAGGGGATGTTAGTGCGAGAGTGGAGAGCTGTCAGGCCAATCTTAACAGAATTCAAGAGTAGGTTAGAATTGATCCTCAGTCTCCTCTCCTAAAAGAAAGAGAGGCTGAAGCCATTCATGATGTTGGGACCGATCTCGTAACCGGATCCTAACCGGAAATACAACGAAAAACAAAGAAAACAGAATCGAAAGCAGAAATCGAAAGAACGGATTCTTATCAAATTCACAGCGGAACGA
>JAOTAX010000008.1:29369711-29405671 GCA_025629825.1 Erythroxylum guanchezii | reverse complement strand
TACAGCTGTTATGCTGCCCGATTTTCGGTAAAAATCGGGTTAAGATAAGAATAAGAATGAGATTAAGTTGTATTAAGATGATTAAGAGGTATTGTTTGGTTAAGATGAGAAATGGTTTTAGGATGGATTGATAAGATTTCAAATGGATTTGGAAAAAAAAAAGATTCTGTAATCGGTATGAAGATGATAGAAAAAAAAAGAAAAAAAAAGAAGTATCACTCTCGGATTATACCTTCGATTTGCATTTGTTTCCGCTTGGATTTATTTCCGTCTGTTTCGAAACGTTATTTCGATTTACTTCCGTTCCGTTCCGCTTCGAATTTGAAAATAATTCTGTTCTTCCGATTTATGATTCCGAATTCTGCTTTTCGCTTTCCGTTTCTGTTTTCCAGTTGGGATCCGGTTCCTGAGATCGGATTCCAGCATTTATGGTATCAGAGCAAGAGGAGATTATAAGGAATCATGTGTAGCTATGAGAGTTTCCGATATTTCGGATTAGGTTGTTGGGTTCCGGAAACGGGATCCAACATTTGTAATGCCACATGTCACCATTTCATAGGCCTAATCAACCTAATTTCCCATGTATCAATTTGTCTTGCTCTTTAACATTTTTCTTAGACTAGATTCACATATCACCTCATCAAGTACTGTAACATCTTGTTACTTATGATAAGGCTAGAATAGTGTACAAGAAAGATAAATGAGAAATTAGAAAGGGCATTTCATGCTTATGCATAATGTGACATACACATACATGTGAATATTGATTGTGCACAATAATATGATTGTACATGCATTCATTGACATTTTCTGGTTAAAATTGATCTATAAATGTGAATTGTGTTTTGAAATGTCTTGAATTTTGGTATGATTGGATTTCAATTAGAAAATTTGGAATTTAATGTTATGGATTGGGAAATTGATGAATTAGAATGTACATTTAGACTAGGACAAATGGCAAGTGGTAGGATAAATTGATGTATGAAAAATTTGAATGATTTAGCGTATAATTGAGGACATTTGGCATAGTTAAATTGATGACAAATAGACTAGTAATTAATTGACAAATGGATCAATCATTGTGTGACAAATGAGCTGGTAAGTTGATGAAAAATGTCATAGTTGATTAATGGACAAGTGACAAAGTTAATTGGAGACATTTGGCAGCACCTATGCTTGATAAGTGCTGGACATGCCATAAGACATATGGTCATTCCATTGGATGACGTCTAACACCTTAGGTGTAAGTTTCAGAAGGAGCAACTCCAGCTATGGCCATTTCTCTTCTTCCCTCCTCTCACACACCACCGAAACATTGCTTGCACCTCCCTATGTTTGTTTATGTTCATTTCTAATTTTTGCACCAATAATCCGTGCTTCACCCTCACAAAGTTAAGTAGAGAATCAGAATATAACTGCCTTATTGTCCTAACTAAAATCCTTCCAAGTTCCACCTTGAATGTGTGATGATTCTGCATGTTTGGAGTACTGATTTAGAGTGACTTTTGAGCTAGGATTAGAACTAAACAAGTAAGTAAATGATTATTGTTTATAGCATGTTATAATAGAGAATTGATGATGATGAATTAGGATGAAAATGCTGAGGTGTGCTGGAATTTGATAATTTGAATGTTTTTACTGAACATGATTTATTTTGATCTATAGATTTCCTAATGAGATTATTCTTGACTTAAATTAAACTAGAGACATTTGGATACAATTTTTAAGAAGAAATTGAATTTGAATTCTATCCTTAAGGGTCTTGAAATTTAGCTTGAAATTGAGTCTTGGCTTAGGCTGTAGCATTACCCATGACAGAAATCATATCTTGTTGTTATAAAATAAACTGTATTGATTTAGGCCAAATCTTACAAAATTGTCTCCACAACAGTTGTATCTTATTCTCTTATCTTTCAATTGGTATAAATTTTGTAATTTTTGGATATTAGAATTGAGAGATATGTGTTGTACAACTTTGAGTGCATGATTATGCACTAGCCAAAATTTCAAATATACTCAGTCTGTAGTATTTTGAGCATAACTTATAGAATAATGAACCAAATTGTATGATCTTAGTGTCATTAGAAACTTGAGACATAGGAGAACAATTTTCTAGTAGGAAGTGTTACCAAATTACTCCATTTTCCTTATCAGAATGATCATGTAAAGTGGATCTAAAAGTATGTTTTAAAAAAAAACTGGAATGATCAATTGGGTTATGAAATTAGTTTCAAATTGTTTTATTACAGTCCAAAACCTTATTACAAATTAACTGATGTGAGTTTTGATATATGAATGATATTTTGACAAGAATAATGATAAGATAACCAGGGTTGTCATTGAACATGCATTGTACATATTTCATATACATAGACGTGCATAAATAAATACTTATACAGTTATGCAAAATTGTGATATATGTAAATGTGTTTTGAATGATATAGAGGAGCATTTAGAGCGCCATCATCCAGACATTGCCGGGACTTCAAGGCAATAGCCTTCTGGAGCGATTTGTGAGTAACCTAGATGGTCTCACTTAATTAATTGGTTGTCTAAATTATGTTCTGAATTGTTTATGATTGTGTTGATTCCAGACAATGAAGGTCCGATGAGAAATGTGATTGGACCTATGATATTTGAAGTACTTCTTGAATATGAATTTGGACTGACTATGTGTTTACTCAATATGATTGTTGAATGCCAGACCAAGGTTCGATGATAATTGTGATTTAAGTTGTGAATGATTGATTGAATATGAGTGATGCATTCCATTACATAAATGCATAATTAGATAATGAGAGTTGTGACATAAGTAGCCATAAAAAATGAGCTTTAAGCTCAGATTGTGATTAAGAGCCAAAGGCTCGTTCTATTTAATGAGTCATGTATCGCAACGGATAAAGGTCAACATCAATGAGCCCGGTATCCATAATGAATATGGGACAGTTTAGGCACTCAATCATAATAACGTAAAAATTAAAAATAAGTCTCACAAGCATTTGCATATACACTTTATACATGTGTTTATCTGATTGAAATATAATGTGGTCATGTATTTGAATAAAAATGGGATATGTGATGTTATATGCTAACTGAAAAGATGTGAATTATATTTTTACATGTGTTGATATGTGATATGAATTGTATGAACCATCGAGGATGGTTACATTACTGAGTTCACAAAAGTCATCAAAATTGAAACGTTGATATTTCAGGATCGAGAGAGGACATTAGCGACAGAGAGATTCTACAAGAAGGATAATTTTTGTACTTTTGAATAGAAGAAATAACTCAAAGGTCGGTCAGCTAAGTCTGAAGGATTTAGTTTGACATTGTACATATTTGAAAAATATTGTAAAGCTACAATGTATATTCGGTTTTTATGGAATGAAATGAGGATTTCAGTTTTTAAAATTTGGTGATATTTATGTATTTATGATGATGCCATGATTAAGAGATTGTAGTTACTGCTCTAACATGCCATTATTATAGGTTACGTACTAGAATGTCCACAAAGTATTTCGGTATGTACTCTATGGTAGTGGAATGTTACAATTACTCTATTATAACAACAAATTCCCAATTTACTAATTATAATCCATCAATTCATGTTATTGGTAAATCAAAACGCAAAACATTGGGAATGCACATTCATTTTCGTTCCATACCCCGGAATACGTCAATTGAGTGCATATACTATCTTACAACATTTTCTAAATCATGATTTGTAAGTGTATACAAATATTATGCATGTGAATGAAATGCACCTCGTAAATTCTTAAATGAAATAACTCATGTGACTCAATCTAATAGTTTAATCTCTTAACAATTTTAAGAGGCGGGATATTACAGAAATTGCTTATTACAATTGAATTAGTTGAGGATTAATTATTGATCCGAGTAATTGGTGACTGACTTTTGATACGTTCAAATGTTATGACTTTATAGAGTGATTGATTAGAATAAATATTCATTTTAGCATAAAATTTTGTTTTAAAGTCAAGTATATTTTGATTATAAGGTGATTTATGGATTCGTACAAAGTAATGTTATGGATGATATTGTGATGGAATCTTTAATCAAGATTGATGATTGAACAATATTTTTTTGAGCAATGATTAGTTTGATGTAAGCTTTCAATTGTGAGTATATTACTATATCTATTCTCAATATTGAACATTCATTATTTTAAGTTTCTTTCAATGTAAATCAACTGTTATATTTCTTAAAAATCAGATAAGTGAATGTTGGTAAAATTTTCAAGGAAATGTGAGTGATAAGTTTCGATCCATAATAGAGAATTGTCTCATTAGAATTTAGAGCTATTATTTTACAGATAATTATAATTGACTATTAGGAGAATGATAATAATTATGTATCAGAACTTTGAATAAGTATGATATGGAGTTTTAGATGATTAAAATTGTTTAGTAACTAATAAAGTCCCAGATTGAGTTTTGAGGTACCTAAAATCACATAGTATTTTGTAGTGCTAAAAATGGACAAGTAAAGATATCTTCATTAAACATCGGCGTTGCGCAGTGGAAATATGAGGTATACTCCCTATTTGAAGAGATTGAGGTTTGATAAGCTCAAATTTTCATTATAAGATAGTAACATTTAAACTCGGAGGTAATTGAATGGTTTTTATGTGAATAGGATAATATGTTAGTATCTTACGATGTGATCTTAAATGATTGATTTGCCTCTAAAGAATGTGACAGAAAATGACAAAGGTACAATAAATAATTCACTAGTGGCTATGGATTTGAGATTTGAAAGCTAAGGAGTCCATGTGAGGCATAAGAAATACAAGGAAAATATTATCAAGCTTTGTTTATAACTAGAGACAAAGATAACATAAATGCTTATTATTCAAAGGTATATGAGAATAATTATTTTGTAGAGAACCCCAATTAAAGGTTTCATTCATAGTAATCTAAGTAAATGTGAATCTTGACAATGTTAAATGGATGGTTTAATGTTTGGTTAAGTTAGCAAAGTTGTGAATAAACTGATTATTAATGAGAAAGCGAAAGCAATGATTTAGAGAAAGGTGTTTCAAGTGGAGATAAGTTGTAAATTCCAAGGTCATTTTATTGAGAGGTAATGTTATGTTGATGCTAGATCAAAAATTGTGTGTAATAGTTATGGCTAACTTAAGAAAGAAATTCCATATTAAGTCACTCTCCAGTGTATGTTATGCATATGAGGAACACAAAGAGGCATCATTGACAAGCCTCTATCTTAAAATACCTAGGCAGCCTACCTGGAACCGTACGATGACCCTCTAGTTGATATCTGATCGAACTAGAAAGTTTCTATGGAGCTAAGTCTATTGCTCCTTTCTATCGAAAAGCTTTAACTCAACATTCATAAATATAAACAGTAGAGTTTCTATTTTTCAAAACCATTTTATTAAAAATTTCGGCAACACAACAACCGTATTTTGACCTTGCAAAAATTTTCAAAATCTCTATAACAATTCAAAACATTTCTATAAATACATCAAAATCTCCATTAAAATTTGTGAACTTCAATTCCATTTACAAGCAATCTTAATAATCACTTCATTAATCTTAAAAAAAGACTAAAACATATTCATGTATTTAACTTTAAAACATTCATATACATATATTCTTTACACAAAATATATTTCAATATGCAAATGTCCCCAAAAGCGTTCACAAGGCAAAAATGCCTACACTAACAGCACATGACGAAGTTGACTAGTCGTAAGATGAAGTCCCTACTACTAAAGCCCCGGAGCATGCACTCGTAAGATTGTATTTTAAAATATTGACAATAAGTATCTCCGGCGAAACACTAACACTTATATTTTCCTTGTTTTTTAATTAAAATATAATTAACTAATATAAGTAATTAAAATATAAGTAATTAATTAATTAAAATATAATTTATTAAAATATAAGAATTTTTATTTTTCAATATTTTTTACAAACCAATCATTATCAATGATAACGGTAACCAGTCATTCCTCTTAAGTAATTATTATAATTATAATGATTATATCTATTCTCATTTTTCACTATATTCATTCCATTTTTATTACCATTTTCTTATATAAACCAATCTACCCCTTAATTGTTGATATAGTATAAGGCGTAAAGACACCCATACGCTGCGATACTTTTTAAATGAAAGCTGGCATTTATGAACATTCTTTTAATCATTTAATTTTTCATAATCACAGAAGAATAAATTGTTAAATATATACATATATAGCATCTATATACATAAAACCTGACATAACATATATATATACCTTACATACACACTTGAACCCAACAACTAATTGTATGGAGTCAGATGACCCATTAACTCTCAAAATACGCTTGTAAAGGAATTATCTTGAATATTTCAAAAGATTTTAAACACTCCAATTGTGAAAATTAAAGGATTGAATGCTGCATTTGCCAATCATTCCAACATTACCATCACGAAAAGACTTCTAACAACCCATTTGAAAAAGCAACCAACCACTTCAATGTTTGGATGGGATGGTTAAAGATTGCTTGACTTGGTGTCTACTTAGACTATGAGATGAAGTACACGCTTAGTTAAAACCTCTACATCCCGTAATCCAGTCGTTGCATAAACTTACAGCATGTCCTCTCATGATGACACTGAAAAATATAAAAGACATTACCCTTGGAGATCTACTCATTTCCATTCCTTACAATAAAAAGTTCCAGAAGTGCTTAAAAGCAGGAGAATACATTCCACTGAGACCTCCATTCTTGAGGAGGCACATTTGCACCACCAGCGAACACAAGTTTGATGTAATCCCTTCGGTCAAAAAAATTCTTTAATTTATCTTAACAAAGCCAATCACCAAAATTTGACAGTTGATGCTCTTTGGCATTTTACTGGATCAAGGAAACATAAAACAACAATGCAGTGAATTGTGAAACATATAGAAGACAAAGATTTTTTTGTCTTAATTACTCGTAAAGTGCCATTTTCTTTCTTTTGAGTCTACTCTTAAGTTTCCAAGACATTTTAAACCTATGTACAGAAGAATGCTATCAATTGTTGCTTTCAGCAGTTCACACACATACATTGGCTTATTGAGACCATCCAGATGAAGAAATGCATTGTACAGAAGTGACCAAGAAAAGGTTTGTGTCCTTGATTACAATAGCCTCATGGCTGTTTAAGCTCCGCACATATCAAACAGTTTCTGGACTCATTAAGACCTTAAAATAGTATCTGAAATGAAGACTAAAATCAAGCTCAAAAGCAAGAAGAGTACACAAACTATGTCAATGAATTGCCTAGCCACAGCAAATAAACTATCACAGTTACTGACTATTATAATATTGGTGATCATACCTTGGAATTGTCAAAGTACATAACTGTCAGCTTTCTTTTCCTCACTCTATGTAGTATCTCTTTCTGACTTGAGGAAGCAGTCTGCCAGAAGATTGTCTCATCTCACAGCCAAGGTCAACCTCCATCAATCTATGATTTTCCTTGGAGCGGATCATCTCGAAAGAAACCTTCAACTCATCTCCTTCAGTTATTGAAATAGGAGGATGTAAGAAGAAAACCTGTTGCATAAACAAAGCATTAAATCGTATCAAAAATGCAACTGAAGAAGAAACTGACCATCAAAGCCCAAAAAGGACTACCATCGCGACATAATCTCAAATACCAGTGTTTTCCATGTAATTAAGTAGTCAATGAATTAGTTGGAACTTAAAATCAAAATGCATGGCAGATTGGTGTTCATATTTTGACATTTTGAATGTATATCTAGCCTTAGTAATAGTGGATGGTTAGGAAGTTCAATGGAACCTAACCAATTACATTGTACATAACTCCTTAAGGCCTAGCCTTATTCTTTTGGAAATACAATTAATTTAATTTCCAAAAACAAATCAAAATGCCCACGTTAATTTATCGTCACAAATACAGCCATACAGACCTGCTGGCCCCAGTGTGTGCCGTTATCTATACTAGGAGCAGTTGTCAACTCGATAGCTTGCAGAGCTGGATCATTGCCGCTTCCCTGGAGGGCCAGTAACCAAAAAGAAATTATAGCGCCAGAGATTTTAATCTTAAAATCAATCACAATGCTATAACACTCAACTTACCCGGAAATGGACATCAAACCATCCAGCAAAACCACAGAGCCTTGAGTTCTCCAGAGTGATTGATGATGAAAAGTTTGATCTGACTTCAAGAATATCATTCACTGTAGCAGTTAAACAATCAATCTCCTTTACAACAGCTGTTGTTCCTATAACTTGATGTGGATGAAGGTTTTGCCACAATGATGTCTACAGAAAATTCCATAGAATGTACTTTTAAAGTTAATTCCATGGCACGGTCTAACATACCAGATACGCTACAACTTCAAAGAAGGCAGGATCCAAACATTCTTTATCTTTGTATTTGCATAATGTTTACAACAGGAAGAAGAAACATTATCACAGATCACATGCATAAGTACTGGACGGTGTAGGGTTGGATGTCATTCAAGTAGTGAAGGAATAACAAACTGTTATTCAACACCCAACACTCTGTTTATCAAGGTTCGCACTAAATAATACTGTCCAAATGGAACTATTGCAACAAAAGCTGTACCATATCACATCCCAGGATCAAGTTATTAATAACAAACACTCATCAACCAGGCAGTTTGACACTTATTAGTGATTTTGTGAGTTAGTGGACTACTGTGGCAGTGCATGTGTTGAACTTCCCTAACATGGCACTATATATTGCCATGAGTTAACATTTCACATGGTTCTAAACCTATAACTACCACTAAAATGAGAAAGGGACAAGCCACATGAACTAAGCTCTTTAACGGGAATTAGCAACATATGATATATCTGTCCGGTATAACAAACTAGGAAAAAGTGTGATATATGACAGGAAGTAAGAAGTTAGAGCATGCGCTATCCTAGATGGAAATTTGGAAAGACAAATGAACTAAACACAAATGGTGCTGGAAGTTGTCATTCAAGCACATAATTATAGTACTGAAGGAGTCAATTCAGAACAAACCTGTAGATAATATTTACTCTGCTCTTCCTCAAAAGACTTTGCCAAAATGCTCATATCCACACCATAATAAGTTTTGGTGTCCTCCACAAAACCATACCAGTCATCCATTGCTTCAACATAATCACTTTTCTTCTTTTCTCCCAATCCAGACCTAATAGGTGCCATCCACATGCGGGCATGACTTGGATACCTGTAGCGCATCGACAACATAATAACATGTTATGAAGTGAGCATCACTGATGGATAATCTCTAAAAACAATATGCATAGGAAAGAAACATCATAATCTGATTGTAGAGTATCAAAGCAGCAGAAGTACAGACTATCAGATTGGAATGATAAACACAAGCCAATGGTCTAACTAAACATGGAAAATGTGTGCGCTTAGAATTGCTTACATGACTCCGTTAGGTTTCAACCAGCGATCACGTGCAAATATAACTGAATCAAACATGGACTCGCGCAGAAGAAAGTATCCCATCCACTCCGAAATAATAACATCAACTGTCATGAGTCAAATTCAAGATAATATTCAACACTGCGAGGAAACTAGAATCATGAATTAACAATGAAATCATGAATTAACAATGAAAATTGTAGTTTGCCCTGGTTGGCAGCAATAACTAACTCAACTTTCAGACCTTTCTCTGGCAGGATTATATCCTCCATGGAACCTTCAATCACTTCAACCACATCTTCAAAATTATGTGCCTTGACTAACGTCCGAGCATGCTCAGACATTTTAGTTGCTTCAACTGCATAAACCTTTCTTGCACCTGCTTGAGCCGACCATAAAGCAAGAATGCCACTACCTGTTCCTACATCCAGCACAGTCTGCAGCAAAGGTTCACCAAAACAAATTAAAAATTAAACATAGAACTAAGCATGTCCTTTCCTGCTCTTCTGGCTTTGGATGGCGGAGGATGTCAGGGTGGATTATAGAGAACAGGGGTGTTTGCTGAATAATCACTTTCAAGTTGATCTCTTACCAATCTCTAAAACATCATAAGTCAAATTTGGTAAACACATCTAAATCTAAAAACTCAAATTTCTTAAGGGCATATGAAAAATCACGCATCCAAGAAAAGAGAAACGAGCGAAGGTCGCCATGATCTACAAAGGATGGCCCAAATCTCACAACAGGTTGATTTGCCAATATAAAAGCTTAAGCTAAGAAAAAGAACTAGCATTGCATAAAATAAAAAAAAGGAAAACTCCGCAACACAAAACGAAAAAGGTTGATGCTTTAATGTGAAACAACTTCTGGTTAAAGAAGTGCATGCCTTTCCGTGGAAATGGTGCTTGTTCTGGAAAATGGCGTTAAAATAAGCATCCATGCGCACTCTATCGGAGAGCATCTCCTTTTGGTGATAAAGAAAAGCATAAGTGCAAAAGTAATTTGCGAAATCAACACCCTTGTCCACCACCGTAGCACCTCCTCCGCCGCCGTTCACAGTGACGCTGTTTTGGTGGCTCCCCATAGTGATATGCTTTGCTCTTTACTCGGTGGGGTTTTAGGGCAAAACTTGCATTATTGAAGTACTCGGTGGGGTTTTAGGGGTTTGACTTTGCCCGTGCTTTTAATTAAGTTAATATATAAAAGTTTTGTATTAAATTAGAAAAAAATAACTTTAAATGAATAAAATGCAATTAAGACAAAAGAGGAGTTCGTAAGAAAAAAGCATAATTGTCTAAAATATAAAAATTCTTTAATTATCGATAAATTGACTTGATAAAGAAGCCGCCCTTCATGTTAGCCTACTAAAAGATTCGGGAGCTTGCATAATGCCAATTTAGTTTACGAAACATGATATTGTTTACTATTTTGTCAAATAGACCGTGCATTATTACCATATATAGTTACGGTCTCTATATTTGTTTATATTTCATTTGATTAACCCATTCACTCATAGTTATTATTCTCGCGTAAGAAAAGTTTGTGTAGTCGTTAATATGTGTTGATTATGTATTCTTTAATAAGTGGTCGGGTCGGTCGTGCTAGGTCCAGGATCAAACCCAGAACGGCACGCGGGCTGGTCGGCCCATCCATAGAGGGTGACCTAAACCTAGCAGGTATTTCTTATATAAGGTACTACCTCACTTCAATACGGGTACGATACTAGAACCCTACTTTTCTCTGTATACAGCCACCAAAACTCTTACCAAAAGACTAACTTGAGTGTCGGAGGAGCCTGCCGGTAATCAACCCCCGGCGTGCCTTTTGTTATTTTGCAGGTTCTTCCAGCTACGATCACATATAATTATGGATCTAAGCAACGGTGTCCAGCCCCAGCAGATTCAGAGGGATCCAGTTGGCGCCCACCGTGGAGCCAGCCGTTAAGGCACCACGTCCAGAAGCACTCAGATCAGTCAGGCGGCAACAGTCAATCCTGATGTAGCCGCTGTCGCAACGCTTGCATTGCAAAGGATGGGTTCGCGACTACCCGTCGTATTTCCACCAACGCATCATGATCTTCAGATCTGACCTCCACCCATCACCCAAAACCCTAGTGTGGATGAGCTACCGCCGCATAACCACGCACAATCTTCACACCCGGATGATCAACCACAACCTCAAAACCTAGATCAAGAAGCGCAGAGCGTAGCCCTAGTGGATAGCGCTCGAAATAATTCACACCCTCACATCCAACACCCCCTAAACACAAATCCTCCTTCACCACAACAAATCTCCCCCACCCAAAGACAAATAGAAGAAGCGGCCGATCTGCTGATTTGCCAAATCTTACAGTCTCAACCGGAAAAGCAACAAACCCATACTCGGCAGATTGGTGTGATGGCCGATCGCCACTCTGATGAAGCCCTAGAAAAAATCGTGGACGATCGAATTAATCTGGCCATGAATTCCCGCCCGGGTCAGTCACCCGCACAATACCGCTCTCCTTTCATTCCGGAGATTCTGGATAGCCTTCTAGCGGTCGGTACTAAGATACCAATGCCAGAGAAGTACACAGGAAAGACCGACCCCCTCGATTACCTTCAGCACTTCCAATCAAAGATGAACTTGCATTGCATTCCCGATGCGATTCAGTGTAAGGCTTTCTGTACAGCCTTTCAAGAAGGAGCTCGGCGGTGGTTCAACAATCTACCCCCACACTGTATTACATGCTTTGAGGATTTTAAGCTGTTATTCCTCAACCAATTTGCTACGAGTAAACAGCCACAGAAAACTACCTTGGAGGTGATGCAGTTAACCCAAGGAAGGAACGAAAGTTTACGAGAGTTCATCACTCGGTTTAATAATGAAGCCGTAGAAACCCCTGACCTCACCTGCTCGTCCATGCTGGCTGCCCTTATGAGCAACACGAGGGATGAAGAGTTCAAGAAGTCATTAGCCCTCGATCAGCCCAAGTCTATTCAAGAGATAAGAAATCGGGCGGATAAGTATATCCAGCTGGAGGAAGTATTGAAAAACACCAAACGTAGAACAGATGACCGCTGGCCAAGTGACAGAACGGATGAGTCACATAAACGACAAAAGGATCAGTCGAGCTGGAGGAGATCGACCGACCGACGGGACCAACGACGAGAATCCTTCACCCCGCTCAATAGGCGATATGCGGAAGTACTGGAGGTCGTGAGAGCAGAAGGGGAATACCTTCGAGAACCCAATAAGTTGAAAACTCCACTCCAGAAAAGGGATTCGTCTTTATATTGTCGTTTCCATAGAGATGTAGGACATGACACGGAGGATTGCTGGGACTTAAAGAAAGAGATCGAACTCCTTATCCAAAGGGGAAGGCTGGGTAAATTTTTAAAGTACGTAAAAAATGCCGATCGAGATAATAAGGGTAGGAGCGGTCGGACTGACAACTGGCGAAAGCCCTGGAGGCAAAATGACAGGAATGATGGAGGAAGGCAGGACAGAAATACGGACGACCGACGAGACACGAGAGGACAGTCCAGAGCAAGAGGTGATAGAAATGCTGGACAGCAGGATGACCGACCGGTTAGGGTCATCAACATGATTTTCAGCAGTAGTGCAGCAGGAGGGTCCACCGTCAGAGGGAGAAAGAGGTATGCCAAGCAAGACTTATCCGCAAAGAAACAGAAGCAACACGACGAGATGATCTCGTTCGACGAATCTGATCTGAATGATGTTAGCTGTCCTTATGATGACGCGCTAGTAGTCAACCTGAATATGGATGGTAGCGAGGTGAAAAGGGTAATGATTGATACAGGTAGCTCGGTCGATCTACTGTATTACGATGTATTTAGGCAGATGGAGATACCGGAGGATCGACTACGGCCAATAGAGGGACCCATCAAAGGGGTAAAAGGAGCGTTAGCCTACCCATTTACCCGAGTCTTCTTGAAAGTAAAATTCGGACAAAAACCATGTCAGATAGAAAGGGATGTTGAATTCCTGGTTGCGAAGTTTGTAGGGGCATATAACGTAATAATTGGAAGAGCCACCCAAAATGCCCTCAGAGCAGTAGTCTCGACCTATTATCAAGCAATGAAGTTCCCAACATCCTATGGAATCGGTATTGCCAGGGGTCAGCAAAGAATCGCTAGGGAATGCTATTTGGCGGAAACAAGGACACTTGATGGAGCAGTAGTCTTGACAAGTTCTCTTGATGTGAGAGCTGATGAAGAAACTGAGAGGTTGAACCCCGTAGAAGACACACAACAGGTCGTATTGGATGAAGAAGACCGATCCACGGATCGCTTGGTAGAGAACAGATCGGTCCTTGCCAGCGCAACCGCTCGTTCAGAAGCCGTCATACAAAAAGCAATAAGGTTTTACAATAAAAGGGTGAGGCCGAGCGACATAAAGATCGGCGGTTATGTCCTAAGAAAGGCCGAGGAAGCTGGGAATCATCCTGGAAAGCTTGGTCAGGCATGGGAAGGACCCTATCAAGTGGTCAAACAAGCCGGACACGGCTCTTACATCCTGCGCGACACTAATGGCAAGATTCTACCGAGGCCCTGGAGTTCTCAAAACCTCAAGACGTTTTATCAATAGATAAGCTTTGCTTTATTTATTTCTTTATTTTGTACTTTATTGCTGCTCACGCATTTGTAGCGGGTACCTTTTTCCTGACCTTGCCAGTCAAGTTTTTTAACGGCCCACGCCCCTATTGTCATCAATAAAGAGTTTCAAATTTCTCAGCACAAAAAGTCTCGTTAAGATAAGCTTCAGGGAGAAAATTCTACCGACTGATTGTCATCGAAACCGTTCGGCCAGGTTGCTAAGACGGGATCTTAGAATCAGGTGATACCAAGTCCCAAAATCTTGGATTGCTCGGCCTTGACATTGCTCGGCCAGGTTGCCAAGACAGGATCTTGGAACCAGGCGATACCAAGTCCCAAAATCTTGGATCGCTCGGCCTCGACATCTCTCGACTAGGTTGCCAAGACGGGATCTTGGAACCAGGCGATACCAAGTCCCAAAATCTTGGATCGCTCGGCCAGGTTGCCAAAACAGGATCTTGGAACCAGGCGATACCAAGAGCCAAAATCTTGGATCGTTCGGCCTCTGTATCATTCGGCCAGTTTCTCTCTCGCCTCGGTCGACCATGATTTTCTCAAACCCCACTACCGACCGATGCATATCAAACGCACTCGTTCATTACTCGCTATTTCGAAGGACAAATCCTTCATACGAAACTAACGACAGTCTACGCTTCGTTCACAATATTAAGAAGACAATGGAGAACAAAAATACGAAAAGTTTTATTTCCTTGAATATTTGTCCTGGTCACAAGCTCGACCAGGTGAGCCTTGAGGGTCCTACAGCCCAAGTTAATGGGGACCCTCGGGAGGAGGAGAAGAACCAGAAGCTGGATCGACAGGAGAGAAGGTCAGCAAAGCAACCGGGACGAAATCAGAGTCTGCGGGAAGAATTGGAGAGACACCCCCTTGAGCTCGCTCCTCCTCTTTGTCTGAGCTAAGGTCCAGCATCTCATCCGATACTATCTCTCGTTCCCTCTCGGCTATCTCCCTTACCTCCTCGAGTGAGAGGCCAAGCTCGAAGGGAAGCATCGGCTCGGCATAATCCTCGAATGAAGGACCAGTTGACCCGTCAGGGACGCAGACACTATGGCAATTCTTCAGGATGGAAAGAGCTAAATCGGAAGCGAATTCCATGCACTCGTCATTTAGGTACCGCTTTTTCCATCGCTTGATTGCCTTGATCCTCTCCTCTTTGATAGAGTTTCGCAGCTCCAGCAGTTTCCTCTCAGCCTTCATCATGCCCATCACCGCTTCATGGCAGTCATGGCGCATTTTCGCACAGAGCCCTTGCTCAATTTTGGCGGTCGAGTTGGCTTTAAGAATCTCCTCCCTCATGTCCTCACACTTCTTTGCCAACTCGTCCCTCGACACAACCACCCTGCTCTTCTCCTCTTCCCCCGAGGCAAGCTGAGCTCTCAAAACGCTCTTCTCTTCCTCACAAGCGCTCTTCTCCTCCTCCAATGAAGAGAATTGAGCCTGTAAGACGTCCTTCTTCTCCTTGGCCTCTGAAAGCTCGGCTCTCAAAGCGTTGACCTGCTCAAGAAGATCTTTAACTTCCCGGTCGAGCGATCGGGTAGTCTCATTGAACTGATCGATGCGTTGATGCATCGCAGAGGCGAACATCAAATCCCTCGCACAGCCACGCACGAGACTGGCCACCAGCTCCTGGCCGTTCAACGTATCCACAAACTCTTCGTCCCATGGAGGAACAACTTTCCGAGCGATGTGGAGAGCCACATTGATGTCTCTCAACGATGCAGTCCTATCCAGACTGATCGTTGACTCCCACTTTTCGTCCTTGTCCAATCGGGGCGCACATTCTTTCCCAAGGCGCCTCGCCCAATTGGCAAGACGATCGTTCACGGATCCGAACGATTTTCTTCCTCTTCAACGGTCATTCCACCTCTTCCTCCGAAACCTCTCGGTCCTCATTCCCCTGCTGGACCGACACCAGTACAGGCTCGTTAGGCCGGTCCTCATGCGGTGGAAGGGCTAGCAACGCAGTAGACTGGTGAGGCACCATCGGCTCAACGACGTCTTTGCTGACCTCCGCCTCCTTTCCTTGCTCCTTCGCCTTCACGGAAGACCTAGGCCCTTTACGCTGGCCTCTGGATTTGGGGGAAATAGAAGACGAGGCGAAATCCTTGATTTTCACCATGGCTGTACGATTATAGAATTTGGTCAGAAATCGAAACTAAAAAGATCATGAATGCGACAAGTAATTAAATCATAAGAAGTCGACCAGACGGGGCAATCTCCTCCTCTAGCCCGTCAATTCGAGGCGGGGGATCAATTAAAAAGGTGTCGACCGAGGCCCCTCCACGATACCCCAGAATGAGACGGTCGAAATCGTACCGACCGAGCGCCTTAATTCGGTTGATCACCTCCCGTTCTTCCATGGTAAGGAACAAGTTTGAAATGTCGTTCCATCGCTCGGCCAGAGGATATCTCCACTGCCTGGATTCAAAGGAAGATCCCGGGGGCCTTACAAAGAAGTACTTCGTCCTCCAAGCTTGAACTTTTGAAGCTGTTCCAGCAGGACGATAGCGTGCATCTCTATACTGGAGATGAGGGATCCCGGCCCCAGCACTTGAGCTTTGGTTCATTCTCAAAAAGTGGCGTAGGACATTGACCGATGGGGGACACCCGAAATGGTGGCATAGTAGGGCCAGACCGTTAATAAACCTCCAACCGTTCGGAGGAAGTTGGCTCGGCCTCAATTGGTATGTGCTGTATACCTCATCGATGATAGGGGCATAAGGAAGCTTCATACCACCGACCGAGAAAAAGCTGTCTGAAACAGCAAAATAGCCTCCCAGATTACTATGGATCTGCTCGCTCTTGAAGGCCAACCTAGGTCCCCATGACGCAGGGATGTTATTCTTGATGACCGACCGGTTCAATTCCCCCTCGGTCATCGACGATTGGTCGCCCGGTGGCTTCTCGACTACCTGCCCATCCTTCCGGGCACTCGCCCCAATTTCCTCATTTCCCCTTGCCCGCGGCGCTTCATGCCCACTGGCCTCCGACGCCTCCACCATTTCCGCCGCTGCCTCCAACGGCCCAACAATTTGTAAATCCCATTCAGCGGCCAATTCCCAAGGGAGCTCCCTCGGGACCGTACTTACTTCTTAGCTATGACTCGGGGATGCTCGTGGTGAAGGCTGGCGAGGAGGCGATGAAACAGGAAAGGGGGAGCTAGCTCCGTTCCTAAGTCTAAGTTCATCTCTAGGGCTAGTCGACGACATGATTATTGAAAATAACATTTACAGGGCGAGGAAAGGAAGAAGGACATACCTAGGTTAGAGATTGAAGTCGGAAATAAAGACGGTGATGAAAAGTAAACTCTGGTGACTGCAGACAAAGAGATGAAAATACAGAGAATAGAGGCTGGAGAGTCAAATATGCGTGAAGAAGAGCTGTCATCTACTGTTTGCTAGCATTTATAGAAGATCGATTGATCGGTGTACCAATCAATGTTGAACGCGTGGTGAAATCCGAGCCGAAGTGGGACGCGTGGAACAATCTGAGAGATGGCGAATTAGGGTTTTCAGAGACTCGGAGCGACGCAACAGTTGAAAGGATGCGCATGACAGTTGCGCAGCAGTTAAAAAGACGTCTTGTTTCAAATTTTGAAAATCTGTCAGGAGACATGTGCCATCGGTAATGATTAAACCAAGTGCTGTGGCGGGGAGTCGACATCTGATCGATCGGTCCCAGCACGAGCTACCCAGCACTGGGAGTCAACATTCGATCGATCGGCCCCAGCACGAGTTGTCCGGCATTGGGCCTTGGCATTTGAATGATCGGCCCTAGCCCGAGCTATCACGCGCTATACGTTGACGTCCAATCGATCGGACTTATCGCGATCGGTCATACAGATGAGCCACGCGATCCTTATGTACTCCTTCAACTTTTCTCCTTGATCAAACTCGAGGAGTAGGGGGGCTTATGGTCGGGTCGGTCGTGCTAAGTCCAGGCCCAAAACCAGAACGGCACCCGGGCTGGTCGGCCCATCCATAGAGGGTGACCTAAACCTAGCAGGTATTTCTTATATAAGGTACTACCTCACCTCAATACGGGTACGATACTAGAACCTTACTTTTCTCTGTATACAGCCACCAAAACCCTTACCAAAAGACTAACTTGAGCATCGGAGGGGCCTGCTGGTAATCAACCCCCCGGCGTGCCTTTTGTTATTTTGCAGGTTCTTCCAACTACGATCACACATAATCATGGATCCAAGCAACGGCGTCCAGCCCCAGCAGATTCAGACGGAACCAATAAGTGTATGAATTGTTTTGAGTTGATTTAGTAAAATTCATTACTCTTTTTTAAGTTTGTGGATTTCTAGTTCCATTATTTGAAAAATGGTAAGTTTAGTTAACATACAGTTCATTCACATGAAAGAGTTAAAGTTCTAATTAAAGACAACTAAATTACTTAGGTAAAAAATTTATTAACTCTATTAAAAATAGTTAGAATTCAACTATACTTCTTAAAAATTGTTTTTATCAAAGGCCACCCCTAATCAAAGGGCTTGGGAAACACCAGATTCAATGTTCAGGAACAAATCATCCGTAAGAGATCAGAGAAAGCAAAGCTAGATTGGAGTGTAAATTCTAAGTACGCTGGCTGAGCTACATAAGCCCTTTCTCTCTGCAGGCACAAAATGTCAAGGCTTGCCTCTTAGCAATCTTACACTTTCAATCTCTCCTGCTTTAACGACCTTAGACAGGATCTATGGTCTAAGACCTTCTGATACACAAGATTCTCATGAAGAGGCAAGTGTAGAGCATACTTGTCTTTTTGTATGACCAAGATTACATTATTTAAGAATCAAGCTTTCAGGAGAAGGAGAACTTAGAGAGAGGCTTTAAAGAGATAAGAAAGAATCTTGAAAGGGGATGTGGAGCTCAAAGATTCTTTTACAAACATAATGACACGCTATAAAAGACACATAATTATAAATACAATGTTGATTGTAAAACCAATTCACTAGTTTTACGCTCAAAATCGCAAGTATATGGAGTGTAACTTGTAGTAAAGAACATATATCAATCCTTCAGAGATTGTGTATAGACGTTACTTAATTCATGCTACTTTGTTTGTGAACCAATTTTATTAAATATAAACTAAAAAATTTAAACTAAATCAAACAACTAACAATGAACAAATGATAAAGCAAAAGTGCAGAAACTTGGAATTCAAGATTTAACAATTAAAGATCACTTTTTCCCTATCTTGTCTCCCTCCTACCTTGTTAATTGAATTATGCCTCACCTAAAATGTCCTAATGTATTAACTACCTCTCTTAAGGTGTAATTAATTGTCCCTAGCCAAATTAAATGGAAATGATTAGGCAATCTCTCAATCTACAGAATTAGTCCACCAATTCAACTAGTTATGAAGTTATCCTATAGGTGGTAATCAACTAATTAGCCAAGATCTCTCTCTAACTAATCAATTAACTTGATGAGTGCCAATTCTCATTGTACAACCCTACACAATTTACCCATCTCAATTTCTTAATATATTGCAAGGTATAAGCTCAACATTCATTAAAAACATCATTCATTCAAATCAACAAAGTAGGAGTTCAATAAGTAGCTCAAAAGTAATCTCTACAAATAACTCAGCCACTCAAAATGTCATTAACATCCCCAACAACCAGAAAATCCATAACAAAGATGTTAGAAAAGAAAAACGAAATAAAAACTAGATGAACCAAGCTCTTTCTCTTTTTTGCTCAAATATGGAAATTTTGGAATTGGTATGCTCTTTGCCCAATTTGGAATAGAAATCTTGATTCGCTGCCTCTCTTTAGGCTCTAAATATGTTTTTTAGCTTAAGGAGGCAAGTTCTCACGATATCCTCTTCGACCATAGGGATTTGTGCCCTTATATAGTCACAAGAACCAAAAAATAAGTGAAACCTGCGTGTCTCTTCGCATTAGCGATCCCACGATTGTGGGAATTAGCATGAATCCCATGATTGTGGGTTCTTTTCTTACACCTCCTCCACTTCTCTTCTCCTTTCTTGGTCCTTAGCTTAATCACAAAGGTGGCCACCCACCATTTCTACAGCAAAATGATCAATTCTTACCCTAAATCAATATCAAACATAAAAGAACAATCATAAAGATCAAACTAAACAAAAACATGCAAAATAAACTAAACAAAAACATACAAAATAAGTCCTAAAACACAACACTAATAACCTATTATGCAATAAACACATGCCAAATACTTAAAAAAACACACACTAATGCACAACTATTAGATAACTAATATAAGGGTCCCATAGTGAGGAGTGGAGTCCTAGTCGTCACTTTTGTTGAATTAGTTCTTGCCACGACTTAAGATTGGAAGGAGAGGCTTCAACACTTAAGTTGTCAGTGTCAGATGAGATGAGCTCTGTAGGTTCTTTGCCTTTTTCTAGGACTGGCATCATCTGAGCGGAGTCAGTTCAGGAATTCATTTAGTTCTCTTCATTAGGGATGAAAATGCCATCATTGGGATCTTGGGCATTTTGGAAGAAGGAAGCTGGAGGTTGTGAAGATCTTATAGTATAAAAGGCATCTTGGATTGGTGTCGTATTATCAGATTCAAAATATATTGGGTTGTTTGGACCTAGTATGTCTACTTCTGGCCTTCAAGTTCATCAAGAATAAATTCTCTTGGGTAAGGTCCAAGGGAATTAGAGAAGACAGATGTGTGCTGAGGAAAATGATTGATGTCCTTAAGAAAACTTGAAAGAGATTTAAGGACGTTTTCCTTATATCGTGGCTAGTAGAGAGAAATGTGATAAAAAGAGACTCGGTTGTTAGAATAGATTGCTCCAGTACATGCGGTGAGATAAGGACAATGGAGAATAAAGAAACACTGTGCATATCGTTTCTTTAAAGGTGCTTCCCATAATCGATGTTGTTCAATTACTATGGAAAGTTGTTTTCTCCATTGTTCCAGTGGTTGATATTATTCAAGGAAAGTCCATAACAGGGAACTTTCATTGTCTTGGTCATAGATATATTGGTAGACCTGTAAAGGAGGTAATGTTAGGATCCCGCCCTTGTGAGTCACGTGCCCGACGTCCTACGTGACATCTAGGTGTGCATCCCACAAGGGTGGCATGCCCACACCAGGCAAACATAAAAAAACAAACTCATTTCTCCTATTTCTAAACAGATTTTGGGAAACCTTAAACTAGAATTTCAAACTGATTTCTTCAGAACATTTGTTCCACATTGTCTTAAGTCTCTAATGGCACCAAAATCATTCAATTTGATTCAAAAATCTGAAAATTATAGCCCAAACATTTCGGACTATTATTGTATTGAAACAATGCACTATACTTAGTTTCCTTACCAAAAACAAAAGTCTTAAAGACTGAATTAAAATTCGAATTCTTCAAGGGATTTGTAGCTCTATGTCTCTAGTTTATTTAGAAACAAGAATAATCTTATTTAGAGCTCTACAGATAAAGATATTATCAAAATACTGAAGAATGTTCAGCAAAATGTCGAGTTCCTGCTCTTCCAATTGATATCCTCACTTTGATTCGATTAATCTTTTTTTAATCATTACCAAAAGCGATAAATTTTTATGGAGACATAGAGGAATGTGTTAAGAATCCAATGCTTCACAAATCAAGTCATTTGGAGATCGCAAAGTCGCGATTGCGGCGCGTCGCAATCGTAACTTTTGCAATCCTTCGGCAGATTCACGATCGCGAGTTGCCTCTTCCCTCTTTTGTTCTTCTTCCTCAGACCTGTTTGGTAAAATGAGCATAAATTTCACTACAAAACTCGGATTAAGGTCATTCAAAGATCGTTTCGAAGAGGACTTCTAGACTATAACTTTTGTGAAGATCTAAAAAACAATTTGTGCCTCTATAGGGGTCAAAATTTCAAAATAATATAGCTGTCCCGAATGTCCATCCTATGCAACATCACAAACTTCTAATAATCATATCTCTCAACTCCAATGTCCAAAAATTTCATACTATATATCATTGGAAAGCTAGGAAAATAATCTACAACTTCCAAGAAGACAACTTTGTCCAATTCAGCCTAGATCAACACAGTATTTCCCTTGAAGCCAGAATATAAATTCTCACCCTTATAAAAAACTTGAAAATGCACTGATCAATTTTGGAAATTTCATGGGCGAAACATAATCATATCACATTAACATCAAAAGACAAGAGTTTTTACAAAAATTTAATGGGCATTTCAAGCCACAATACATCAATATCTCAAAATGCTAAAATACAAAAAGATACATGAACAGTAATTTGCTCAAAATGCAACTAATGCCTTGTAGTTACAAATCTAGCTCAAAACACAAAAAGATGCAAATTTTGGAGTGATGCCTTGATTCTCTTTCATTCGATCTCTCACTCATCATCTAGAGATGGGAAGGAATGAGATGGTGAGCTTAAAGCTCGTGGGTAACAGTTTATAACGGAAAAATGAGCAAAACCTTTGAAATGTTCATTCTCCAATACAAAGTTCTAATTAAATTCATCAAAGTATCATTCTCAAATTCATAACCGAAATTCACAAATTTCAAATCATGAATGCATCAAACTTGTCAACATCTTATAAGCACAGAAGCACATCAAAATGGTTTGGGTAAATTCATAAACATGACGAACTACACATTTCCACATAATGGTCATGTGTAGTCGTAAACTTGGCGTACTAATGCAATCCCACATAGTCGTATTGCGTATACGTAAACTTGAGGGAGTCCATAAAGGAGCTCCGTGCTACTAAAGGGTAGGCGGGAGAAGCCTTTAACTTGGTCAATGTGCACGTGACATTCTTGAATGAATTACACCAAACCCACATAACATGTAATTCATGAATGGAAAACCGTCTGCCCAAATGGCACATTCTTGGAAACTTGTTTTTCATGAACATGAGATATTTTGAAAACTATTTTCAAAAATATGATTTCATAAACATGTATCTTTTCAAAAGAATCATTTTCAAAGTCTTTCACAATTCATCAATACAATTCATATATCAAACATATAGCAAATTCATTCAAGAAGTAAATAAATGCAAAATTTATGATGCAATTGAAATCGTTAACCTTACTTGATTCAAAGAAACATTAGTGGCTTATTTACTCTATTATAAACATATACCCACCTTGAATTTCTTGCTTAAGAAATTGGCTTAAGTATGTCTTTCCTCTTGCTCCTCTTACCTCTCTTGATCCTCTCATTGATTTCCATCATAAATAACAAAATTTCCATTCAATAGGAGTTCAAATTTGAGAACCCATAAAGCACATTCATTGAAATTTGACTCTAGATTTGCTTAAGCCTATGTATTTCCTAAACTTCATGAACTAAAACCCTTCCATATATCAAAAGTATAAAAACTGAAACTTACCTTGAATCTTCACCAATTTATGAGATTATTGGCTCTAAAGAAAGCTCTTCCCTTCCTCTTTCTTTTTCCCTTCTTGAGTAACCTCAAACTCTCTCTTTAAGACTAAGAAAAGATGAAACCTAGCTCAAAACTCCATTCTTTTCTCAACTTCATCGAAACCCTCTTTCTCACCTTTTCATTTTTGTATATCACTTTTTCCTTCACCTATTTTAGTTTTTCTTCTTCTCAAGCACAAGACAACACCTTTTCTTTCCCATTTTACCCTTAATGAATGAGAAAAGTCCCCCTTTCCCTTCTTTTAATGCCTTAGTGTTTTTAACCTTAGGTAACCTACCCAAAATACCCCCTTTTTATGCTTTTTACCACCTTTTCTTCAACTAACCCATGAAATAAATTCCACTAACATAGACATAATAAATAAATAAATAACTCCCAAAAAATCACTTATCCAAACCTCATAATTATTTAAATCATACTTAATTAAAAAAACATTCGGGCGCCAACAAGTAAGGTGACAGCACAGGCATAGGGCAAAGAGTGCCCAGAGATACCATAATACGGTTTCAAAAAGTGGATCATTAAGAAAAATACATTGAGGTATGGTGCTTGGAGGTTAAACAGAGAGGGACTGGAAGGAGAGTTGGTATGGTTAAGGAAAAGGTGTAGATAATAAAAT
The DNA here is from genome assembly GCA_025629825.1 of Erythroxylum guanchezii. Taxonomy (NCBI): domain Eukaryota; kingdom Viridiplantae; phylum Streptophyta; class Magnoliopsida; order Malpighiales; family Erythroxylaceae; genus Erythroxylum; species Erythroxylum guanchezii. Next base: position 29,381,574 of record JAOTAX010000008.1, on the reverse strand, counting down.
AAGCTCAATTGGGCAAGAGATGCAACTTCTACAACAGTAATGGGTGCACTAACAATTGGAGGAAAGAACTTCTTTGTTTTGACAGTAGTAGGCATGTTAGCCATGGAAGGGAGGAGAGGGATGCAGTTCAAGGTAGTGAGCAAATTGAAAGGAAGAGATAGGGAATTAGCTAGGATGTTGCCTTTGGTAAGTGAATGGTGAATTTATAGCGTGAGATCCTTTTGGTGAGGGTAGCATTCCAATGTTGTAGAGTGCACTGTCCTTTGTTAAGAATCTTCAAAGTTGTTGGTTATTGATAGGCTTGTTTTAAATGTTAAATGGCTCTAGTTTGCTCCTTTCCTCATGGTGGTGGATTCTTCTATAGCAACTTTGACAAGGACGATGTATAATCAGTCACGTGAAGGATGAAATCTCTGATATAATTGACAATTCCAAGTAATTGTTGTATCTATCTTATTGTGAGATTGTCATCAAGAAAATGCAATAATTCACTAACAATATATGGACAAGGCTAATAGATTCCATTGTGGAAATGTATACCCAAAAATTCTAATTGGGTTGCTCCAATATGGCTCTTCTTTGTCAAGAGCAAAATTCCATATTGCTTCTGAGATCCAAAAAGGATTGGAGTAAAGCCTGATGCTCTTCATGATTTTTAGAGTACAATAAGAAGTCATCAATATAGACCAAAGCACTATAGAGGGTGGACTCATAAATCTTTGTCATGGCCTTTTGAAACAATGAAGGGGCAACCTTATGTCTAAACAACATAACAGTCCATTGATATTGGGTGTTTGAAATACAAAAAGCTATCATGTACCTATTTCGAGGGTCAATTCCAAATTGACAAAATCCTGCTTTGAGATCAAACTTGGAGAAGATGGTAGCGTCTTTTAGAAATAGTACCTACGTACTAATCTTCAGTAGTTGGAATTGATCATCCTGTAGAAAAGTATTTAGAGGTTTATAGTCAATGACTAACCTCTTTTCCTCGTTTTTGTTTAGACCTTTTGTTGACATAGAAAGCCTGACAAGCTCAATCAAATTTAGTAGGCCCAATCAAATTTAGTGGGCTCAATTAGTACTTGCTGAGGAAGGATAACACACTCTCCTTGTGCGAGTTTTAGATCATCAGGGTTCATACCCAGATGAGTAGCTTTATTAAGATTGATATCTTCGTTCTTCTTGAAGGGAAGACAAATGAAGAAATCAACATTCTTCCATAGAGGATTGGAATGAGAGAACTGAACATGAAACTCAGGATAGTAGTCCAAAAATAGATATCTCAAGGCGTCATATGGTGGTGGTACTTAAGTAAGCTTAAATACGTTCCTAATGTCAGTGTAAGAATTAAAGTTGGCATGACATCTAATTCTTGTGGGTAGAATACGTAGTGGAGATGCCTGGCAATAGACATCTATTCCAATAAGACTATCTAGGCCAACTAGATTACTTCCAAAAACCTTGGTCCATATCACATAGTCAGGGAAGAAATGAATCCCTATTTTGCTTTTAGTAATAGGCCTGATCTTGAAAGATTTTCCATTAGCAGTAGTGAAATATTCTTCATAGGAACTCCATGCATCAAAAGGTAAAGTGTTGGGCTTTATAATGGTTCTGCTAGATCTAGTATCCATGTACCCAATGGCTTAATGAGCCGATCATACTTATCTTGGAACAGTAACTGGATATGAACATAGGGACAAGAAATAGGCTTAGGAACTAGCTTGAGACACAATTGTTGTTGCTGTAACATGTAGAGCATGTCATCTTCAGAAATGGAGATAATAGTAGAGTCATTATCCTCATCAGAGGAATCAAGAGGAACAATAAAGTTTGTGTCTTCATCCTCACTGGATAGTTCTTTAATATGATCATCAGTGTTTCCATGATCATCATAGATTGGCATAATGGCTTCAATGGAATCCAAGAGTTTGATATCCCTTTTTGTTTTGTTAGGACATTATAAAGCAAAATGTCCCAATATGCCACAAAGAAAACAACAGTCTGGTGGTTTTCCTTGAGGATTTCTCCTTTTGAACAAACGGACAAAGCGTCAGTGTTTCTTTCTTCTGAAGGGCTTATAGCCTTCCTTAGGAGACATGTGGGATTTGTGGAGCTTCTTATAGGAGAACTTCTTGTGATGATGTTTCTTCTTTGTCTGACACTCATAATCTTTTTTCTCCTTACACTTAATAGTCAAATATGGCTTTTTGCATGCTTTCTTTAATACAGGACCATCTTTAACCATATTCTTGAAGAACAGTTGTTGATCACATAGCTTATCAAGAGAAGCTAACACAAGCTGATAGATTTCTCCAAGAGATATATCTTTCATGTCTCGTCATAGTGCAGTAATGGTCCTTTATAACTCATGTTGTAATTCTTTTGGAAGAGAGGAAATGAATGTATAACAGAGAGTAACATCATTAAAACCATTGAGAAGATAATATCGCTCCGTCATACGTTGGAAATGTTTTTGTAGTTCTCTTCTATCCAAAGAACAACACTTCATTTCAAAAATATTCTTATCTGACCTATTTGTCGATAAGTTGAAAGTCACCAATGAATTCTTTATGAATTACTCCAAGAAGTAATCCAGCAGATGTGACTTGTACGAACTGAAATTTGCGATAGTCATCAAGACTTTGCCACCATTCTCATAAAGTAATAGTAAAACGAGAAGTAAACTCAAACAAAATATCCTTTAAAGGATGATTCGGTTGAGTCATTTGTAAATCAATCCAAGCACCAAATTCATGGAGACACTCTCTCCATTTTCTAGGTGGAAGATCATCAAATGTAAATTAGGCACTTGAAGTAGGTTTGGTTGGCGGAGTTGGTGCTGGTGGTGGTGAAGGTCTAAAGGGTTTAATTCCTATAGACTTAACTTTATTAATTCCTGCTCAACTTCTGTAGGTTAAGGCATGGACATCATGACTTGAGCTAGATCTTTCAAGTTAGCAAACTGTGTAGATTCATCTAAAGATGGTTCAGACAGTTTAGATGGTTCAACTACTGCAGATGATTGTTTAGAGATGCTAGAATGTTCAGAGGGGCATTCTTCATTAGATACCTCAGGGATAGATGCTGGTGCAAGAGTTGCTATGAACTCTATCTGAGGAGCTTTGTCTTTCCCAATACATGGAGGAGGCTGAGGCTTTGGTGGAGAAGAAGGTGGAGTGTGGATTTGTAAGGGTTATTCCATGAATCAGCAGGTTTAGTGTATGAAGGTGATGGCTCAGGATACTTTTCAGGTTTAGGCTTTGATTTGATCGATTTAGGTTTAGTGGTGTTAGGATGAACATACTACCTGGTCAAAGGATAATTGAACTTGAATACCTTTTCATAATCAACTTCTTCAGGGTATGTAGATAGGGAATAGATTGATGGGATAAGATATGTTGGTGAAGGATAGATTGGTTGGTTTACTAGAAAGGATGTAAGATAAGCTTTATAAATAGTCTGAGACTGTTCTTTCCACATTTTAGCTTACATTTATTGAAAAATTTCTTTCACCTTTCTGAGTTCCTACTCCTTGGTGGTGAAATCAAGTCCAAAATAATGAGTATCGACATAGTGTCAAAGAGTTGCATCAAGTTAGGCTATTTAAGCTTTGTAAGATTTGTACAGTTTATGGATCTCTACGAAGACTATATCAATTAGTTGGTAAGTAACTTGCATTTGTTTAGTCAAACCATCAGGTTTGGAATCAATCCATCGACGGACTTTGCTTTGAGCTAAAGCATTATTAGTATGCTAGTTGAGAGTTTCATCAATAGGATTTCACAACATTATTCAATGAGCACTCATACCAGGGGCATGAATATATAGGTTAGAGATAACCCTTTGTTGATCATTTGTTCGTTTCTCTAAGGGAGGAAAATCTTCCTCATAAGGATTAACCATCATGCACGTAATTGGAGAAGGTGTCGAAACAATTGGAATAGAAGGAATAATTGGCTGAGGATGTTTGGAGATTCGCTTTGGATATAACAAAGGTTCCTTGTCAACAACTTTGAGCATTTAGCCAATACTTCTGGGTCATGGACTTAAATTCTCAATCCAAGGTTCAGAATCATCACAATCATCATGGTGATAGAGAATTTGTTGAGTAGGCCAACAAGTAGAGATCTACTTTCTACTGTTCTTCTTTTTCCTTCATCGTTGATTATAAAGCTCATCATCATCATCACTGTCTGATTCAGGATTCAGACATAGTTCATAATGTGGTTCACACGTAGAGGGATCTACATCCTAAACAAAATGTCCACAATGACAAATGACATAGATTGGTTCTCCATTAGGTTTAAAGTAATGGATCGGAGGTCAAGGCCTAATGTATAAGAAGGTCCAGATTGATCTTCAGTAGGCCTAGTGTAGATGGATTTCATAGTTCCATCTCGTAAGGTCATAAGAATAGGTGGAGTAGTAGTGTGGAAGGAATGCCTGTGAGGAGCATGAAACACTTTTTGGTAGTTAGTGATCCATTCAGTCAGGATCAAATTTTCAAACTCCGCTGGTGGTAACTGCTTCGAGATCTGATTGATGGTAGTCTGATTATGAGCTCTATCTACTACCATAGACAAGGCATCAGAAGTGGAGTTTGGGAAGTTAAGATCTATGGCAGGATTCTGTAAACAGTAGATCATCTGGTGGTGAAGAATAGCCATAATGGCTGTAGGATCTTGCTCTGCTCCAGTGATCTGGATCTGAACTTGGAGTTGTTCAAACAAAGTAGGATCATCTAGCATGATATTGAAATTAGGTACGATGGTAAGCATGACACTTCCATTGTTGAGAGTTGTAAACAGGGTATCAACTAGTGCATTTTAGTAAGTCATATAGGCAGTGTCTAGAAGAGATATCCTGCTATAGTAGGTATTCCCTTTCTTCCATGGTTGGTGAGAACAAGACCTATAGCTCTAACATAGGGGTGTGTATGGTTCTTCTCTTTCTCTCCAAAGAGAGATGAGCTCCTTTAGGATCTCGAGCTTCACGTACTGTTCTGCTGAAGTTACTTGCAAACCATACTATTCTAAATGAGAACACTGGATGATTTCTTTTACTTTAGGATAGTGTGTGGAGAGGATAGTGCGTATACTATTTGTCCAAGAACGGTCATGAGAATATATACTGTAGGGATTAAGCAAAGGTAAAATGTATTAGAAATACGGTTTTCTTCAAAAAGATGGGTTATTTCGATAAGGTGTTCTATAATATTAGATAAGGTACACTTCACACTAGAAGGAAGATTGGCCATAGAGAGGGTTGAAGAAATATGAACAGTGTCACTTGGTAATGGATTCATAGCTTATGATACCTCCCTACTCACTCTCATCAAGAATATTGTAGTCACGGTCAATTACACTTCTAGATCTGATACCACAAAGGCCACCCCTAGTCAGAGGGCTCGGGGAACACCAGGTTTAGTTCTTAGGAACAGATCATCCATAAGAGATCAGGGAAAACAAAGCTAGATCAGAGTGTAAATTCCAGGTATACTGGCCGATATACACAAGCCCTTTCTCTCTACGGGCACAAAATCTCAAGGCTTACCTCTTAGGAATCTTACACTTCCAATCTCTCGCCATTTTAATGACCACAAATGAGATCTATGGTCTAAGACTTTTTGATACACAGGATCTTCATGAAGAAGCAAGTGTAAAGCATACTTGTCTTTCTGTATGACCAAAACTATATTATTCAAGAATCAAGCTTTCAGGAGAGGGAGAACTTAGAGAGAAGTACCCTTTAATTTTTACTAACTTAAGCATTGAATTATTTTTATACCTTGACCTCTAAGTAGCTGTATTCGTAGGCCTATAGACTTGACCCAATCTAACATGTTTACTTCAAATTCACTCTACATTAATTAAAAGATGTAAACACCTTTATAAAAAGTTATTTTTTACTTAGACTGCATAAAGGGTCAGAAATTAATATGTAATATTTGTTCAAAGCTACCAATTGTTGCGCCTTTAGAGAAGTTTTATATTGTTGAACCTGCAATTATTACCATTTAACAATGAACTAAAATGTAACAAAGTGGTATCCTTAGAACTTCTCTCTAGTTTTTAGCCCATCGTCCTTCTTCTTCCATTTTTTTTTCTTTATGTTGCTTCTATGTTTCCTAACTTCTCAACACTTCTCTTGGTTCCTTCTTTACCTTTTGGCTAGGTTCAGGTGCTTCTCTCTTCGTGCTCTCCTTTTCCTACCATTTTTTCCTCTTTTGGTTTTGGTTACTCTAAGCTCACTCCTTGACATGCTACATCTTAATGTCAAGCCACATAATCTTAGAGATGGAAAAATTTCCCCTATTTTGTGCACTTCTTGACAAAACCAACCTTTATGATTGCCCTGAATCACCTTCTTAAACTAGTTTTCAAGTTTTGAAATAGTCAAGAAATCTAGATCATTCAAAGAACCAAACTTCTATCAGGAAAATTTGGAAGCAGGTTCCTGGGGACTGTGTTTGTGACCATGTTGTGATGTTGTCCTCTGGTAGCTTCTTTAGAGGGAAAGACCGTTGTTGCTCTAAAAGTAAGCATTCTAAGGGAAGGGGCAATAAAGTGGGAGAATGTGCTTTTTTATTTTTCTCATATAACATACCTTCCTTTCTAGCCATTAATGTATGGTCTAAGCTCTGGTGGAAGAATATAGGAATACAGGAGGTACTCTTAAATGATGATAACTTATTCTTTTTTAAGTTTTCAAGCTCAAATCTAGTTTAGCAATTCATGGAGAATGGTCCCTAACATTTCAACTCTAGGCCTATCTTGCTTTAATCATGGAACTAGGAATAAACATTAAAACTTAGGTAAAAATGGACTATGTAGGCAAACCACTAAGCCCTAATGAGGCTACAACTGTGATGAGGAGGATCAATTATGCTCGAGTGAGTGTATTAATTGATTTTAGCAAGTAATTAGTATAAACAATTCCTTTATTGAGATTGGATGAAGTCAAAATTTTCTTTAAAGATTATATAGTAGTGACTTATACTTGGAGACTAACTCTGAATAACCAAAACCATGTATGGAAACTAACTAGTAAATGCTTTCAAACTAGAGATTACATTAAACTCACTCGATTAAATGGAAACCCTAATGAGGTCAACCTTGAGCAAGCATAAGAATAAGGAACTGAGAAACTAAGTCAATTGATGGAAGAAGGTGAAGCTAAAAAAATTAAGTAGACAATGATACTTTAACAAAGGTGGAACATTTGAGACTAATAAATTACACACAAGAGAAGACCACAAGTATAAATGACGTAGCAGAACAATCTTAACTCGTAGCTTCTGTGGAGGAATCAATAGGAGATTATATGAACACTAACATAATATATAGAACTCGTAAGGTTCTTATAGTAAATCCAATAGAAGAATTAGGGGAACATGGAGAAAATTCTCAAGACATTAAAGATCCTCGAATGGTGTCTCTAAGCCCACAAAATGATAAAGCCATAATAGGTTCCCAACTGTAGAAGAGCTTTCAAGGAATGACAAGGAAGGGATCAAAGAGGAAGAAGAAAACCCCTAATTTAAAATCCAAATGAATATTGTAACTTATAATACTAAAGGGCTTAGTAGCCCTAATAAGCATAATATGATGGATTTTTCTTATAAAGCATAAGCCTTTTATCATTGGCCTTTGGAAAAAAAATGAAGGAAAATAATTGCAAAGGACATAATTTTGTCAAGAAACATTAGCTTATTATTTCCAATCATTTTTGCCATTACAATGGGAAAATTATAGTCACCTATGAACCTAATGTAGAAAAATCAACTCATAGGTGATAAAGGAGTAACTGATTCATCTTCAAGCCAAAATGAGGAGCTTCGTCACAAAGTTCCAATTACCCTTTGTATATGCTTATAATTTCACTTTTTAAAGACATTCTCTATAAAGCGGGATAAAACAAATCAGGGAGGATATGGATGAGCCTTGGTTGATTATTGGGGACTTTAATTACATGATGAATTTAATAAAAGTTGAAGGAAGGTTTAACATAAGGAATCACACAAATGAGTTGCTAGTGTGTAAAAGTAGTGTACAAGAAATGGACCTAAAAATGGAGGAAAATTTCTATGCATGGAATAACAAACAAGATGGTTGACACTTTATAAGGAAAAAGCTTGCTAGAGCTTTGTTGAATGGGCAATGTTTTGTTGCTTCTCCTGAAAGTAGAATTATGTTCAACAACCATTTACTAGCAGATTATACATCCACACTGGTTTAAAATATGTTTAACATGTAAATTAGAAATTTTCTTTTTTTAACAACTATTTACTTAAAACAGAAGGGTTCAAGGAAGCTTTAATTAGGAGCATTCGAACACCTATAAAAGGAAGCAGTTTATTCAAATGCATGAGAAAGTTTAAGGCTGTAAAGGTTGAATTGAGAAAAAAATAGTTGCAAGAAGAATATACATACATAGATAGCAATATAAGAGGCAAAGAACAAGTTAGAATTGATCTAGAAGGCTTTATATGAGAACCCTCAAACCAAATAATTGCACAAAAAGGAGAAAGAGTTAATGAAACATTATATTCATATGGCTAAAAACAATATTTCTCTAGTTAGATAAAGGTCTAGGGTATTATAGCTAACAAGTATTGATAAAAACATACAATTCTTTTATAGATCTCTAGGTAAGGAAAAATAGTAACAAGATCTCCTCCCTAAGAACAAAAGGTTGTAAAATTCTAACTTCTAAGAAGGACCTATACTATGAAGCATACAAGTTTTTTACTAAATCAATTGGCTATAACATTGAAAACTCACCCACAATTGATATTCTTAAATCTCACAATGAGGATTAAATACCTATACAATATTTGAGCTCCTTAATGAAGCATGGTGAAGCATCAAAGATGGAAAAGGCTTTATTTTCTTTAAATCCTAACAAATCCCTAGGTTTTGACGACTTCAATGCAAACTCTTTCAAAAGATATGGAAACACATCGAAAAATGGTGGTAGATGTTTTGTTAAGAGTTCTTTAAGAATGGAAAAATGTTAAAGGAGATGAACATGACATACATACGTTTTATTCATAAGGTACAATCTTTAAATTCTTTAAAACATTATCATCCAATTTCTTATTGTAACACTATTTATAAGGTTATTGCAAAGTGTTAGCTAAAATGGTGAAACCAGTCCTGAGTCATCTAATTGAACCTTCTTAAGGTACCTATATTAAAGGGAAATCAATTGGGAATAATATTTGAATTGTCCAAGAGCTCCTTAAGAATTGTATAAGGAAAAACTCATGTAAGAATTGTGCTATTAAAGTAGATTTTCATAAAGCTTATGATTTCTTAGATTGGAATTTCATGGTTAATCACAAGTTTTTGGATTTCTTAACCAATTCATCCAGTGGATACCCTAATCTTTCACTACTATATCATATAGAATTCTGGTTAATGGAGAGCCAACCTAAGTTAGTAAGGGACAAAAGGTTTGAGATAAAAGGATCACCTATCCCCTTATTTTTTCACCTATACAATGGAGGTATTAGTTAGGTTAATCAAAAGTATGATCAATAATGATCATAGCTTTAGATTTCATTTTAATTGTAAAAGGATAAGAATATCAAGTCTCTATTTTGCTTATGATTTGATTCATTTCTCCAAAGTTGATCCTAACTCTATAAGTTTATTAATGTAAGCTTTTAATACCTTCAAATCTTTATCTGGACCAGTCATCAACAAATAAAAAGATCGTCTTATTATATCAGCCAGAGATACAAGAATTGTAGGATGGCTATCTTATTTAACAAGGATCAAACTATCCAATCCTTCTATCTACTATATAGGGTTTCTAATAACAACTAGAAGACCTTTATACATTAACTTTAAGCCACTCCTAGAGAAGATAAACTTAAGAATATCCATAAAACTCCCAATGACATTCTATAGCAAGTAGATTCAACTTATAAAATTAGTTCTTAACAATCTACATGTGTATTAGTGTTCCCATATCTAGTTTCCAAAGAACATTTCAATAAGGCATAAAACAAATGCTAAGATGGTTTTTATGGAAAAGGAATGTGGAAGTGAATACATCGCAAAGGTGTAATGGAGTGAGATACATAAAGAATGGAGGGAAGGTGGTTTAGGCATTCTCCTTGTCAATGCCATGAATCAAGTTTTGATATTGAATAGGGTCTAGAGGATCTTTATCAATAAGAATTCACCGTGGTAAGAATTCATCATAGGTGCAATAGATTCATGAATAATATATTAAACAATAGAACCTTTGGTTCTTTAAACCTAAACTTGAATGCTTATAGACCACAAATCACTTATTCAGACTCAAGTAAAAATTTAAAGAAAATTTTGAATACCAAATAGGAAATTGCACTAGAACTTCCTTCTAGTATGATAGACGGTTTAGTCTGGGATCTCTAAATGAAGTTTAAGAACTTAATTCACAAAGGAATTCAATACCATAAGATGTTATAGTCCATAAGGCATTATCTTCACATGGAAATGTACTTATAAGACTGAACAGTGCACAAGCTTCATCATTTTAGTTGATGGTCAATAAGAGGACTAGATCAAATGGAGAAAAAACAAAACTAATGAATTCACTAATATATCATCCAGAGAACTACTGAAGGGTATAAGCAACATAGTTCTTTAGCATAGACTAGTCTGGTATAATCATGCTTATCCTAGATCCTACAATGTATTATAGTTAGAATTTAAAGTGAAACTAAGCACTCTAGCAAGGATGAAGAGATTTCGTAGAGTTCCTAGAGTTTATGTGTCATGTAACCAAGAGGAGGAAATAATACGTCATCTATTTTTTTATTGTCATTATACTTCTAAAATTTGGGCACAAATTAAAGGATTATGCAACTTCTCTATACCTTCGTTAAACTGGCAAGATCTAATCCAATAGTATATCAATAACCACAAAAAAAGGCAGGGATTGGACAATGACCAACCAATACTAAGCAACAGTATATATAACAAGGCAGAAAGGAGTCAAGGAATATTCTTAAAGTAAGAGACTAATATCCAAAGCCTAATAATAAGTGTAAATTGCATCATGCTTTAGGGCTTAGTTTGATATGTATTTAATTGTTAATTCACTCATTTAGTATATAATTAGGTTAGAAATGTGTTAGTTTGTTAATTATTTATGTTTAAGTGTTTTTATAGGTTAGCACAAGTTTTTGATTAAATATTATGTTTTTAAGGTACCTTGATGTGTTTATTAGTGTTCCAAAGTCAACATCGAAAACGAAAATGTTGGACCCCGCTCCCGGAGCCCAACATTCGGATTCCTGAAACCGTGACTTGAATAAATCCTGAAGGGGGGAGGGGTCATTAACTGTCCAAAACCATAAAGGTGGTGTGCGTACATTAGTCAAACATCAAAATCAAAAGGCGATCTCTTCATAAATTTTTTTTTAAAAAAAGGGATCGAGTTACACGGGCCGTGTAAAATTACACGGTCTGCCCGTGTAACATTCGGGTGAAAAATGGCACCCTGAACAAAAAGTTACATGGCCCGTGTGAAATTTACACGGTCCGTGTAACTTTCAGGCGAAATTTTGATTTCTCCGCATGCTTTACACGGCCCGTGTAAAATTTACACAGTCCGTGTACCTTTCGGGCGAGAATTTGATTTCTTCGCCCGATTTACACGGCCCGTGTGAATTCACACGGTTTGGCCGTGTAAGCTTTGGATGACCAATTTCTGCATGACATCCTCCACTAAAACGGTCATATCTCTCAACTCCGACCTCGAAACATCGCAAACTTAGTACTGTTGGAAAGATAAGAGGACTATCTACAACTTCAAAGAAGACAACTTTGGCTAATTTTTCCTAAATCAATCCCGATTT
>JAOTAX010000008.1:29344179-29366965 GCA_025629825.1 Erythroxylum guanchezii | reverse complement strand
AGTTGTTTATGGTTTATGCATCTTCCTAGAGTTGTAATGGATGTGTTATTTGAGTATGTTGAATATGAGGTAGATGTCGACTTAGAAGTTTCACTCTTGTATGAGTGATTCCTTTAGATTGGTATAAGCTTCATGTGGTTTATGTATGAGAGCTGAATGAAGTTGTGAAATATAAATGTTGCATTTGTCATAGCTGACAGTACCCAGTTTTTTATGAGTGTTGCTTTGTTTCACCCATTTTTCCCCACTTAGGAAGGATCATCCCAAATTCAGGTATTGGAAGCCACAGCAAAGGGGCAATTCTAATGCATGCCAACCCAATTATCAGCAGCAGCAGCAGTAAGAATTTCATGCACCACCAGGTTTCCAACAGAATCAACCACAGTTTCAGTGAAGGCCGCCACCTCTACATCCACCAAAACAACAAAAAGTTGGAGGTATGTCTTTAGAGGAAATTGTTAAGAGTTTAGCGTCTAACACTCTTGAATTTTAGCAGGAACCGAGGTGTGGTCTAAAAATTTTCAAAAATCAGGTCAGTCAGCTAGCTGATGCTTTGGAAAAGCTGCAGGCCCAGAGCTCCACAAGGTTGCCTAGTCAACCTGAAAGAAACCCAAGAAAAGAGACTTGTGCCATTACCTTGAGAAGCAACAAGGAGGTACAAGGCCAAGGAAGGGGAAGGAGAAAGAACACGAGGGAAAAACTTAGCTAATAAAGAAGAAGGAGGATCACCATCCTCAGGTAAGTACTACACACCCTATTGTCAATAATTAACCTTTCGTTCCATTTCCAAGCAAGTTAGCAAAGAATAAGCAACAGAAGATGGAAAAGGAAATGCCAGAGGTCTTTCACAAGGTGGAAGTAAACATCCCTTCGTTGGAAGCAATTAAGCAAGTTTCACAGGAGTGGGTATTGGTAAAGCAAGATCGGGTTGGGAGAGGACCAAAAGGAAACAATTTGGGCACTTGAGACAAGTCCTTTTGACAGGTATGTCCCTCACTTTTTAGAATTACCCATTAGTACTAATTGACAGCTACCTTTTATTGTGCTGGCACCAGAAGTGGAGTTGAAGCCCTAACTGACTCACCTCAAGTATGCTTATCTGGGTACCAACAAAACACTTCCAGTTATCATAGCAAGTGATCTTACAAAGGTGCAGGAAGAAAGGCTCGTTAATATGATGCGGGAGTATAAAATGACATTGGGATGAAAGATTGCAGATATTGAAGGTATTAGTTCTTCTTTATGCATGCACATGATTTTTCTTGAGGAAAGAGCTACTCTAATCCATCAAGTGGAAAGATGTTTCAATCACCAATAATGAAGGTAGTGAAGAAGGAAGTGATGAAGTTGGTGGATGTAGGAGTCATATTCCCCATCTCTGATAGTAAGTGGGTATGTCCTTTGCAGGTGGTTCCTAAGAAGTCAGGCATTACAGTTGTGGAGAATGAGAAAGGAGAGATGGTTCCAACTCGGGTGTAAAACGAATGGCGAGTTTGTGTGGATTATCGTAAGCTCAACTCGATGAGTAGAAAGGACCACTTTCCCTACCCTTTACTGATCAGACGTTAGACTTGCTAGTCATGCTTACTATTGTTTTTTTGATGGTTATTCAGGTTATTATTGCTCCAGAGGACCAAGAGAAGATGACTTTTACATATCCGTATGGCATCTTTGCTTACAGAAGGATGCCTTTTGGATTGTGCAACGCCCACACTACCTTTCAAAGGTGAATGGTAAGTATCTTTTATGAGTATCTTGAGAAAATCATTGAAGTTTTCATGGATGACTTTATTGTGCATGGGGAGTCATTTGAACAATGCCTAGATCACCTCATTCTAGTACTTAAACGATGTCTTTAATCTAACCCAGTTCTTGATTCTAAAAGGTGTCATTTTATGGTGCAACAAGGGATAGTTTTAGGACATATGGTTTCTGGTAAGGGTATTGAGGTTGATAAAGCCAAGATAGACCTTGTTTCTTCTTTGCCTTACCCTCCTTCTATGTGGGAAGTTTGATCTTTTCTTGGCCATGTAGGGTTTTATCGCAGGTTCATTCAGGACTTTTCTAAGGTTGCACAGACATTGTGTAGGTTGCTTTAGAGGGAAAAAGAGTTTGTTTTTGATGAGCAGTGTAAGATAGTGTTTGATGCTCTAAAGGAGAAGTTGGTTACTATACCCATCTTACAACCTCTTGATTGGAGTCTACCATTTGAGCTTATGTATGATTGTTGGCCCCTAAATTTTTTTTTTAATTAAGCTTGATTAAATATTTTTGGAGTCTTGATAGATTAATTTGTGTTAGAATTAATTGGCATGTTATTGTTAATGAGTTTATATGGCATAAGTGATTAAATTGAAATTATGATTTGAAGTTTTCCAAATTCTTTTCACAAGTAGGAGAAATGGGTTTCAAGCATGGTGATTAATTTGTATGGGCATGCCATGGAACAATTTGTGAGTAAGTTTTTGGGATGTTATGAGAATGAAGATGAATTGATGATGCCTAATAAGGGTTCAATGAGAATGGGAAAAAAATATGACGACTAATGAGGATTTAATGAAAGAACCCTTCAAGGTAATATGCTCATGTTCCATGATTTTCTCAGGCAGTTGGGCTCCGAAATCAAGCGGGGTCCATCAAAGCAAGAGGGTTGGGTTCCGGAAACGGGATCCAACAGTGATGCCTCTAACCATGCCATTAGAGCAGTTTTGGGTCAGAGAGTGGGGCGGATCCCTCATGCTATTTATTATGGCTCAAAGACCTCAAATGATGCCCAAGCAAATTACACCACCACATAAAAAAAGAGCTTCTTATAGTAGTTTTTGCTTTGGATAAGTTTAGGTCTTATGTATTAGGTACTAAGATTACTGTTTATTTTGATCATGTAGCTTTAAAGTACCTACTGGCGAAGAAGGACGCAAAGACGAGGCTCATCAGTTGGATACTCCTACTTCAGGAGTTCGGTGTGGAGATAAAGGATAAGAGAGGCTTGGAGAATGGAGTAGCAGATCATTTGAGCCACTTAGTGGAGCAAGGTGTTGACACGACCCCTTTTAATGATGATTTTCTAGATGAGCAGCTACATGCAGTACAGTCTACAGCTCCCTGGTACATTGATATAATGAATTTCTTGGTTTCTCATAAGTTTTATATAGATTTCACCAAGGCACAGAAGGAGAGGATAAAAAGCCAAGCAAAGTTTTATATATGGGATGGTCCGTACTTATGGCAATTTTGAGCAGATCAAGTCATCATACAGTGTATACCTGATAGTGAATTTCTTTCTATTTTGACATTTTGTCACTCTTATGCATGTGTGATAAGTCAAATTAATTATATATGATTTTGGGATGAATTGGAACTAATTTAACTTATCTCTATGTGAATTTTGAGCTTTATTTGGTTAATTCTCACACATTTCAACTTTATTGCTTAAAAGGTGCAAATAGATAGATTTTGGGGCAAGAGGCATAACTTTTTCCATGGATGTTGGATTAAGGACATTCAAGTACACTTTTGAAGAGGACTCCTTCCATAAAGACTCCAAAGAGATATTTTGCCGTCTAAAGGGTAAGAATTACACATTTCTGTAGATACCCAGTGTATGTCCGCCCAGTGGACATGATGTCCCTTTAGACAAACATGATTTAAGCTAGAAAGTTGGAAAACTCGAGAAGGTCCACTCAGCGGACATGATGTCCGCTTAATGGACATTTACAACCTAAATTCGCTCCAGAAATCGAAAAGGTTAACAGACATGAAGTCTGCCTAACGAACTTTGTCGGCACTGTTACAACCCATATTCCCCTGTTTGGAAAAAAAACTAGGTTTTTTTGACCCCAAGACACTTTAAATACTCATTTTTAAGACCAAAAGTGGGGGTTCTGCATTGAAAACGAGACTGCCCAAAAGAGGAAAAGAAGAAGATGAAGTAGGATTAAATCAAGCATTGGAAGCAATCTTGTTTTGTGTTCTCTCTCTACTCTTTCTTAGATGTTGATTGTCTCTATTTGTATGGATTCTTTTATCATGTTCTTGAACTAAACCCCATTTAGGGTTAGGGATGTAGCCTACTTTAGGGGATTGATTTATATTTTATGGATTTATTGGTGTTGAATTAAAGTTCTTGGGTTATGTTTATCTTTCTTGAACTTCATTGTTTTTTTATGCTTAATCACCATAAATGCAACCTTAGGAATCATATGATGAACTGAGAGGTGAAGTATGATTTTTGCCCTAGGAAGATAAATACATTAGATTTAGAGATAGAGATATCCTAAACTAGTGTGATAACTTATGCTTGCTTGTTCTTGATGAATTTGGTTAGTTAGGTTTCGCATTGAGAGATGATAATCAACTAGTCAGGTACTCTTATATGTATTGAGAGAGAATATAAGTAAATTTGTGCAATTGTTATTATAACCTGACATTCAATCAATTCCATAATTTATTGATCAATATGTTAAATTGGTGAACCCAAAGCCCTAAGTCTAAATCATCAAATTTCTCCTGTTTGTTTATTTGCATTCTTTACAATTTATTGTCTACTATAATCCAATCATCTTTTAAGTTTCTTATTATTTTTGTTCAAGTAATTAGGATTAATTCAGTAGTGAGTATTTTAGTCCTGGTGAGAGATGACCTTGGAATATTTGATTTGTAAGTACTAGGAACGATTCTGTGCACTTACAGATTTTGTCGACCAATGTGGAGTTCATTTTGGCCCAAAGCAGACAGCTCGCAAGGTTATAAAGTGTGGGTTTTACTGGCCATCTATATTTCAAGATGCACATGATTTTTGTAGGACTTGTGACAACTATCAATGTATAAGTACGTTAGGTTCCCGTGGGGAAATGCCTCAAACCCCTATATTAATTTGTGAAAATTTTAATGTTTAGGGCATGGACTTCATGGGTCCCTTTCCCTCATTTAGATTTTAATATATTTTTCTTGTAGTTGATTATGTGTTGAAATGGATGGTAGAAAAAGCTACCAGAACTGACGATTCTCGAGTGGTTGCAGATTTCTTAAAATCTAACATTTTCTTTAAATTTGGAGTCCCGCGAGCCATCATCAGTGACAAGGGGACTCACTTTTGCAACTAGACAATCAAGGCCCTCCTGAAGAAATATCAAGTGATGCATTAAGTCTCAACTTCTTATCACCCTCAGACGAGTGGTCAGGCTGAGGTATCCAACCGAGAGATCAAGTCCATCTTAGAGAAGACGGTGAATCCCAGTAGGAAGGATTGGAGTTTATGCCTCAATGACACCTTATGGGCATACAGGACTGCATATAAGACCCCAATAGGGATGTCACCATTTAGGCTTGTTTTTGGGAAGCCATGCCACCTTCTAGTGGAGCTACAACACAAGGCTTATTTGGAAATCAAAAAGTGAAACATGGAGTTAGAAATTGCTGGTGCCTGCAGACAATTACAGTTGCAAGAGCTCGGAAAGTTGCAACATGAATCATTCAAGAATGCCCAAATTTATAAGGAGAAGACTAAGGCATTTCATGCTCGCACATCTCTAGGATGACAATTGTGGTGGCACAGAAAGTACTTTTATATCATTCACACCTCAAACTTTTTCCAAGTAAGTTACGCTCTCGATGGATAGGTCCCGTTGACTTTACCCAGGTATATCCCCATGGAATAGTGGAGATCAGAAATGCCAAGATGGGGAAAGAGTTTAAAGAATATGGACATCGTCTCAATCCTTACTTGGAAGGATTTCAGATTCACAACGTGGAGGTGATGGAGCTTGAAGCTCCAACATACGTAGGCTAATATCAGTTGACAGGGGTTGAGGTTGTGACTTTAACTAAGCGCTTATTGGGATGCAGACACAACCTTATCCCTTCATTTTAGTTTTTTGTTGTTTCAGTTTGCTTTCATTTGAGTTCCTTATTTTCTTTTTGTCAATTTTGTTTTAAGAATGCAAGACTAGAGTTGTGAATTTTGCTTTCAAGTTGTTGAGCCCTCTTTGATCTAGGGGAGTCCTTCTGTTCTCATCCCTTTGTGTTTTTATTGATTTTAGGACGTTGGGGACAATGTCCCATTTAAGTGTGGGGGTGGGGATAGTTTATTTTTTTTCATTTTTACACTTGAACTGGGATGAATGTTGAACCATACCATTCTGTCATAGTAGTTGGATTGAGAATTGAGTTGTGTGCTTGAGTTTGAATTAGGCAGCTTGAGTAGAAGGTGAATCATATGGATTGATTTAATTAGTTGCATAAACTCAGTCAATAAGTTGATACTTGAGTGATTAGGTAATGTATGAAATTTTGATGGATTTTCATATAAGCACATGTAAGGTTTTGAGCCTACATGACTGCATTTCATAATCATTATGTTTCTTTGTTGTGTGATGCTCCCCCAAGAAGATCGCCTTCAAAACTTGCATTGAACAGGTTTGAAACTACGAAATGCATGCTTTATGGAAATGATTAAGGCCTTCTTTGTTTTCAACCCTTAGCTTAAATAACCCACTAACTCATTTTTCCCTTGCCAAATAACCCATTAACCTTGTTTTTTTAATTAACCACCTTACATTGAAACCCAAAAACCCATTAGCCTTACCTTGTCACAAGTTTAATAGACTAATGAGTGAGCATTTGATATATATGATTTAGGAAATTTTGTTTTGTATTCAATTATGAGATGTTTTGAGAGGCACTTTTACTCATGTTTATTGATTTGTGTTGTTAGTGTTTCCTTATTGTTTTAGTGTTATTCAAAAAAAGAGAAAGAAAAAGAAAAAAAGAGAAAAGAAGAAAAAAAAGGGAAAAAAAAGCATCTTTGTTTTTGGCGTTATTAATTAAAAGCGTCTTTATTTCTACTGTTGAAGGAAACGTTGTAGCATTAGTTAGTGATGGGTAGTTGTAGTTTGTGGTATTTATCTTTATATCTCAGAATTTGTGTTTGGTTGTCACTTCTTACTTAGCACTTTATTAATACTTGTGAGTTACCCTTTGACCTTTTTTCCTTACATTAACCCAAACCCCATTACAACCCCAAGTGAAAGCCCTTTTTGATCCATGATGACATATAATCTATGTGGTAGAGAATTGGTGAATTTGCAAGTCTATGGTTTAGTCTCTTAGAGGGAGTATTGAGTGAAACATAGACCTTAAACACTTGAGTGAAATGAGTGAACATTGTGAGGAAAATCCATCTTAGTTTTATCTTAACTTTGATAAATGATGTCTACCTTTGATTTTGTTTATGTGCATTAATGAAAAGATTATGATATATGTAGTAGCTCGATACTTGAGTTTGCCAAAGTTTGAAGGATTGCATATACTCAATCTTCTTTGAAAACAATTTGATAGAATATCTTAATTATTTTTAAATTGTTTGAGGACAAGCAATAGTTCAAGTGTGGGGGTATTTGATAGAATTGAATCATCTTATATTTTCTTATGCATTTCAATGTCTTTTCAATCCTATTGTTGTGTTTAAATACTCAATTTTTGTTCATCTTGTGTTGACATATAGATTAGAGGAGTGAACATATATATATGATAAAAGGAAGAAGTTTGAAAAAGTTGGAGAGCCATTTATGGAAAGGAAACTATCAAGGGCATTCGGAGGAAGAATCGGAGAAGCCCCGGGAACCAACCCAAGGCCACTATCCTGGAAAATATACCATGATCGTGACAAAAGCTTGAGTATAGGGCCACAATCATAAGGAGTCAGCCACAATTGTGATAAAGAGCAGATAAACTAGCCACGATCATTCACTAAAGGCCACAATCGTGGCCTGCGCACAGAGAGATGGGGACGACTTCCAAACTTAAGTTTTTTAGGGGCTTTTTGGACTTTTGAGGAAGAGAAAATCCTAGGTTTTACCGTAAATGGTACATACTACATAATGAAAGAGAGGAGTGTAAGAGAAGTGCTCATAAGGCAATCACCTTTAGTACTTATTGTACAAATCATTTTATGATTAATAAAAGACATTTTTATTATTTCGATGTTCATACATTTATGGATTTGATGTTGATCTTAAATTGATTTAATGAAGTTCTTGATACAAAATATGGAATGGAGGAAATCATGATGAGATCGTGATAATGAGATTCCTATCATGTGTAATTATGTTAGTATCTAAACTTTCCCTAGTCATAGGATTAATGAGATGGGATATCATTAATCCAGATAGACTAGCACATGTTATACTCCTTGATTGGATAAAGCAGTAGATCTCATAAGCTGTAGACATGAGCTGTTTAGAGTTAACATGTGGATGCTTACTAAGAGTACTAAGTATATTGGATTGACTTACTATAAGGCAATTATATAGATATTCTATTCTAGTGTCAATGATAGTCTCATCATAGCAATGGTGCAAGTATCCTTTGACTTGAGGTGCTAAAGGATATCTCGGAAATTGATCCTGTGTTTTGACTCCATTCATCGGTGCCTTTTAAGGGTTACTCATAGGGTGATGATTGGGTATAGCTAGAGGTATTCGGAGGTAATTAAGTAGCCAATAAAGGATTCACCACTCCTGATATAAGGAGATGATACTCACGACCCCTTGTCGAGGTCATTACTCAGGAGTCTCTGGCCAAAGCAGATATGTGTCATGAAGAGATTCCTCAATTATACATAGAGTAATGAGATCCTCAGGAAAAGATCTAATATCAGTTAGACTAGATGTGACGTAGTTAGTCTAGTGGGAGTTGACACTTTGACCATACTATGAACCAAGTGGGGTATAAATGGTAAAAGGACAAATTACATGGCAACATTACGTATGGAAGGGTTTGTAGTCAAACCATTAACTTTCCAGTCAATTGGGGGTCATAACGTGTTGCTAGATACCGCTCTTGACTTACTTGAATTAAATGTTAATTCAAGTGGCCAATATAACCGAAAACCTAATGGGTCACACACATAGGAGATCCGAAGGATGAATAAAATGGTCTTAAATAGTTTTTACGATTTTTTTCACCAATCTGTTCATAAGATGTAAGTGAATGATTCAGTGTGATTGAAAATATTTTTAATGTGATTAAAATATTTAATTTTCAATTTACAAGAACATGCATGAAATCTGTCTTTCTGTTGGGCAAGTGATGTCTATTAGCTAAACTGATGAGGTTACACATGATGGAATTTGATTCTGGAAAAATTATGTGAACATATTTTGGAAGTGTTTATGCCTCTATAATTTTTTTAGAATTATTTTAAAATTTTAATAATTTTATCAAACAATTTTCCAGATTTGGACAGTTTTCTAGAAATTGTAGGGTCTGTTTTGTTTGATGTTTTTGTAGGTTTATATTTCGGTTCTAGATCCTTAAAAATATTTTTATGTGATAAAAATGAGTTAATTTGATGTTTGATGCATGCCTAAATGATTTTTCTCAAAGTTAGATTTCCAAAAAAGTTTTAGAAGTCATATTTGTTGTTTTTGGTGTCTTATCGGTATTTCATGATCATAATAATTTTTGGGTGATTCCTAAATTATTTTGATCATCATAAAATGATAGAGATGCTTGGAATGAAGATTTGATGTTCTATTAATTTTAGGAAATTATAGAAATTAATTTTGAAATAATTTTAGTAGACCAATAGATTTTCTAGTAAGACCAGAAAAATTGGCATGTGTGACAAAATTGAAGTTGTTTAATTTTGGACATCAAATAATTGTTTTAAGGTAAATTAATTATGAATTAATTTCTAGAATTAGGATTTCATGTTAATTAGATTAATATTAATTCCAAATGAAATAACATACAATAGTAATTTTAGCCAAGTTAATAAAAGGAAGATAGTAAATCCAAGTGTTGGATTAGGCCTTTCATGTTAAGATCCATAAGATGTCATAACAAAAATGATGTGTTTACATATATGCATTAGAGAATGCATGGTTAGGAGATTGTGTGAGCTTACATAATGGATGGTTATGAGCTTAGGCTCAATTTGATTGGGTAGATGAGACCTTAGTCAAATCCCTTACTTTGAATATTAAAACTAATGCATTCCTTTAATATGGAGAGAACCAAAGTCCTTTTAAAGTTAGGGATGTCGGGCAAACCCAAGCCCACATTACACGAATATGTTCAAAACATGGAAATAGGATTTCTAGATTAATGTTCGGTTTTAACTAGTAGTGTTGGTTTATTGGGAAAACCCAACATGGATAGAGACAAAGTTGGGTAGTGTACATCAGATGTACGCATGTCAAGAGTTGATAGCCCAACGAGTGTGCACACATCAACAGTTGATACACTACATTTGATAGTTGCATTAGAGATGCAATTGGTATGATTGATACCTACCGATTGAACTAAGGTGGCTTGTTGGGCAAACCCAAGGTCATTCTTAGGGATATTAGATATCAACCTACTAAGAGAATTTCTCTACGAGTTCTCTCGAATTTATATTGAGGGTTATGAATTCGTGAAAAATAATGGGATCCATAATGCATGTTATTAAAGTCCATATAGACATGCATTTAAGTACATTCTAATTTTTCTCTCTTTGACGAAAGGTTACTATTGCTCGAGTCAACACCATGAGTACTAGCGTGAATCTAAGATTATTGATGGAAGCTAACAAGTTGACTGGACCAAACTTTCTTCATTGGCTCAGGAACTTGAGAATAGTTCTCAAGTTTGAGAAGCTTGATGGAAGAAACACTTTTCGATCCCCCTGCTACTGATGCTTCTGATGATGATCGGAGGGAATATAGGAATCATCTCGATGATAGTGAGATGTTGGTTGTATTATGCTAGCTACTATGTCATCGGAGCTACAAAAGTAGCATGAGACTATGGATACTCATACCATAGTCTATCATCTTAGGGAGCTCTTTGATGAGCAAGCAAGGTCCGAAAGGTTTGAGCAGAGCTCATTTTAATAACAATGTTTGTTTAAACCATTCCCTTTTTGGAAATTCATGACCTTATTGAGAAAGTAAGGGTTCCTTCTCTATTTAGATTCTTTAACTACCTTAATGGTATAGATGGATTCCAAGGTGATGTGTTTAAGGTTTTAAAGCATTAGGTAAATGGTTATAAATCCAACCAATTCCATAAGCTGATGGGAATAAAACAGAAGCTGAAATCCTTACAAAAAAACAAACACAATGACACTCTTGAGGGTATACATTGAGCTAAAAAAAAGTGCTAATAAAATGCCAGAATAACCTCTATAAGTCTCCTAATGTTGGCCCACTCAAGATCAAGGAAAAGCAAGCCATAGCCAATTATATGAGGGCTTTAAATGCTCATGCCTCCATTCTCATACAAAGATCAAATATGTTATGGATGAAAGAAGGGGACTCCAATTTTAAGTTCTTCTATAGATTACTACTTGCTAAGAGTAATTGTAATAGAATATCCAAGTTACCTATTGATAAGGGTAGAATTATCACTAACTAGAATAGGCTCAAAATCTATTCCAAAGGTTACTATGTTAAAGTATTAAAAACTCTAGAGGCTAGGAATCCTACTTACCTTCTTTATGGCCTATCATTCCTAAGGTAATCTCTCTTGAGCAGTCTGAATTTCTTACTAGAAGTTTCACTAACGAGGATATAAGAGTGGTTGTATTTTCTTTTATTCCCAATAAAGCCCTAAGCCCTGATGGGTTTAATGGCTTCTTATATCAAAAAACTTGAACCTCCATCAAGCTTTATATATGCAAATTTATATATAAGTTCTTTGATAATGCCAAGTTGATGAAGGTATGGAATTGCACTATTTATGTTTTTTTACCAAAACTCATAATCCAAACTCATTAAAGGACTTTAAGTCGACATCTTGTTGCAATACATTTTACAAAATCATCTCCAAATTGTTGGCTAACAGTATCAAGCATATGCTTCCATAATTCATTAGTTAATCTCACGTCAATTTTACACAAGGTATGATTATTAGAGATAATGTTTTACTTAAACATGAATTATTGAATAATTATCATATCAAGGACACTAGTGCCAATCATGCTATCAAAATTACTATTCATAAGGCACTTAACTCATTAAAATGGGATTTTAAGCTTCTTTCTCTAAAGTATTTAGGTCTCCTGATAGGTTCATTACTAAGATCTCCCAGTGCATAACCACTACTTCATTTAATGTATGGATAAATGGGGAAGCTAGTTAACTCATTAAAGGTGCTAGAGGGCTAAGACAAGGTGATCCACTTTCCCATTATCTCTTCGCTATATGCATTGAAGTACTTAATTACATTATCTAAAAAATGTACTTGCTAATTATGGCTTTAAGTATGATAAGAAGTGTAACAGGCTGGCCATCACCGATCTTGCTTTTGCTAATAATTTGTTATCATTCTATAAAGCTTAATGTAGCCTCAGTTACTTACTTAATGAGATCCTTAAACAAATTCAATGTTTCTTCTGAGTATCATATCAATAGGGAAAAGAGCTACATAATCACTTCTATGGATGACTTGAACTTGTCCTAATTGCTATCTTCCATCTTACACCTATCACTCAAATCCCCTTCATGTAACATCCAATTTCCATACTACGCTTATCACTCAAATCCCCTACATGTAACATCCAGTTTCCATACTAAGGGTTAGAAACCTAGATTTCAGTAATTGAGCAATAGCAATGAGAGATTAGAAAAATGCATTTCATGCTCATGCATAATGTTAGCAAACACACACACGTGAATATTGATTTTTGCACATTAAAATGATTGTACATGCATTCATTGACATTCTCCGGGTATTATTGATCTATAAATGTGATTATATTTGGAATTGTGAATTATATGTGTTAAAAATTGATTTGGAGAGTATATTAATTGAGTCATAATTTTTGGTGAAATTTGAGAATTTTCTGAAATTTAAGGGTATTTTTGGACTAGGAAAATGTCAAATGGCATAATAATTGATGAATAGTGGTAGAAATAAATGTCAAATGGCAGTAGAAATTTTAATATGTGACATTAAGATTTAATCACAGGTGTCATTGAAAACTAGGAGAAAATTGGGTTGAAAATTGGAAACAAATGGATTAGTATATTAAAAGAGCAAAAGTGGGACTATAGAAAAGTGACAAGTGTCACTACCACTCACCACTTACTATTCTTTTACCCAATTAAAGACCATTTCATGGTCTTTCACTTGTCCATTCATGACATATGCTTCATTTCTTCATCTCCTGCATTTTCTTTATCTTTCTCTTCTTCACTCACGACACTCTCTTTTCCAAGCATCAAAATGGAACTTTGCTTTCTTCCATTACTAGCGACTTAACTATCTTGCTATCTCCTTCTTTTTGCTAAAAGACCCAACCCATTTCACATTGAAAGTTGATGATAGTGGGATGCATGGGAGAAGCTAGGGTTAAGTGTGATTCGAAGACATTGAAGCTAAACAAGTATGTATAAGCATTAACTCTTCTTATATTGTTGAATGAAGTATGTATGATGATAGTTAGAGGCTAAATGGACATAAAATGGTTTTTTGTGTATGTTGGAATGTGAGTGATGAAATGTAATGAAAATGTCTTGCTTTTGAATATGTATGATGATTAATGATTCGTAAATTGATGTAGAGTTGATTTAAAGTTAGAACGAATTTTTAACGTATGTAGAAAGAAGTGCAAAAAAATTGATTTTGAATGGATATTGTTATGTTCTGTTTTTGATGTATAAAAATGTGGATCATTAGTTGTTTTAGAAATGAATTAGATTGAGTATTGAAGTTAAAGAAAAGACAAGTGTAGTTTCTTGAAAAGAGAAGAACTAGGATGAAAGTTTAGAGACAAATTGATAATGGTGTTTAAAGTTTGTTGGAAAAATGTTAGCCGTGACATTTTCCACTGATTATATATCTGTAATTTGGCCATAACTTGTTATGTAGATATCCAAATGAGATTATTTTTTATTTTTATTAAATTAGAGACATATGGCTACATTTTTCATGTAGACATCGAATTCAAATTCTATATTTAAGAGTTTCAAATTTTAACTTGAAGTTGAGTACTGGGTGCAGAAAGTTGATGATGAATGTGTATTTATATGTATGCTATGTTATTAGTGTTCATGATCAATCATGAACTATAAATAGTTTGTGGATGATTTTGAGTTGAAATGAAGTAGAATGATGGGAAATGATGAGAAAATTAAATTTGAAATGATAGGACAAGTTTAAGGTAGTGAATGTAGTAAGTAAAGAGTTAGAAAACTGGAAACTAAGGATGTGATTGGATATATGTTGGGACAAGAGGCCTAAATTGTCCTGTAGAACTAAAATTGAGGTCATTTAAGTATTCTTTTAAAGAATACTTTGAGTTCTACAACTTCTTTGAAGATCCCAAGAAGAGGTTTTGATGTCTAAAGGGTCAAATTTTCAAATTTCTATAACTGACCTATGAAGGACCGCTCAGCAGATATGGATGTCCACCTAACGGACATTCACTGGTCATTGGGTCTTAATTAAGGCTTAAATGGAGTTTGAATTGAACCTAGAATGATGATTTGATTAAGTGACTCATGCGTGATTTTTTTTAAGTGATAATTGGGGTTATAACTTAGTAAATGAATGGATGATATCAAAGTACCAAAGACATGAGTATAATGGGAATGAAGATGTTCATATGATTGCAGTTATGATTCAAATGAGTTAAGTAATATGTATTAAGTAAATGTGAATGAGAATTGGGTATTATGAGAGCATATAATGTTAGAAAAGAAATGACGAGAAATTGGTTTATGATATTAGAATAACCAAATGTTCTTGAGGTGTAAGCCTAAGAATAACCTAGACACATACAAAGGATAAGGATTGAATGCTGAACTTAGATTGATCATGTATAAATGAAGTGTAAACCTAAGTTCACTTAGACATATATGAATTATGAAATGAAAATGACCATAAGATGTGAATTTAGATAATATACCCGAGATTGTCATTGAGCATGCATTATACATAATACATATATATATGTGTACGATTGAATGTTTATGTGATTGTGCAATTAGTAATGTGTGTGCAATGTGTGTATTGCATGATGTTGATACACAGGATAGAACGTCTACATCTAGGCATTTCCAGATCAAGGAAGCAAATGCTAATCAGGAGCGTACTGTGAGTCGATCTAGATGGTCTCGTTTTATTGTTTGTTATGTTTTATATTTCTGCAAAGAATGACTACTAATTTAATTGATATGCAATGTGAATGTGTTGATTCTGGACATTGAATGTCTGAGACATTAGATTCATGAATCTCATATTGGAAGTGATCATTGTATGTGAATTGGATGGACTATGTGTTTTCTCAACTTGATTGTTGAATGCTAGACCAAGTTCTGAAGAAAAATGTGAATGTGCATATGAATGAAATAAGTGATTCTCAACTTAAATGTTAAATGTCAGGCTAAGATTCGATGACATGTGAAAGTGAATGTGTAAAGTGACTGATTGACCATATGTGACTAATGCATTTCATTATATGAATGCATGGTAACATAAAGGTAGTTGTGACCAAAGACACTAGTAAAAAGAGCTTAAAGCTCAGAATGTGAAAAGAGCCTCTGGCTCGGTTGTGAATGCACCTGGTATCCACTAACAGCCTGTTTGGTTAGAGGTAATAGGTATTCTATTACCCACCTATTCTTATTTATTAAGTATTCTATTGTTTGGTTGGTAAAAAGGTTAAAGAATAACTATTCCTAAGAATACATGTTCCCGGACATGAGGGAATAGGTAAAGATCACATGAACTTGTTTTTACCTATTCCACGCATATTCAGAATAGGTAAACACATCTCTTTAGCTTCCGGACAAGTTCGTCCCTCTCCCACCGTCTTCACTCTTAGGCTTTTCTCGGTCAATGTTCGATCGTTGCTTTAGTCGTGATTCTCTGAGCAACTAGGGTGTTCAGGTGCCATAGTCATTCCTTGTTCTTCAATCTTCGTTTTCTGTCACAAATGACTTCAACAATACCTCATCTCTATAATCTCGCAGCAGTCGGCTTCTTTTCGGTTTCCTCATCAAAACCCACCTCACTTTCTCCAAGAACTATACTTTTCTCATACTATCATCAGATGCACAACTTTTTTTCCAATTCTTATACTATCATCAGATACACAACTCTTTACATTCTTTAACACATTTCACTTCATTAATTCCTATAATAGTTCAAAAACATCCATAACCGATCAAAATATAGGATTTCACACTAACACCAAAAACAAAGCATATTCCATGAAACACTAATTCCAGCACTCTCTCTTTTTTTTCTTTTGACTTACCCATTTACAGGAAAAAAAAACTTCATTTCATCATAACTTTGCATTTACATACAGTTTCCCTTAACATTGCATCATTTAAACTTGTCCTTTAAATCCAAACTCATTCAACTCACCTCTGTTAACACTTCATAAATTTTCCATGCATGAATAATGCATCACCATTTACATATTCTTCTAAACCATAACAGAAACACATATGTCTCAGTCCAGAATCCATTTAAATCGATTGAAAAAAATCCTAATTCTCAAATCCATCATCTAAATTATTCAATACCACAACCTCAAATCTCAAACCCATGCTTGCATGTATATTTTTACACCATAAAAACATCAAGTTACTTACTTGTTCCAGCTACAAAGACAACCAACGAGGGACAAAAACACAAGGCAGAGAACGCTTTCGATGATCCAAAAGCTACAGTAATTCTTTTCTCAGAACCAACTTTGTGGGTTTTTGCATGTTTACGTGTCACTCAACCCAACATCCACTTATCACAACAGACACAACCCATTTGTCACAATACAACCAGCCAAAAGGCTCATATATATTATTGTCACATGTCATTATATAATTGGTCCAAAATATCCCAAATTTTTCGAAAATTTCTAAAATTCACCAAAAATTCTGAAATAATAATAACACTCTGTAAATAAATTTTTAACGCAAATAATCCACAATTCGCATTTTTAATCGCATTTATAAATCATTATACCTGAGAAATGTCAATGAATGCATGTACAATTTTTTTTTGTGTATCAAAATAAATATTCACATATGTGTGAATATACAATGATGTATGAGCATTAATTATGCTTCCTAATTTCTCATTAATATCTAATAAACATCATTTAACCCTAATTCAGATAATAGGATGTTACAATTCTCCAATCATAATAAAAATTTCGTCCTCAAAATTCTTACCTGAATGATCAAATAGGTAGGGGTACTGATTCCTCATGTGTTCCTCCGTTTCCCATGTGGCTTCGTCACTCGAATGATTTTTCCAAAGGACTTTCACCATCGGAATCACTCGGTGCCTCGGTTGCTAATTCTAGTAATCAATTATCCTTACAGGTTCCTTAATATAGCTCAGATTACTAGAGACTTCAAGCTCCTGAGTCGATATCACATGAATTGGATCTGACCGATATCGCCTAAGCATGCTTACATGAAACACATTATGTACTTGAGCCATTTCTGAAGGTAAGGCTAACTTATAAGCCAATGGTCCAATTCTTTCAATTATCTCATATGGACCAATATACCTCGGACTTAACTTACCCTTCTTGCCAAATCTCAGTACACCTCGCCAGGGTGATACTCTAAGGAATACTCTGTCACCAACCTGATACTCCATATCTCTCCTATGCTGATCCATATAGCTTTTTTTGTCTATCTTGTGACATTTCAATTTTACTACAGATCAATTTTACCTTATCAACAGTGTCCTGAATCAACTCGGGACCTTCGACAATTCTTAGACCCTCTTCATCCCAGTATAAAGGCGAACAACACGTTCTGCCGTACACCGCCTCATATAGAGCCATACCGATACTACTGTGATACTGATTATTAGTAGCAAATTCAATCAAAGCCACATACTGATCCCATGCTCCCTGAAACTCTAGAACACAAGCTCTGAGCATATCCTCAACAGTATTAATCGTTCTCTCACTCTGACCATCTATCTAAGGATGAAAAGCTGTACTAAAATTCAACTTAGTACCTAAGGTTGTTTGTAAACAAGCACAAAATCTTGAGGTAAATCTAGGATCCCTGTCTGAAACTATGGACACTGGAATCCCATGTAATCTCACAACCTCATTCACATATCGCTGAGCTAACTGATCTAGTGAAAGATTTTCTCTCACTGGCAAGAAATGAGCCGATTTGGTCAGTTTATCCATAATGACCCAAATGGCATCATGTTGCCTCAGAGTCCTCGACAAACCTATAATGAAATCCATCGTCATTCATTCCCATTCCCACTCCGGAATAGGTAACGAATGCAATTTTCCCGTTGGAGCTTGATGCTTAGCCTTAACTTGCTGACAAGTTAAGCATTTAGACACAAACTCTGCTACTTGCTTTTTCATACCAGGCTACCAGTAATGTTGTTTCAACATGTTATACATCTTGGTAGTACCAGGATGCATAGCATAAGCTGCTAAATGTGCTTCCTCTAAAATCTCTTTCCTTAAATTGTCAATATTGGGCACACATAATCTTTGCTTTAACCTCAAAGTATCATCTCTCACTTCAAATTCAGAATCCAGATTCGCTTTCAACTTCTCAATTAACTTCACCAAATCTGGATCTCTTCATGCATAATCTCAGAGTTCATGCACAATCTCAGAGTTCCATCCTTCTTCTTTACAAACAGTACCAAAGCTCCACAAGGTGACACACTAGGCTTGAACAACTCCTGCAACAAGGTTTGTAGTTCTTTCAATTCAATAGGTGCCATCCTATATGGAGGAATTGATATAGGAGCGGTGCTTGGAATAATATCAATAGTGAACTCCGTCTCCCTTTCTGAGGGTAATCCCAGTAGTTCATTCGGAAACACATCCAGAAATTCTCTATCAACTGGAATATCCTGAATGGTTTGTTCATTCTGAGTGTCAACCACGCGGGCCAAATAAACCTCACATCCACCTCGAATCAAACTCAAAGCAGTCATGAATGAAATTAGTCGGGCTGGCACTGCCTGACTAACTCCTCGAAACACTACTCTTGGCTTATTGGGAGATTCAAGAACTACTTCCTTAGTGTAGCAATTCATTACAGCCGGAAGAGCTGTAAGCTAATCCATGCCTAGAATTACATCAATTTCCTTTAACTACAAGACGATCAGATCAGCTTCTAACTCTACCTAATCAATCCGAGCTATACATCTTTTACATACCTCACCAACCACTGTTGTACTTCCCACTGGAGTACTCACCTCTAACCCACATTTTAGTATCTCTTGCTCACAATGCAATTTAGATGCTAGATGCGGTATGAAGAATGAATATGTAGATCTTAGATCTACCAGTACATATGCTTCAAAATTAAAAACATTCATACACCTGCTACCACATCTGGAGAGTTCTGCGCCTTCTGCCTGGTAATGGCATAAACCCTGGCCTAAGATTGTAGCTGGTTGCTCCACACCTCAGTCCTGACACTAGGCCCTACTAACTGAGTCTTACCTCTACCTCTGCCTGTCATATTTCCTACCCTAGCTCCAGACTGTGTTTCCAACATCTCAGGGCAATCTTTGATCATATAGTCTAACGAGCCATAACGAAAACAAGCTTTAGTTTCTCTCCAACATTCTCCACCATGCTTTTTACCATAGTGCTCACACTCAGGCAATTGTTGAGACTGGTTGGAAGACACTTTTCCTCGACCTCTCCCAGACTGGACAAATTCACCTCTAGATCGGGATCTAGATTGTCTCGATCTAGACTGGAATTGAGACGATCTGTTCTGGCAATTTCTGAAGCTTTCGCCAGAATCAGCCTGAGATTCATTCTCCCCCTTTCCTCTACCCTCCTGTCTGTGCTCTCTCTAACCATCCCTCAACAACTGTTCAATTCTGAATGAGGCCACTCGGAGTTCTGTAAAACTGTTCAAATTAGGAATGGCAAGCCTCGTTCTGATCTCCATATTTAAACCATCCTTAAATCGTCTGCATTTATCTTCTTCAGTTGGAATCAGTGCAATTGCATACCCCATGAGCTCATTGAATTTTATTTCATACTTCGCTACTGAGACCCTACCTTGCTTCGGATCCATAAACACTTTCATTTTCCTATCCATATAAATCTTCAGCATGTAGTTCTCTCGGAACACCCTTAGAAAATCCTCCTCGATCAAGCTACAAGATCTAGTGGTGCTGCCCGGAATAGTTTTCCACCATTGATATGCAGGACCTTACAGTAATGAGACTGCATAATCAAATCTCCCCTCTGCTTCACAGTCTATCTGATCGAAAACTCTTTCAGTTCTCTATATCCACCCATCTACTTCAGTTAGGTCTGTACTTCCATAAAAGTCTTCAGTCCCTTGCTTTCTCAGCTTATCATATCTTCTTTCTCGCCTTACGAGAATTCTCGGAGGCATCTGAGCAAACTCAGGTATAAGAGACTCTAAATTGACTCCTACAGACTCCATATCAGTTGACTCTCTAATTTGATCTCCTGTGGAAGGTGCCTATAGCAAACAAAAGTTGTGATCACTATCGGAATATCTCACTAATTATCATATCTCAACTCATATTTATCCCTAAAGATGTCAAACCATGCTCTGATACCAAAAATGTAACACCCAACTACCATAGGGTACACACCCAAACATTCAGTAACATTCAAGTACATATCTTATGATAATGACATGTTAGAGCAAAAATAAATCCAACTTACACATGGCATCAACCAACATCATTTGAAAGTCAGCAAATTTTTAAAACCATTCATTGCATTAATCCACAAAATTTACACTATTTTCTTTAGAGAAATATTTACATAGCCTTGTACAGGTTCTAACAAAAACTACAAAATACAAGACACAACACTTCTGGGGCTAGCTGACAGACCTCTGAGACATAACTTAGTCTAAAACGTTCTTCTAATCCAGAATAAACACTAAGTCTTCTGTCTCATACCTAAAAAATCACGTTGCATTTTTTTATGAGTTTTGCGAACTCAAAAAGTGAACCATCATTGATGATTACATCGGATTCACATACACAAATTACATATTTCACAATTATACATACAGAACATGAATATTTCAAATACTCACACTGTCATGGCACATCATTTTATCAATGCAAATCAGATCATATATAAACACATACAAATGCATATGAGACTCCACATTCATTATTAATATTGTGACCGAGTGCCTATCACATATACAAATACTAGCCCACTGGGCTCAGTCAAAAGCATATATCACGGAGCATAGCTCTACATGCCAAATCATATATCACGGAGCAAAGCTCTATGTGCAAGCCCTTGATACTGGCCACTCCAATCACAACGTCTTTATCTGAGCATGCATTTTATGAAATGCATCAATTCATAATTTACCACATATCACAATCATGTATAAAGCACAGTCAAAATTCCACAATCATCGGACCTAAGTTCGGCATTCAACTATTGTTGAGAATTCACATAGCATAATACAATTAGAATTATCAAAAAAATCAGAACACTTCCAATATAGTCCAAATATATACTCCTCGGACTTTAAGTCCAGAATTCAGCAACAATCGCAACAATTCAATAATTGGAAGCTTAACAAATCAAATTAAATCAATCCTAGGAAATTCATCTAGGTTGACTCACAGTACACTCCAATAAGCTATTGCCTGGATAGTCCAGCAATGTCTGACTAGCATCTGATGTGCTCCTCTAAAACATGCACAATACATTCACAAATATCACATTTTTGCACAAATGTACATGTGTTCTTTTATGCACATCAATGTATAGAAAGTATGCACAATGCATGTTCAATGACAATTCTAGGTATCTTATTGTAATTCTCATCATTAAATCAATCAGATATCAAAGCGCTCATTAATATCATTAGTACTTATAATTTGGACCAAAATAAAACAATGTGAAATCAATTTCCTAACTTAATTGACCACTTTAGATTTTCCCACATGATTTCAGGTCAACTTTTCATAATTAATCTGATAGGGTATATGACAAAATGAGCAACACTTCCTTCTGGAAAGTTGTTCTACAGTGTCTTAACTTTCTAATGACTCTAAGATCATCCAATTTGATTCATTATTCTATGAGCTATGCACAAAATACCATTTGAACTTTTGGCTAGTGCATGATCATACGCTCTAATTGTACAACTCATATCTTTCAGCTCAGATATCCAAAAATTACAAACTTTATACCAATTTAAAGCTAAGAGAATAAGCTACAACTTTGGTGAAGACAACTCAACCTAATTCAGCCCACATCAATACAGTTTATTCAATAACCACAGGACATGATTTCTGTCCCTGGTAATGCTATAGCCTAAACTAAAACTCAATTTCATGCCAATTTTGAAAATCTTAGAGACAGAATTAAAATTATGCTTCTTCACAAATTTTGTATACATATGTCTCTATTTTAATATGAATCAAAAATCAACTCATTCATAAATCTACAACTCAAGTTATAATTAGAAAACCGAAGTATGATCATGAAAATTTCCAGTTCATAACATTTCAGCAGACTTCTACACTTTCATCCTATCAATCACTTTCAAATCAATTCAGATAACTCTAAATTTTTATAGAGAGAAAGGAAAATATCTTAGGAATCCATTGGTCTAAGTTTTAAGTTATTTGGAGTTCGGATAAAAAAGTTATAGGCAAAGGACTTAGGGCTGTTCAATGAAAACTCTAGTTTTTAACCCCTACATGAATCTACCACCTTTTTCTCTCTATAGCACGCAAATCTTCATCTTCTTCACCAAACCCAATTTTTTCTTCTCATTCCTTTTCCAACTTAATCACTTCTAAA